>JAPZEB010000009.1:20628117-20640594 GCA_029783705.1 Chaetodon striatus | reverse complement strand
AGCTTCCTTTATTAAGACTAGACTCAGCAACAAAGCTCTTACTCACCCAATCCACACACACACACACACATAGACACAGAGGGAGGGTTAACCCAGGGCAGCGCAACATGCATTCTTCGACAGGAGACAGACTCCTCAAGATCGCCCCAACACCCCCACACATGATCTTTCTCGACATACACACATATACAAAAAACTCCACACCACATTGTCCCCCCTTCCCTCTGCTGAGCCCCAGTCTGTGGTCGAAGCAGAAACTCTCAGGGCGTAATATGACTCTGCCTTTATAAACACGCAGGGAGCGAGAGACCGAGAGAAAAAGGAAAAGAACAAGTGAGAAACTCCAGCGAGAGGCTGGAAGAGAGCACATGTGAACCAGAGCAGAGGAGAGGAGAGGAGGAATGATCGCGCCAGGACGGAGAACACGAGTTCAAACTCATTTTGCAGTTTGCAACTCTTTCTGTGCGACTGAGTAAATAAACTCTGCGTCTATTCGATCAGACTCTCTCTGCAGCTTTTTGTCTCTTGGTACTTCTCGACACACTCTGTACGCTGCTGAGGCGTCACTGAGAATCAAACCACACATCTGGCACCAACACTGGAAGTGTGTGTGTGTGCATGCGTGTGTGTGTGTACTACAGTACTGGCAGGTATGCTGGCGAGCACGTCCAGGTCAAACTCAAGTCAGTGAGTCTGTGAGATTATCAGGGAATGTGAACACACACACAAAAACATACGTATTGAAAATGAAGGCTTGGTTTCAACTTAACCTGGTTTTCAGAACAACGAGGTAAAGTTTGTCACAGTCTGTCACCACTGCAGCCCTGACGTTAGAGCTGAAAAGATCAGTCAGTCAACAGGAAAACAATCTGAAAGTAGTTTGATAATTAAATAATCATTTCAGTTATTCTTTAAGAAATATTTCCAGCACAAACATCACAACACTCTCTGGCTGCTTCCCTTTAAATGTGAGGATTGGCTGCTCGTTTTAAACTGAATATTTTGGGTTTTGGACTGTTGTACGAACAAGAGAAGCAATTTGAAGGCGTGATGCTGTGCACTGAGAAATTGTAATGGGCTTATTTATTTTATAGACCTATGAATTGATCTGCGTGCATTCATGTGACGACAGAATGAGAAAAATGGATTACCAACTAAGAAAATTCAACTGTAAAGCACAATGAAAAATACCACAAAGACCAACCGTCACATCGCTAAACAACAACAGAGGAGGAGATATTAATACTGAGCCCAGACAGACTGACAGGTCCGTCCTCTCTCGCCACTTTCCATGCCAAAGTTGTGATCTATAAAAAGTGACTTGATGGGAGAAACTTTGACCCATGCTTACGAACATTTTGGAGACAGGAAACTGGCAACGCAGGTGAAGTGGAAGCCTGATTGTAGAAACTATCAATACTTTTGGCTCTTGTCCGTGCACACATTTTTAGCATAGATCCCGCGCAGTGTTTTAAAAATGAGACCCCAGGTACTCTACCTTGTGCCGGCATTTTTACTTCCATAAATATTCTGTATCATAGCAACCAGACGCAATCAAACTGCTTCAACTGGAAAAACGCTGCGCCCCTTACTGCGCCTCATTGCTCTTCTGTGTTCTGTACTCCTTTGGTTTAAACTGTGTCGTCTTTGACTTATAAAAACCACAATATCTAATAATAGGCCTCACAATAAGGCTTTTATACAAAGCACTAAAATCAAGTTGAATAAAGTAATTTGCAAGAACAACAAAAAACAAAGGCGGTAATATCGTGCTGTTGATCCACCCTTAATCACCGCAGGGGAAATTCCCTCACCACAACAGCTCTGCTCAAACTGTTTGATCTGAACGCTTTTAGAGGCCTGAAGAGGTGAAAATTATCCAGTATTTCTTAAAGCCTAAACCGCTCATCTGATGCAACGAATGTGTGAAACAAGATACTCTTGTACTTTTTCTTTTGTTAACTTTCCAGATATTCTCTGTGGGTATACATGCAGACTTTCCAGAAATTCCAACAGCAGCTGGGACCTTGTTAAAAAGCAGGATGACTCGTCTGAGCGTTGCAGCATCGCTCATGTTGTTAGAGTAGGTATAGCCGTGCAGTGGAGTTATTTTTCCTCCTCTTCCCTCTCTTTTATACTCCCTTGTCTCCGCTGCCTCTGTTTATCTCCATCTCTCCCCCTCCTCCATCCATCCATCTCCCTCTGGGGTGCAAGTGCCTGGTACCACCAGTCTCCCTCTCTTAAAGCTGCGTCTCAAAGAGTTGATTCTCCGATCTGATGCATCAGCACATAACACACAACCACAGCAAGACTCCCTACACACACACTGGCAAATGAGGGCTGATTAAATAGCCATACACAGTTGCTATAAACATACATTCAGATTCAAACACTGACAAGTTTGTCCATAAATCCTGTTACATGCTCTTCACTCTAGCTTGTCCAAGCATGAAACATGTGCGCTAACATGCAAAACAAACACTGTTACTGCACTGTCTAAAATATCATCTTCATTATCTGAAAGACAATGATGCTTGCAAAGAAAAGGAAGAGGAGAAAAACTCAACTACGCAAACAACAACAAAGCAGCAGACTGACGTTCGCCTGCGATTATCTAAACAACCGTCACGGTGATCATGACAGAGCTGGCAGCCGTGGAGAGATAAGCGAGATCAACAACATGTCACAGAGTCGTGTCATGTGGACAGTGCATGAGCATCCGAGCTGCTGGAATTTCTGACACAACTGACACGCTAAGCCAAATTATGGTTCTGCTGCAATGCATCTCACGAGCCAAACCGACACTCATTTCCAGTCCAGCTTTACTCAATCTTCCGTCTTCTTCTGTGTTGCTCAAACAGTCAAACGCAGTCTTGCATGGCCACGGCCCGGGGTTGGGGGGTTACATTCCCGCTGACCGCGAGCTCAGAAATGCATTTATGGTATTCAGGGTCTGAAAGCATCTGCCAAACAGCGTATGTAATGATGTTGTTGTTGTTTTGTTTCTTGGTCTTGGTCTCATTTTCATAGCTTTGGCTAACAGTCCTATTGAATGGGACGTCATTATACTCACATTTTACTCACTCAAGTTGATTGCAGTGATACAGAGGCAGTACAGCAGGGCAGGGACACAAGCATCAGATGATCAAACAGGTGGTAAACAAACCCTCAATTCTGACCATATTATCTAAACTACTTGAGCGGGAGTCACACTAAAAGTGAGTGCCCCTGAAATGTCAATCCCAAAGAGAAACTGTGAGTTCACACTACTTCAGCACACACTATGAGTCAGTGTTTGGGTAATTATTTTCATTTTTGCCTTCACTTTCTTTTTGGAATAAGTAAAACTGAGGGTTTGTTTGCACCCTGCCAGACTCCTGCTTCTAGAAATTATCCTAAATCACTAGATATTACAAATTCAGCTAGTCAGAATGGCCACACGTATGAAAATAAGGCCCAGGTTGTAAAGACGAATCAACTTTCCTCTACTACTGTCAGTTTAGGAGGGAATTACATCCCTCCTTCTTGGTTAAGGGTACACAGTGTAAGATATGGCCAGATTGTTAGTTTAAAATGTTCAAAAAATTAAGTTATATCATCGACAGAGTGTGAAGATGTGACAGTTTTGACTCCATTTACATCTATACACTGTGTTGCAGAGATATCCACTGAATTTAGCAAGCTAACCAGCTAGCCCCGGCCTGTCCTGTCTTGTTATACCACTTGTACTTTGAGAGGCAACATTTACATGCACGGTACATTTACATGCACACTGATGTTCACGTTAATATTCCGAATTTGATACGGGTCATGTAAACACACGACATATTCCAAAATAAGCCTTTTTCCAAATGACGCATTTTCCGATATATACATGTGGGATAAGCCGATATTAGTCAGGTTTTAGGAGCAGTGTTTGGACATGTATACAGCGCATTCGGAATATGCGTCTCAAATGGGGTTTTTAACGGCAGCTTACGTCGGACAGTTCTGTATGTTATCATGGTTACGTTGTACACAAACCAACTAGTTTGAAAGTTTGCAAGGCTGAGTAGAGACGCCCGAAAGAGAAGCCCACATTTCTGGTCAGAGGGAGAAAAGCATCAACTTTTAAACACTCCTAAAGACTTGGATATCAACAGATTTTTGGATATACGGTAATATCACAACACCAACCTTTTCAAGAAGGTGGTGAATCAAAGAGGGAGGTTGTGTTCGCAAGGTTTAACAAGTCCACCACTGGTGGAAAACACTGAAAAATCCCAGCAATCGTTCCACTTTTCCTGATCTGTCTGTTCAATCTGGACCTCGGTTGCTCTTCCTGAGGTTTATACCATTTTTTCCCATTAAAGGCTTTTTTGGGAAGTTGCTGTGAGGGTCCAAGGACAGAGGGATGTTGTATGCTGTACAGCTTTCTGAGGCAAATTGTTATTTGTAACATTGGACTTCACAGGTCATATTGATATTGAAATTGAATAGAAATTACTATCTGAACAGCCCTTTGAGGCATGCTTTGTGATTGGGCTACAATGAACTTTGACTTGGCTAATCTGTACAGCACGTTGGGTTTCCTTTGGGTATGAAATGTGGCATGTAAACAAATTTGCCATATTGTGACATAATAAACAACATCAGCATATGCACAGCTGCATATCAAGGGGAATATTAGTGGAATATTCATTTTAACCAGCCGTATAAACAGCTTAGTAAGAATGTTGTCTTTTTGAGACTAAGGGTAAAAAATGATTTTGTGCATGTTAAGATATTCAGTATAGTGTCCAGTCTGCTCGTCCAACATGAGAGGACGAAGAAGCAGAACTACAGCCCGCGGTTAGCAGCAAAGTAAATATAAAGGCTACACTAAAACATTTTGTTTTTATAACACTGAAGTTCACCCGCTTCTGGCAAGATACCATGATCAGCGGCAAAGAAAAGAGGTGATAAAAAAAGAAGTAAAGCAAGTGTAAACATTGGCGTGGCCAGTAAAGAGACGAGGTTCGATGCTGAACTTGCTACGTTTGTTTTAGACAGGTAAGTAGCATCTAATGGTGGCATTTAGAGAAACAAATCTTCTGTGCAACTGATGATAACACAATCTGTGCCAAAAAACGTTACAGATGGCGTCCAGGTGTGGTTCTGATGAGGGCGTTATCTTGCTAAAACTGAGTTAACTACAAGCTAACGCCACATGAAGATTAGAAGATAGCAGTGTTTCTTGCCCTGCTGTTAGTTAGTAGTTGCCTGATAATTATGAAGCTCAGTGTGAGTTCAACCAAGAGGACTTTCTTATTGCTATATCCATTCACAATTCTCTCTCAAACCCACTTCCACCAATCAGCTGAGTATGCGGGTTCCTTCTCCCAGTTAGCCAATCAAACTTTGCCACAAACTCGCTGCTGCCAAACTTTAACTCTGTTCTCCTCTCTGCTGCTGTCAGCTGTCATTAAGGCTGAATCATCACAAGCCATTCACCTAAAGTCACCTTATCCAGAGCCCACTCCTCTTAACATCCAGATCATCACCTCCCTCTTCATCTCATCACCACCACTAGCGTCTAGACTCCACGGGGAGGTTCCTTAATCTACTACGTCTTTACCACCCTCCTGGAATAGATGACATCATGGGGTCTGATCGCCAAGACTTTTCACATGTCTCATTCTTATGTTCACGTGTAAATACATATTCTTTTCTCTCTGAGTGTCTCCTGATTGAAGTAAATTTAGAGCACCAGTAAAATGCTTCCCCCTATTTCATTCGAGCATGTGGCCTGGCATCTTTAAGTGGTGCAGACAGTGCAACTTCCCTCGGAGACAGACAGCACACACAGCAATTCACTGCTCTGCTAAACCGGTGTTATATAAACAGCTCTGCTGCAGATAGATCTGATCAGTATTTCCTCATCATTTATAGAGCACTGTGAGAGCAAGGAAACCAACAGCAGTGTAAGAAATAGCAGCACAGACCATAACTTATCACTAAAATAGCTTCATAAAGCTAAAAATACTGTGAACATGGGGTTGTTCAAATGACAGTAGTTTAAAGAATCAGCAGGACAACTCCCACGACTGCAAGATATAAAATCTTACGCTAAACAACATGACTTTTAAAAGCATGACAGATGAAACGCTGAATTCTGTTAGCCTCAAATGTAGAGCGGAAGAC
Source organism: Chaetodon striatus (assembly GCA_029783705.1). Classification (NCBI taxonomy): domain Eukaryota; kingdom Metazoa; phylum Chordata; class Actinopteri; order Chaetodontiformes; family Chaetodontidae; genus Chaetodon; species Chaetodon striatus. Next base: position 20,634,432 of record JAPZEB010000009.1, on the reverse strand, counting down.
AGCTCAGCAGCTGCACTACAGAGCTGATGTACAGATAAACAGAGCAGCACTTCAAAGATGACAAAACTGGAGGAAAAACAGTCTCAGTACTCTACCAGCTGCTGATCAGGGGTTTTCTTACATAGGGTTTTGTCCTGTTAGTCGTAGTCGGCTGGATCTTGGGACGTATAGTCAGCTGTGACGATATAACCTAAAAATAACACATCATAACAATACATTTTTACAGTTGTTTTTTTTTTAATTTTATGAGATTATAGACATGTGGACTGGACTGTGAGCGGAGTGACTGATTGAGCTGCAGTATTCTTAGTTTAATGATATGGGATTCAGACGATCTAAAATGACCATATTAGTTCACTTGGCTCAGTAAGAGATTCATAAATCTGGCAATTTCGAAAATTGAGTTCATCACCCAGCCTTACTGTGACTGATGGTCCCCAAAAAGCTTCCGTTAGATGCATGAGCTCAGTAATAATGAAGGATACACTTTAATGGCTCCTGACTTTGTCCCGATGGCCATAAGTTGCAGCTTGGGGTCAAAGGCCAAAGCACTGGGCTGATGAGGGAACCCATGCTCCACAGTCTAAAAGAGAAACACAGAACGACAAACAGACTGACATTAACAGATGACAGAAGAAAGAGGACAATAAAAACTGAGATTTATTAATGTTGTGCTTCTTTTTAACACCCTGCTCCGTCTGTGAGTGTGCGTGCATGCGTTTGCCTGTCAGACTGTGCAGTCAGTTGAGGCGTCTAAAAGGGAGGACTCCCTTAATAAAGTTAGAGGAAAGTTCTTTAAAAAGCACTGAGGGCAGCAGCGTTGCTTTATTATGTTGCTTTGCAGACTTTGTTAAATGGGATTAACATAAATTCACAGTTTTTCCTTCTGCCCGTGTCAGGAGAGGGCGAGACAGCTGGGAAAGCATTTAAAACTACAGAGAAACAACCAACAGAAACTTTAGAGCCATACCTTAACTAACTTTAAAAGAGGTTCAGGTCAGGACCCCCGAGTGGCTCCGTGTCCCAAAAAATACTGGAAATGAGGTCTTTAGCTTGGAAATCAGATATGAGGTAAAACATTAACTCTTTGTTTCTTTAAAGTGCCGCTCTGATCACACAAACACTCGCAGACGGAGTGACATCAAAGTAACGCTCCTGTTGAGAGACCACCTCTGTGATAGTTGTGGCAGCTGGTGCCAGACCCTAAAAAGTGTGTGTGTGTGTATTTGTGTGTGTGTGTGTGGTCAGTGCAACAAACAGTTCAAGGACTTAAGACACGGTGCACGTTCAACCAATCTGAATATACTCTGTTTAAAAACGTAAAGCGTCTCTCAACCTTCACTCTACTACTGTCAAAGGCAGTTAATTTATGGGCGTTCATATTCTCTGAATGTGTGTCCATGTAGCTCTGCAGCAATTAGTTATGAAAAGAAAATTAATCGGCAACTACTTGGATACATGCGGACATCCCATTGTGAGGCAGCTTTTCAGAAAATAAAAAACATGCCATACAAAAATTCACATCAAAGCTGCACCATCAAACACACAATACCATGAACTTTATCTGGAATCTGTAACTCTCTGTGTAATTTTGCCATCTGCGATGTCAAACAACTGCAATCATGGAGAGCCTGCTGATGATTCAAATGATCTGATGTAACACTTGGGTAATGTGTTCCCTTTCATGGCACTTATGTGACTGTGATGTCTCATTGTGACACACAATGAGACATAACACTCTGCTCATGTTACTCAGAGAACAGGGGTTACGCAAGTAACCTCAAGTTCTGAATAACTCACTGGGACTGCCACCCAGAACAAGTGTGACCCTGAAAGATGATTAACATCTGTCTGGTGCTCTTCCTCACAGAAAATGTATACGTCAAAGAAATAATAGCTTCGTTCGAAGGAATTCTGATTCATTCAAAACGTCGTACTCAGCCACAACAACTTCAACGTTTCAAGGCTTTACAACATCAAGCCTTCACAAGGGACAGTGGCGCGCCCAGGACTCAAGTCTGAATTAAGTTTAAAAGCCTTGAAAGCCTTTATTCAAAAAACATGGCTCCTTGCATTAGAGCACTGACCAGTTTCGATCCTAAGGTCTTTGTCAGGGTGGACAGGAGTCAAGCAAAACATTTCATAAGGACGCATTCACACTGGCGCTATTTTGTCCACTTTAAACAAACCCTGGTCTGCTTCCACGGATAGTTTGGTTCGTTTGAAGTGGTGTGAACGATCATTCGAACTCTAATGCGGACCAAACGAGTCTTTTTCGGTAGTGCTGCATTAATCTCATGTACAGAGCAACATGCTGGATAGGGAATGGAAGGGGATGGATTTCTGTTTTCGGTCCTGGCCAGTCGATGAGCCGGATTTCCTTCTTTCTCATGCTTCTTTTCTTCCTGGTTAGCGGTAGTTTCGAGCAATACCACCCCTAAATGAGCAGCTCTTTGGTCGGCTTTAAAAAGTGCAGTGTGAAAGTAAACCGAACCAAATGAAGGTGTGAAATTTTTCAGCATTCCCCCCCAATCGAACCAAGTCCCCCAGACTATCCTGGTGTGAATGCGCCCTAAGCTTGGTAGGTTGATTAATTAGTTAATGTAGGTAAGTGACAGCAATGGATTACGATGAGAGGCAATGTCGAAGGTACTAAAATGAGAAATTACCAAAACAAGCATCAAAGTTTACATACTTTTTCTGTACTGACCCTTTTTCAAGAGCACCTGCATTTTTTCTTGAGTCTCATATGCTAAAGACAGTCCTCGAACACACGACTACCTCGTTCTCCAAAGAATAAAACAGTTATTGGGAACGACCGTACTCAAATTAATAAAAAAAAAGAAAGAGACACAGAAGCGTTCGACTATTTTGGCTTATTTCAGGGAGGAGAAGCCAGTGGGTGGCTGTGGCCCCACTAAGGCCACCCCTTGGGGGCGCCACTGGTCAGGGAGTCCAATAATCCAAAAAAAAACCTTCCTGACGAAGACTTGATGCCGAAATCTGTCAGGATTTTTGTTTGTTTGTTTAGGGGGGTCTTTTATTTGGTTTTGGGGTGACGTTTCGGGCCTTCTTCACGTCGATCTTGAAGAAGAAACAACGGCCGAAACGTCATCAAAATAAAAGAAACGCATACAGAGCCAGTGTGTGCGACACTTGTTTTCTACAATCAGGTCTACTGACTGTCATCAGCACCTCATTATAATTCTTGTTGTGCGTTACTTTTATATTTTATATATTTTTGGGGTTCTAACAGGACCATGTAAAGACAATAAAGGCACTTTAACTTAGTTTTTCTTGTGATGTTTGTGTCTGCGTGTGTGCTTATCTAAACAGCACCTCAGACAAACTTAATTTGAGTCCTGGAAGCACTTTAACCCAAGCATTTTTAAAGTTTTATCAAGACTCAGGGTGTAGATTGAGACCACGAACAAAGGCGTGAAAGACAAATCAGTTTAAATAAAAGGAAATTCAAATTCCAAATCATTCAACTGATGTTTAGTATATTAAAACTGTGCAAAATAATAGTGCTAAACACTTTGCCAAAGTCATGCGGCACTCAATTTTCTTTAAATATATGCTAAATGAGCTTGTTGAGTGGGGGTTATTTTGTCATGTCCCCCCACTGTGCATGATAAATTGAAACTTTCAACATCCAAAAGTTTGGACAGCCCCTCTCTGGCACCCCCTGCTCCACTTTTTGAGTTACACACCGTGCAGACCGACGTCGGCCTCACCTAACCTGAGTTCAAGGCCACAGCAGTGCCAAACCGGGTTATCTTTGCACAGCAGTCTAAATACTAAGTGCAGACCCTGTTGGTAAGGTGCAGGCCATCCAAAAAGATTGCGTGCAGTTGACACGCACCATTATCAATACAGTCCACGGACTTCAACCTACTTTTAGGCTCCCACCAGTTTAGCAACAGTGGCCAAGGTGACAACAGGCAGCTTACTGAAAGTGGAGCCGCTAAATAGATCCTGGCACTGGCTGGCGAAGAAGAGAGGAAGGCTGATAACTCTTCAGGAAGCTGAGGTTGACTGTGCACACACTGGTTTGAGCCCATATGGATGTGATGCCAGGGTAGCATGAAATCCGACACTCACGGTTTCACACACAGACCCTCAAACACTGAAACAAGAGGAGGTCTGGAAAACAACCCTGCGAGCTTTCACACACAGTGTTGTGGTGAAGGAAGGGGCACAGGAGTTAAACCTGTCACCACACTGACAGCCATCTTGATCGATATGTGAATGAAATGTGGGTCACACTGCTCAAGTGAGGCATCAAACTGCTGCACCACAACTCTAATCTTGTTAATGTGGAGCCTGATAATCCCTATCACGGAGATAATCAGCTGTTGGTGGTTAATTACAGTGATGTTAGGTCTGCACAGATAAGTTTCCCCCAGTTCTTGGTGCTTTGAACGCGGGCCTCGTTTGGGTGAAAGCCAATTAACACGCCGTGAAAACAACTGAACCCCACACTCTCACACACACACACACACACACACATCAACAAAGCGTCCGGGTCCAGGCTGCACTGAAAACCATCAGCAGCAGTTTACAGCTAATTTCTGCGTGTAGCTGGAGACAGAGACAGAGACGGAGACAGAGAGGGGACACACTGCAGAGTGCTCGGCTTCAAACCTGGTCCCGTGTGGAGATAAGATAGTTTTGGGGAGCAGCCGAAGAGGAGAGAAGAGAGAAGAGGAGGAAACCCTCACTCCCTCCCCTCCTCTCCCCTCCTCTCCTCTCCTCCGTCCCGTTACTTTACCTTGTTGAAGGCGAAGAGCTCCTGTTTTATCTTCTCCCTCTGCGGGTCGATGCCCTGCCGACGAAACCTAAACTTCATCATCTTGAAGCCGGGCGGAGGGCGGGCGGGACTGCGGGGGGACGGAGAGGAAAACACGGCGGTAACAGCCCCGGGGTTCTCGGCTCGGCGGCGGGCAGGCAGGAGAGGCGGTGCGGCGCAGTCGGACGATGCTAAGCTAGCTAACCGACTAGCCCATACAGGCTGAAAGCGGGGCTGCGACGCTGCTTGTGCTGCTGCGGGCTGCGGCTCTCCTCCCTCCTCTTCCTCCTGGTGCTGTTTAGGTCGCGGTGGGTTTGACCACAGCCCCCTCCTCTTCCCGGTTCACACGGACCCCGCGGTGTTGGCCAATGAGGGCGAAGAAATCTGCGAGCAATTACCCAGAAACGCCCACACAGCCAAGTACTCTGGAGGGGGGTGTTCGGTTTGTAGCACAGGAAGCACCGGATACACGTCCCGCTGACATCAGTCAGTACGAGGCGGTAAACGGCCGGTACGTTACATTAAATGAAACTACCTGACAGTAAATAGCTTGTAATATTTAAAGGCGATGCAAGTGAACTTGTTTACCTCTCACAGAGAGAGATGTTCATATTCCAAGGCTGACATTATAGGTAAACATTTTGAAATGATTTTAATGAGTGTTTGTTTTCTTTTGAAGCCCATTTCTGCCACTGAAAGAAATAATATCCCTATGGTAAGTCATGATTAGGAGATTTTTTTTTTTTAAAGTCAACATTATGCGATAAAAAAGTTGAAATTGTGAGATAAAACGTCATAATTATGAAATAAATAGTCAAAATTATGAGATAAAAGGTCATAATTATAAGATATAAAGTCAAAATTATGAGATAAAAAGTCAAAACTATGAGATATATAGTCATGATTATGAGCTAAAAGATCATAATTATAAGATATAAAGTTGAAATTATGAGATAAAGTTATAGTTATGAAATAAAAAGTCGAAATTATGAGGAAAAAGATGAAATTACGAAATAAAAAGTCAAAACTATGAGACAAAAAGTCATAATTATAAGATTAATTATGACTTTTCATTAGTCATAAAAAGGGGGAGTTGAGACCTGTTTAAAATTGCCATTGACGTGGTCTATCTGTAAACCCCAATCTATCACCCCTGTTATTTTAAGTATTTATTTGTTTAGGTATTCATCTTTTAGGATTAGGCCACGTGAAAAATGTATTTAAATTCTGAGTTTAAAATCTGAATTTTGACTTCACAGTCAGAACTCCAAAAAACTTTTCACATGGCCCTGGTTCTCCTCTGTATTTTTCTTTGTTACTTATTTATGTATTTATTCATATACTCTATTTCCCATTGTGATTTTATCTAGCTGTATCTTGTTTGCACTTTATGTTTCATTCTTTTGTTTTGCACCAGGACCAGGGAAACACAATTTTGTTCCTCTGTTTACTGCACTGTATTGAGATGGATGACGATATAGCCTCTCTCATCTCTTACTGTCTCTGATGGCTTTAAGATTATA
>JAPZEB010000009.1:20605875-20616489 GCA_029783705.1 Chaetodon striatus | reverse complement strand
GGAGGGACAACTACGCAGGTTGATTTTAGCGCTGCTCATGGTGGACTATATTGCTGTCATTGTTCATTTGAGTCAAAACAAACAGGGCAGGTGTGAAAGCACTCTAAATGTGGAGAAGTATATTTGTGTTTGTTCATACCAAATAAAGCTTTCATCTTCTGCCTCTCCTCCTGGGTGATACGGATGCAGGCCTCAGAGAAGGTGTCATGTACAACCTGCGGATGAAACTTAAAGGATTAAATCATTTGGGGATCTTAAATTTAATCTGTGATAAGTATGAGCATTTAAGCAAAAGCCAGGACTATAAAGTCTATTATTTGATGTATACTTGTAGAATAAATATAAAGCCAGAATATACATCAAAAGTACTTCTTTTAGCCTAATACATTTTAAAATTACTATCTGTACTATTAGCATAATTACTATAATAAACTAGACTCTCTTTGCTGTGATGGCAAAAAGGAAACCTGACTTATTTAGACATGAAACGGCAAATGAGCAACGGAGCATAATACAGAATAAATGAAGAAACAAGCAAATAAATAATGAATACATAAATCAACCTGTCTGAAGATCAGGTCGAGAACCAGTGGATTGTTGAAGGTCTCTTTAGGATAGAAAACCTGTGAACACACAAAGATCAACACTGAAACATTTATTTTGGTATTGAATTGTAAATATGATGATAATAAAGTGGTTGTAATGTTGTTAAATGCTCAGAACAATCAGATCTATAACGAGTAGAAGTGTTTACACAGTGTGTGATTTAAGTTGTGGCGTGCCCCTTGTTGTAACGCTAAGTTTTAGGGTAATATGGGTTATATATGTTCAGTTATGTTTTGGTGTGTGTGTGTGTTTGTTCCTGAAACACACCTCTTTCCTCATGTAGAGTTTCCACGGGACGTTGGAGTACGTGTAATATTCATCACTGGTTCTGCTGTGGAGTTGAGTCTGAATGATCTCCTCCTCCACTGGCAGCTCTCTAGAGACTGACAACACACACGCACACACACACACACACACACATGCAAGGGTTTTTGACCGTGTACCGCTGTTTATTGCTGGGGGTTGAAGTGTTATTAGTGTGTGGAAAAGTCACCTGGAGGAGGGGCGGGGCTTACGCTGGAGCTTAAATGCCCCGCAGGGCGAGACTTGGTTGTCTTGGAAACCTTAAGTCCTCCCTCCTCTTTACGCAGGGAGGATTGAGGCTTCCTTTGAGTCTGTGACATGAAAAAAGGTCAGATGTTATTTTAGTGTGCGTGTGTGTGTGTGTGTGTGTGTGTGTGTGTTGTAGGTGTGGAGTTGGGGTACCGGTTGAGGTGGGTTTGCCATTTGATCTTTAAGGATCTCCATAGCTTCATCGTGCGGATCTGGCTTCTTCGCAAACATCTTTCCATCACCTTTCCTACACACACACACACACACACACACACGCACACAAATGAGTGGACAGATAAAACACTAATATAAGTATTAATATTTTATAATTGTGTTACCTTTGCGTGGCGCTTCCTGCAGAAGTTGTTGAGTCAGCAGGCTGGTGCTGTTTGATGATGTCTTTGATGTCGTGGCTGGGATCGATGCGCTCCGTGTTATTCACGGTGGATCGGACCACGTCCTCAGGAGGTGGGCCACGTGTCGGACCTGGAATGTCACTTTCTATTAGACGAAGTCCAAATGTTTACAGTTTCACACCACACAGCAAATCTGCAGAGGTTACTGAAACATACTCATTTTTCGCTGAACACCAGCAGGCTTGTACGGCGACTCTTCACTCTTCAGGAAAACAAGAAGTGATACAGCTGAGTATGTTTTTATTGCAAGACAGTACTGATATGTTTCTAACCTTAATCCATGCTGGCAGGTGTTCATGCGTCACCACAGCACAGTCCATGTGTGTTTACTCACAGAGCTGGTTGTGTGAGAGCGTTGTGGCAAGTGTGTGTGATGCTGTGAGGGTGGTGACTGGGGCGCCGGCGCAACAGGGGGGAAGGAGGACAACATCTGCTGCTGGATCGCAATGGCCTGCATGGTCATCTGCTGGGCCTGCAACACACACACACACACACACACACACACGCATGTATACACTGTATTTATGTATACTGTATATTTCAATAACAGTGTACTTTTATGTTGATGTATGTACTCGGTTCATTTTTCATATTATCTATTCACATTATGGATATATGGTATTACTTTATGTGGGTGGTACAAGGTGTGTGGCTAATAATGTGCTTGCAAGTATTAAAGAAATACTTCACCCCATAATTGACCATTTGTATTTCCATTACTCACCCAGTGCTAAGCTTAGTTTTTTCCTCATATGCCTCGAAGGTGAACGAAGAATCCAAAAATGGAAACTCAGACTCCACTGACAAAAATAGTCATTTTACCTCACTGAACACAGTAGCTGCTGGTCTACCTCTGCCTTGGTCAGTTTGTTTGACCAAGGCAGAGGTAGACTGTGTCACTTTGAAGTTTTGAAGGGTTAGTTTGGATTTACCAATGTCACATAATAACACAAACAAACTAACAAAGCAGAGGTAGACCAGCAGCTCCTGTGTTTGGTGAGGTAAAATTAGTCTGGTTTGAAGAGAGAAAAGAGTTATACCACATGAGTCATGTGAGAGTTGGTAAACAGATGTTTTCATATAGTTTTGCTGTTGTTAAATGTCGACCCCTATAACTTCAATTCATCAAGAATCTTCTTAGTTTTTGGATTCTGCGTTCATTGTGGAGGCATGTAAGAACAACAAAGTTTTTTCTTCTTCACAAAATCAGTATAACACAGGTGAGTAGAAGGGACAGCAAGGTTGTGCTCAGCGGGGGAGAAGAACTTCTGACCAAGCCTGGATATTGTCGAGTGGTGGAAGGAGCACTTTGAGGAACTCCTGAACCCGACCATTACATTCTCCGTGGTGCAGCGTCTGCGGTAATGCGGGTGCTGTGCCATTGTGGTGAAGTGGGAGCTGAGTCGGGAGGCAAAGCTTTCGATTTACTGATCCATCTACGTCCCAACCCTCAACTATGGTCATGAGCTCTGCGTAGTGACAGAAAGAATGAGATCGAGCCAAAATGAGTTTCCTCTGAAGGGTGGCTGGGCTCAGCCTTAGAGATAGAGTGAGGAGCTCTGACATTCGGAGGGAGCTCGGAGTGGAGATGCTGCTCCTTCACGTCAACAGGGGTCAGTTGAGGTGGTTCGGGCATCTGATCAGGATGCTTTCTGTGCAGCTCCCATTGGACGTGTTTCGGGCACGTCCCACTGGTAGGAAGCCCCGGGGCAGACCCAGAACACACTGGAGGGATTACACATCTCATCTGGCCTGGGAATGCCTTAGGGTCCCCCAGGAGGAGCTGGAAAGCGTTGCTGGAATACTTTGCTCAGCCTGCTGCCCCCCTACCCTGCTCCGAATAAGTGGTTGAAAATGGATGGATGGATGAATGGGGTGAGTAATTGACATACAAATGATTCTTAGCGGGGTAAAATATTCCTTTGACACTGAAGGAAACTCAACTAACATTGACAGACCAAATGAAGTGTTACCATATATTTTCATGTAACTCAGACAAATAAACCAACAGTGATATCAGAGTTGTTAAGAAGGACTCGTGACGAACCAGAATGATGGCTTGCTGATTGATGATGGCCTGTTGCTGTTGTGTCAGGACTGCCTGCTCCGATCCTAAAGAAGAATAAAGGTATAAACTTAGACGCCTTGTAGTAAAGATAACTTTGTTTTAGAAGCACACACAACTCACTGCAAAAGACCAGTAGACTCCTTGGCTTTAAACAGACAACGCAAAGGACCCTTTCAACCTCAAAATCAATTGAATTGTAACTCCACCATGCCCACACGCTTCAGGCCAAACATGCTGGAACGCACACCTGATTATTGTACCTGGCACGCCTGTCATCACAGGCAAGCCTGGAACCACAGGTGTGGCAGGAAGTGAGGGTACCCCCGCCAGACCGGTGACCCCAGGGACATGGGATGCTGCATTATCTCTATCAGCTGCAGGGGCAGCAGCCGGGGTATGAGTGGGTGATGGGGTGGGTGCTACACGTGTGGCAGGAGTAGAAGAAGTCTGCTGGTTGTAGGGCTGTTGGGGGAGGTTGTATTGGTGGTATTGTTGTGGTGGGGGCTGCTGCTGCGGTTGTTGTTGTTGTTGGTGTTGTTCATGGTGATGGTGGTGGGAGGGGATTGGCATGGCAGGGATCGGTGGCATCATTCCTCCAGCTACTGGAAGCACTGGCACAGCTTGAGAAGCGAGCGGGCAGGAACAGGGTAAGAGTTAGGAACAGAGCTGCCACCAGGACTTTAAATGGACTTAAAGGGACAGTCCACCCCAAAATCAAAAATACACACTCTTAACTGTAGTGCTATTTATCAGTCTACATTGTTTTGTTGTCAGTGAGCACCACAAGTCAAGTGACACCTAATTTTGTTATATAGAGAAGTAGTACATCTCTATTACCGATATCTCCAACACTTAATTCATTAATTTGCCTGGTAGATATTACATGCTAAACATTTGCATGTCTTGTTGATGAAAACATTTTTTCCATGTGTTTGTCTGCTACATATTTTCTGTATTTGTAAAAAGAAATTAAGTAATGCTCCGGGTTTACACTGGCCCTGTAATACAAAAAATACAGCCTGCTTATGACCAGACATGTTGTCAAATTGTCCTGCTGTTTGGTAAAGAGCAGTGTGTGTGTAGCAGGAGAATGACAGTGACAGAGGCCTATAGAGAGTAAAGGAGTCATCTGTGGTTACAGTGAATGGCTGTCGATGCATTATCCATGAGGTCAGACTGATTACTCGTTACAGCCTCTAAGCGACAGATTAAGGTTGGTGAACGGTACACCTGAACCTTTACACCTCAGCCCTGTCCAGTGTCACTGAGACAATTATGCCCTCAGCTTTAAACAGTATGGAAGTAATGACAATAATAACTTTAACATTTGTTAAAATGCATTAAATGCTTTTTTATTTCTGCATCTTTGATATCTGTTTTCCTGTTTTTATGTTGACTAAAGTACTTTGATGATGAAGTGAAGGCTGAAAACTGAGTAAACCCTATCAGGGAGACATGATGACCTCAGAATTGCATTCCTGCTTTTTGCAGATGATGTGGTTCTGTTGGCTTCATCACACCGTGACCTCCAGCATGCACTGGGGCAGTTTGCAGCCGAGTGTGAAGCTGTTGGGATGAGAGTCAGCACCTCCAAATCTGAGGCCATGGTTCTCTGCTGGAAAATGGTGGATTGCCCCCTCCAGGTTGGGAGTGAGTGTCTGCCCCAAGTGATGGAGTACAAGTATCTCAGTCTTATTCACAAGTGAGGGTAGAATAGAGCATGTGATGGATTAGCAGTTTGGCGCGATGTCTGCAGTGATGTTGGCACTTTTCTGGGCTGCCGTGGTGAAGAGAGAGCTGAGCCACAAGACAAAGCTTTCAATGTCCATCTACAGCCCAACCCTCACTTATGGTCACGAGCTATGGTAATGACTGAGTGAATGAGATTGTGGATACAAGTGGCCAAAAGGAGTTTTCTCCGAAGGGTGGCAGGGCTCAGCCTTAGAGATAGGCTAAAGAGCTCGTACAGGAGCTGCTGCTCCTTCACATTAAAAGGGGTCAGTTGAGGTGGTTCGGGCATCTGATCAGGATGCCTCCTGGGCACCTCCTGGAGGTGTTCTGGGCACATCCAGCTGGTGGGAGGCCCAGACCCAGAACATGCTGGAGGGATCATATATTTCATCTGGCCTGGAAGCGCCTTGGGATCCCTCAGGAGGAGCTGGAAAGTGTTGCTGGAGAGAGGCTCATCTAGAATACTTTGCCCAGCCTGCTGCCCCCGCAACCCAGCTTTAGATAAGCGGTTGAAAATGGATGGATGGATCTAATGGATATCAGGTTTTCTATCCCCCAAAAGAGCCTTGAGTTTGGGAATTCCAGAGGGGGGCACAGATAGATGGCCTTAGTCATATCAAACAACCAAAATCTAGTGTATGGGAGATCTAGTGTGCATCAGTTTAGAAATCCTTGACACAATTAAGGTTGAGAACCACTGGTCTGGTCTATGGCAATAGTGGATGTAGTAAGTATTGTAGTATTTGGAGCCCTCTGCCTGGATAAAAACTAAGTGGTCAGTGTAGGAAATGTAGGTCTGGTTAACCACCCCACCTCCATTAAAGAACAGTGCACAGCAGCTGCTTCCCCAAAGCTTTTCTATGGGAATGGGGTTATGTGGCCCTGAACCAGAGGCTGAAAACGTAATTTCCATCTTAATAGGGTGACTGTGGCTGAGCATGCAGGTCGCCCATTTATCACAGGGAGGTGCGATCCCTGGCACTCCCTCTCCACATGTCGTAGTGTCCTTCAGCAAGACGCTGGACCCCAAATCGTTCCTGAAGGTTAGGCCAGCACCTTGCATGGCAGCATGGCAGAGCGTGTGAATGTGAGGCAAATTGTAAAGCGCTTTAAGATGTACACATGCAATCCGTTCTCTATGGTGAGACTTCAGTAGTGTTTATCATGTATATACAGCATCCTGCTGAGCCACCAGGGCACCTTACTGTTTACTGCTGCAGGCTGCGGTACAGTGCTGTGCATGTGCCCTCCACTGCTACATAAGATTTTTCTGAATGTATTGTGACTGACAAGACGTCTCCACGTAGGAAATAATTAAACAGGCCATACGACCGTTGGGTTAACAGGCATGCTAATTGGAAATGAGCCCAACGGATAAGGTCGACGTCGCTGTAGCCGTTCGTCTCGCTCTGTGTCTCTCCTTTGTTTCCTGTTCATCTGTTCCTCTCTCATTCACTCTTTTCTACTCCTCCACGATGCCCCCTCCCTTTCTGTTTTGCAGTATTTCTGTAGTGCTGCCCCACTTTTTAAAGGCAGAGAAGAAAAGAAAAAAAGAGAAAGCGCAGCATAAAAAAAAGTTAACTTTTTTTTATACCTTCCCTGTACCTATTGGGAGGGAGGGAGGGAGGGAGGGGGAGCAACACACACTGAATTAGAGGGCATCTATTCATGTTTTTTAATCCTCACCTTTGATTCTACAACTTTCTGTCGTACAAATTTAGAGCTACTTCCACACTTTTCTTCTTCTCTGCTGAAAATCAGCAGGTTGCAGGTGTGCTCGCAAGATAAAGACCAGGCATTGGAGAAAAATGGTGTGTGTGTGTTGTGTATATATGGTCCAGAGGTGAGTATGGATGGGTTCAGATAGCATTTGAGAACAAACTAGCGAGGACATGCAGGCCTTTTTTTCACTCCTGACTACCAAATTTTTATTTATTTATCTTTATTTCATTATTTTATCAAACCCAGGCGGGATGCCAAATCTTTCCCAACACACACATTTGCTTGCTTGCCCTTTCTTTGTCTGTTTTTCTAAGATCAAATATATTTTGCTATCAGGCTCATTTATTTAAGTTTGAAATGTCCTATGTTTTCCTCTCCTCTCTCCCTCCTTTCCTCCTTCGCTTTCTCTGTATTTCACACACACACACGCACACACACACACTGCTCCTCAGTGTGGCGGCTCCTGTGATGTTGCTGAGGATGCAGAAAGCAGCCGACTGCTGCATCAATCCCATGTTGTTACATCCACAGGCAACAGAAAACACCACAGAGTGAGTGAGGCAGCAAGATGAAGAGAGACTGCTGCCTTTCGAGCAAACTTGTTTCTGCAAGTGAACGAGAGACAATAAAAGATCTGGGGGACGAAATGCGGGTGGTGGTGGTGGTGGGGGGGGCTGAGGAAGAACAAGAGCAGAGAAATAATGAGGAAGGTGAACAGAGAGAGAGGATGAAGATGACAAAGCATGGGACGGAGAAAAGAAGGGGAGAAAGTGACTGAGGATGAGGAAGAGGGAAGTTGTAGCACGGTTCAGTCAGAGACTCCTTCATCAAACTGATCTGTTTGAAAGAGCACGAGCTGACAATGACAGATTGTGTGTGTGTTTGTGAGGAGCTTTTCGTGTAGGCCTTTGTGTGGGTGGCAAGTGTGTCACAGCAATATCTCGGAGAGAAGATCACGTGTGACGTAACGATTGTGACCAAGCGTGTGAATACGTGTCATGGTGGCTGGTGACTGATGACTTGAGGTCTCTGACCTGCAGAGTTTATTTTTTACTGCACAAACCACACATGTAAGTCCTTAAAACTGCCTGTGTTAAAGTAGTGAATGCAAATCAACAAAGGCAGAAGTATTTTCAAGGTAGTGCTCTCTGTAATTAGCTGCTATAGTCGCCATATTTGAAGAGGACACTGCTACCTGCATCTGTATGAGAAACAGTGTTTCTGTTTATTTTCCTTTTTCGTCAACATCCTAAAATGTGTGTGCAACATGTTTTTCAGACAACCCATTCGCCAGAAAAACAAAATTTCCACTGAGCATTTCTGCAAACTGTAGATCTGTTACATTTGTGCATCATTTCGTAGCGGATACGCTGAAACGTTACACGTGGACATGGTTAGAAAAAGATCATGTTTTGGCTTAAATGCTGCTGGGAGATGCTGCGATGTGTCATTGTAAAACACCCAGGTTCTATGGCTCCAACATCACTGGGAAACACAGCAATGTGTTGGTAGGAATAACACCCAGGTTCAGTGCCACAAATGCAGCTGGGAAACGCCACGATGTGTTGGTAAAAGAACAGCCAGGTTTGGTAACAAATGCCACTGCGAAACACCCGATGTGCCGTTAAAAACACCCAGGGTCCACTGCTCAGATGCTTCAGGGAAACACTACGATGTGCAGGTAAGAAACACTCTGGTTCACCACCACAAAACACGCTTGCAAACACCATGAAGTGCCACTAAAAACACTAATGTTCTGTGTCAAACACTGTAACACCGTGATGTGTCTGTGGGAAAAACACGTGCCACTGGGAAGCGCCTGATGTGCCGCTAAAAATACCCAGGTTCTGTGGCTCAAATGTTGCTGGGAAATGCTGTGATGTGCAGGTAAGAAACAGCCAGGTTTGGTGCCACAAACGCAGCTGCGAAACGCCTGATGAGCCGCTAAAAACAGCCAGGTTGCAATCGTGCACTCTGATCGGGAGGGATGTTTGTTAAGAGAAGAAAAAAATGGAGGTAAAAGTATTGTTTGAATTGTAATTCTGTATGATTTGCAGTTATCCTTTAATTTAAAAAAAAAAGTCATTAAAAAAAAGAAAACCAAAACACCCAGGTTCTGTGACTCAAATGCAGCTGGGAAACGCTGTGATGTGCAAGTTCAGTATAACAAAACATGTGCGCGTGTGTGTTGTGTAACGATGTGCCACGATGAGCCACTAAAAACACCAAAGTTCTGTGCTACAAACACTGAAACACTGCAAAGGGTCGCGAAAAGACAACCAGTGTTGTTGTTTGCTGGTTTCAAACTGGGGTCCGCAGTGGTCTGCAGCTTGGCAGCCATTTTGTGGGGAGGACAGTTAGCTTATATTGCGCCCATTTAGAAACCTTTACATGATAATGTGTTTGTAGACACACACGATGCAAACATTTTCTCCTGACAACTGGGCTGCATCAGGACACGGATTATGGTGTACTGGTTAATGTTCAAAAGAAGGCACTCTGATCAGAAACAAAACAGCTTTGCAATTCCATCCATTTCTGGCAGAAAGATAGCTGACTACATCGTCAATGGAGACAGGAAATCTAAATCTGGGCAATGGTGAGGGCTTGGTAGAGCTGAGGTCTGAGCAACATGTACCACATCAGACTGTGACAGACTCAGACATCTGTCAGTCAGGCAAAGACGCCTGTAAATTAAAATTAGTATCCTGACTTTGTGTTTCCACATTTTCAACTGATCAGTTCATTTCAAGTTTTAAAAGTGTCTCCACAGTTTGGGAGCTTGGCTTGACAGCTGTGACGTCACACACATACTCTACAGTTATTAAATGTCTTTCATTCCTCCTCCTCCCTCTCACCACTTGTCCTTTTCATTAGGATTAGGGGTAGATTTGACCAGATTAAGAGACTGTCGTAGCAAAAGAAGTATTAATATCTGAGTTGCTCTGCCTCTGAGAAATATGTACATGACAAAAGTTTCCACCTGCAATATGACCATTTCTGTGAATCACCACTGCTGCAGTTTGTGAGAGCAGGGCGTTAAAGACAGTGAGAGCTGTGAGTTATACAACCGTTCAGGAGCAGAGAATTACGGATAGATCCAATGCAATGCCTGTCTCTTTTCATCAGGAAAGACCAGCCCGTTTTTTGATATGAATCACAGCATTGAGTGTAAAGAGGAATTTTTCTGCTGTGATAAAATGGGGAGCGCTGGCTTAAATTGCATCCTGAGGCTTTCAAGAAGACTGCAATTGAAGAGTTTTAACCCTCAGCTGATCCAGACGGCATACTGTAACAGAGGAAAATGTGCAACAGTGTAAACATGTAGGGTTTAGTTATGTTTAGTCAAAGCTAGAAATGTTGGATGATAGAAAAAATTAGATTCACCTTTTGTCGCGAGTCGTCCATAGAGCAGACAAGTAGCATTGGTTAGGATGAGAATTTTTAAGGGCTGAACCAGATTAAGAATTTTCCTAGTAAACCAATAATTGTCATTTAGGGCCATTAGTCGACCAGTCG
>JAPZEB010000009.1:20567682-20579809 GCA_029783705.1 Chaetodon striatus | reverse complement strand
CAATATGGCTCGCGGTTGATAAGCATGTCCTGTCTCCCAGTATGTAGCTGAGTACATTACAGGGTTCACATCCACACAGAGCCTACGCTGTGGATACGGCGTCCAGTCAACTCAGAAGTAAATCTTGCTTAAATCCAATGTCAGGTCTGGTTTGAAAGTAATTATAAATGTGTATATTTGTGAAGACAGTCAAGACAGTCAGCCTCTTACCTGATTATTATGACCTGGTTGTGTTTGGCATCCATCAATTTGGAATAAGCAGCGTTTGCTATGGCAAACAAATGCCTGAAGAAGAGAGAGCAGCTGCATCAAGCTGAGATATCTAAACATATATGAAAGCAGTAAACTCAAACTTCATGTATTCTCTTCTTTTCTACCCTCATCATCTGTATTTCTAACCATCTTTTCCCCGTCCTGCCTTAAATATTGACCTGCACCATTCCTTCTTTCACCTAAAACATGTCGACTTCATCTCTAGCTTCAAAATAGAACATGGTGAAGATCTATTATGTTGTGTTTTTACAACTTAATAATAACCAGCTACAATATAATACTGACAACAGCGTTCTGTTTGTGCTGTTTATTTCACTACCCCCCTATTTTGAGAGTGAACACGACTCACGGAGGGTTCTCTCCCAGAGCATGACCCTTGTACAGCAGCACCACGTCCGTCCCATAGATGTTGTACATCTTGTAGGGGTTCACAGACACCAGAATGCTGCCTATGTATGACTGAAAAACAAGAAACAAAGACAGAATAAAGACACTGAATATCAAAAAAATAAAGAGATCACTTTGTAAAATCAACACACAGACTCAAAGTGAACTAATCTGACCTGGGATTTGTATATAGGTTCAAGAAATCTCAGGTAGTACAAGGATTACATGTATGTAGGTGCTTGTTTGTTGGATGTGTGTGCTGCTCAGATACTTGCATAAATAAGCTCCCTCTCAAATCTTTTCCGCAGGTTCAGCAGGACAGCCCCTTCATGCATCTCCCTGGACACAAGCAGTAAGACAAAGATATTTAAGGATGACAAAGAACTTCTCAAGTCACTCGTCCATCAGGACCGTTTTGTAAGTACAGTAAGTACTGTACAAAATAAAAGAATGACACCAAATACATAGCGATATAAAGTGGAGACAAACATAAAACAAATTAAAATCAATAAGAACACTTACATACATGAAAAAGATGACAGAATACTAAAATATTAAAACCACTACAAACAACCAAAGGCCACTGAAAACATGTACATTTCAAGATTTGTCTTTAATATGTCCCTGGAGGGGGAGCATTTGATTGGTAGCGGAGGGCTATCCCAGAGCTTTGGAGCAGCTACCGCAAAGGCATGATCTCCCTTACCCACCAACCTTGAGACACGAGACAGTTAAAAGACATTGTTCTGAGGATCTAAGGGGGGTTGGGAAGAGAAGTTCAGCCAGGGTATGGCTTAAAAACAAATAAAAGAACCTTGAAATCAATCCTGTATTTCATAAATCCAGTGTCCACTGTGCTTAATTAAAATCTGGCCTTTCTTCACTGAGTATTTTGCTAATCTTTAGGCATGGCTAACCCCTGCAGCTGTCTTTGAAGCTTCATAAATGACCCGTTCATGGTGTGTAAGACTGCACACCGACCACACTGTATATGCAGGAGCATTTCCTCACTCTCCTTACTCTGATGAAGGCAAACATGACTGCAGTTTATTACCACATATCATGATTGATCTAATGGAATACATTCTTTAAAGGGATGGATTGCCTTAAATCTGACTACACTTGGTGTGAGTGATTGTTTTACTTACTCTAACTGTGTCATATCTTCCACTCCGTCTTCCTCTCGTTGCTCCCGGTGAGCCATGGTGGGCAGGGTTCTGATTGAGTACATCTAAAATACAGGCATCAGAAATGAGGACATGATGCATGTACATAGCTCTGTGCACTGTGCTCATGCATTAATACATGCGCACACTCGTTTGGATCATTCTAATCTTGATTGCATCAAGATTGCATCTGTTTACCAGTCTCTCATCAAAGACATTTTATCTTTTTTGCTTAATTATATATTCTGCTTAGAAAACAATCAACACATCATTAAGTTTTCCAAATAAGATACCGTCTCTCTGATTACTCCTTCCTGCTGATAATCCACCACTGTGCCAGGCTTTCACTCTAACATTACACTTGGAACTGCAAGATTACACCACATGTAAGGGATGATGCTGAAGAGGTGCCCGTAATCCCCCGCTAATGGACACCTCGAAGGGCACTTATACCATGGTCACTTGCCAAAGGAAAAAAATGAGACCATTTATTTATATTTTTTACATGCAGGAAAACCTGCTAAACATAGGCATGTCTAAAGGTGCCCCAAAACAGGTTAATAAATAGTCACAAGCAACATGGAGACTACTGAAAATGGTACGGTGGTTACTTCTTCTTTATATCTGTTACTTAATCACCAGTAAGACAAAGCTTCTCAAGTCACTCCACCATCAGGACCATTTTGCACCATGCTATATTCAAATCTGGCCTTTCTTTACGAAGTATTTTGTTAATCTTTAGGCATAGTCAACCACTGCAACTGTATTTGAAGCTTCAGTAAATAGGATGAACCATATACTCCCTTTCCACCAGAATTTGTGCTTATATGCAGGTTTTTAAATGCAGGAAAACCTGTTAATAAAGGGTTCCTACAACCAGGTTATCAAACAGTCAAAAGCAGCATGGAGGCCATTGAAAATGTAACAGTGGTTACTTCTTTTTCTGTTACTTTTTCAGTCTCATTCTCAAATTTGGTGCTGACTAATTAAGAACAATTTTTGTGCACTGCCTAGATGATGACAGCCAGAGTTTGTAATGGCACGCCATTGCATTGCACTGTAAAAGGGATGAAAATTAACACGTCCACCTGGGTGTCACATTCCATCACTGCTGGTCTAAGCTGATCATAGCTAGAGCTGATCCCGGGATCATTTATCCCAGGAATAAATGCTAATGGTAACCTCCCCCACCAAAGACAAAAGCCAGATGTTAGTTGCTATTAATGAGTTTTTTGTCCAGTGGAAAAGGAGCTTTAGATACGACTTGACAACGAGAGATATTTCGAGTGTGCTCAGCTCATAGAACTCTTCAGCTCACGTATTAGCCAGAGAGCTAATGTTATGTTAGTAAGATTCAAAGTGAATAACAGTGAAAATCAAACCAACAGTAATTATAATTTGACTATATGTTTAACAACAAGAATGCTTGCTGTGTAGCCATGTCATTGTCCCCGAATCAATATCAAGATTTTCCTGAATAAATGATAGATATGTGCTCTGTCAGCCATGCCATTAGGTAGCAAGGTGCATAGCGAATGGGATTTAAGTTGACAGCTTAGGCAATAGTTTGAAGGGGCAGTGTACTTCTTTTAGTTGCCACCCTGCAGTTTTTGGCACTTCCACATTGACTTCTTTTTTTTAAGAGGTTGCTGCTTGAAATTTACCCAGACCATGGTGTAAATTTTTTTTTTAGTATATTGCCCAACATTATTGTACCCACTTGTAGTGCATGTCATGTTTCAAAACTTTTACCTTGTCATACCAGTGCCCCTGTGGTTCTCCTTCCCTGCTGAGATTCCACTCCCCTGGTTCATGCCCCACTTGTCCCTGTCCCATCAGGCTTTGGGGGTCCAGCAACTCCCCGTCTCTGTACATCGACCACTTATTGAGGTTCTGCACTGTCCCGTGAGGTAGAACCCTCTCTGCACCCCACACATCCACATCTTGCTGCAGTCCCAAGCCTTCAGCTCCAGGGCCTTGTGCCCAGTGCTGCCCAGGACCGGATCCCTGGACCTGGGGTGACACTACAGCATATGATGAAGGTAGGCGGAAAGAGGCCCCCCGGAGGTTAGGGTTCTGCAGGGCACCAGAGAGGTTAAGTGTGCGAGGTTCTGGGGTGCTAGGGGCACCAAGCCGTGTCATGATATTACCCTGAGGGAGACGGTAATTTGCCCCACGAAGGTTTGGGTTCTTTGATAATGCATTAGACAGATCAAGTGTCCGGGGTGCAGTAGTGGGCTGAGGGCGGTTCATCAGAGTTCCATCAGGCAAACGATAAGTGGCAGATCGGACGTTCTGGTTGCGAAGAGCATTGGAAAGGTCAAGGGAGCGTGACTCAGTGGTTTCAGCAGAGCCGGGCTGCCTGAATAGCGATGTGTTTGGAAGTTTGTAGGAGGCACCTCGAAGGTTGGTCTTCAACATTGCATTAGAAAGGTCAGGACCGGAGGGGGCAGAGGTGGAAGCTTGGTTCTGTGAAAACAATGATGATCCACCTGGGAGCTGAAACTTTGCCTTACGCAGGTTAGCATTCATCAGGGCACCAGATAGCCCTGGTGATGATATAATACTCTCAGGATTCTGTGTTTCCTCTACCGGATGTGTTAGAAATGAACCATCTGGTAATCGATAAGAGGCCTTACGGACATTAGCATTGAGAAGAGCAGAGGAGAGCATAGACGGTGAAGGGGCAACAGGCTCAGGCTCATTTCTCGTTACCAAAGTCCCATCTGGCAGCCTATATGTAGCTTTACGCAAACTGGGGTTCAACAGTGCAGAGGAAAGCATAGGTGAGGAAGGGGAGGGTGCAGGTGTAGGTTCTGCCCTGGTTACAAGAGTGCCATCAGGCAAACGATATGTGGCCTGTCTCAAACTAGGATTGAGCAGGGCAGAGGACAGCATAGAGGATGAGAGGGGTGATGGACTTGGTGCAGCTTCGGCAGGTTCAGTTCTGGTGATCAGTGAGCCATCAGGAAGTCGATAGGTGGCCTGACGTAGGCTTGAGTTCTGAAGGGCATTGGAGAGCATAGAGGGTGACAGTCTCCCACCTCCACCATCAGTGGTAACTGGAGACTCGACAGGGCTCCGGGACATTGTCAGAGTGCCACTTGGAAGCCTTAACATGGATCCCTGAATTTGGGCAGTACGCAATCCACCAGAGAGAAATGAGGAGGTACCTCTGACAGTCCCTTGTTGAGGTGTGGTGGGAGGAGGGGCAGGAGAGGAAGGAGACATGGGGGAGAGGTGTCGCTGAAGGGGTGAGGCAAAGGAAGCATTACGTAGCTGTGAGTTAAGCATAGCAGCAGACAAGTGTGGGGAGGAGGGTAAAGAGGGGGCAGGAAGGGTTGCTGCCTGAGGGGGTGAGAGGACATTTGTATAGACGTTGGCATTGCGTTGTAGAGGAGACGTGTAGGAGGCGTTACGCAGGCGGGAGTTCTGCATCAAAGCATTGGATAGACCAAGAGTGGCGTATGGGCTACCCTCCTGGCTCACCTGTACATCCGCTAATATTGCCCCCTCGCCACCAGGTATGGGGGAAGGGCTTCTCTGTAAAGATGTGGTGTAGTTGGCATTCTGCAGATATGGGTTCTGGAGCGCATGCCCTAGATAAGGTGATGAGGGTACAGTTTGAGGGAGGTTTTGGGGGTAGACGTCATACTGTGGTTGGGGAGAGGAAGGTCTCTGTAAAGGAGAAGCTGTGGTGGAGTATGGGATGGAGGAAGGAAGAGGAGAAGGAGGGAAAGGAGCACCTATCACCTGAGGGTTTGGTAAAGCATTTGTAAGCATTGGGGAGGGTCCTGGCTCCATCATTGTGTAGTCATACTGGGTGATACCCTGGGGTGGTTGGAAAGTACCAGGAGGAAGACCAGGTTGGTGTAATGGAGGTTGAAAAGAAGCTGGCCCTAGACTCTGGGGACTCATAGCCCTCTGGGGAAAGGGGGACTGTGGGCGAGACATATGGTGCATGGGAGAGGCTGAACGGGAGGGCAGAGGAGATGGATGTTGCAGTGGTAGTGGAGATGGAGGTCTACTCTGCAGTCTACGTACTGATGGCTGCGGAGATAGAGGGCCACTCTGTTTCAAAGAAGGCTGGGGAGAGACAGGAGGCACTGGAGGAGGTCCTCTGAATGACTGCCTAGACTGAAGAGAGGGCTGGTTTCTGGGCATACGAACTAGTGGCTGTCCCCTACCTACAGGTCTGTGGAAGCCTCCTTGTTTAGTTCCAATTCGTTGTGACTCCCTTAATCCTCCAGGACGGGAGCCTGCCCTGGCTAACATGGGTGTTCCAGGCACACCCCCAATCTGTCCTGAGGGAGGGGCTGGGCCACTATGGATAGAAGACCTGAATGGGGCTACATGCTGAGTGATGGGGGGTCCATGTCTACTGCGTCTCTGCGAGTAAGGATTAGCTGGAGAGGGTTTCACAGCCCCCATGGGCACATGAGCTCGGCCTCCAGCACCACCTCTCAGCCTGCGAGTAGAGGACCGTGTGGGAAGGGGGCGACTGGTCATTCGTGATGGGGAAGGAGAGGGATGACGATGGTGGGAGGTGGGGCTGAAGGCTTTGGGGGGGGACTGAGATCTCTCAGGTAGAGGGGGGCTACGTCTTTGTGGGGATGGGAGGGGAGGTGATGGTGAACGCCTCATCTTGGATGTTTGTTTTCTACCTTTGAACATATGTGGTCTGGTAGGCGGCAGAGGCACAGCATCAGGAGGGGGTTGCTGTCTGAAAGAGAGTCTTGGGGAAGGTGGTGGGCTGGCTCTCCTCCTCAGTGATCCCCTAGGTGAGGCTAGGGGGCTAGATAGGGGGGATTGGGGTCGGACAGTTGATGGAGCTCTGCGCAAACCTGCTCTCCCCCTTCCTCTTGACAGGGATGGCTGAGGTCTAATTGACATCCCTCTCCTCTGGAATGATGGGGAAGGAGGTGGGCTGGGTGGCCTCCGCCTTTGGGAAGTCTGCATTTGGCCTGCCATTGAGGCCCGGTGAGGGGGCCCTCTCCTCTGTAAGCGGGGGGAGAAATGGGGGTCTGGTTGGATACCTGTTTGAAAGTCCATGGGATGTGGTGAGAAGCGTGGTGAAGGAGGTGGCATTGCCCTAATTGATCCTGGCCTAAGTGACAGCTGTGGGGATGGAAGGGGACTCATTCGTCGCACTGGCCTGGGTGAGGCCACTGGTGAATGTAGTGGTGAGGGCATCAGTGGAGGCATTGGAGGCTGTATTTGTGCAACCATTGGTGGCATTTGCCCCATCTGAAACATTTGTGGGTCTTGGGGGAGCATTGGTTGGTACATTTGGGGCGTAAATTGTTGTGGTGAGGGGGCTTGTCTAGGAAGCATGGGGATTTGTTGTTGGTTCATGGCAGTGGGGTAAGGGGGCTGTGCAGGAGGGTATGTAGGAAGGGGCTGCTCATAACTTATATCTGACATCATTTCCAAATTGTTGAGGGCAAGAGCTGGGGATGGAGGGGGGAACATGGGGGAAGCTGGCTGAGAATAAAGAGGAGTAGGAGGAGGTGGCGGCAGCATTTCCACCTCTAGTCTATCTTTTCCAAATAGCTTGATCTGGGGCCTGGGGACCCTGAACTGCTCTGCTGGAAATGGCTCAGGGAGAGGGTAAGACAGCTGCTCCTGTCCGTATAGCTGTCCTAGCTCAACTGGATCCAGCCCAGGATCCGTATAGAAAGGTTGCTGGTAGGGGTTATAAATAGCAGCAGGGTCTGTATATCCCATCATTGGGTCATTATAAAGGCCTGGAGCAAAATCATAGCCACCATTCATCACACCGTATGGGTCTCTCCCATAGTTATAACCCATACTGTAGTCAAAGTAATCTCCATACGGCTCAGGGTCATATGGGTCGTAGTAACCATCCATGGCACTACCGTAGTAGCCATACGGCTCTGGCTCCACTGCATACAGCATTCCGTCTTCACCATAGTAATACTCCACCCCTTCATCGCCATAGTAATCTTCATACTCATCCTCATAATAGCCATAAGGGTAACCGTAGTAATCCACGTCATCCTCGTAGTAAAACTCATCATCATAATAAAAGTTGCCCTCATCATCGTAGTAACCATATTCATCTTCCCACTCGTCATCGTCATAGTAATCCAGGTCTTCTCCATAAGGGTCATAGGGGTCATAGGCTTGTCTCATGTAGCCTCTAGGTCTCCCCCTGTTGTGGTAGTCGTCATCATATCCGTACTCATCATCATCATACTCATAGGCCTCATTGTAATAATGAGTCTGTCTCCCTCTGGCGTTCCTGTCAGCAAATGACAGATTCTTTCGTCCCCGTCCTCCTGCTCGTGCCCCCAGTCGACCTTGGCCCTTAGAGGTCAGGAACCTCCCTGTCAGCCAGTTAGATGCTGCAGCTATCCTTCCTAACATCCATCCTTTACTCTTAAAATCTGATCCTGATTTCTTTTTCCCAAACATGCCTTTAAACTTCCCTCCCAGGCCCTTGGCCTCTGTTGCCATTTTCCCCTTGCCCCCTAAACCGGATAGATTTATTGTCTTTTTAGGTGGTGTGGTTTCTTTCGGAGCCTCCTTTTTATTGAACAAGCTGAAGCCGGACAGACCTGGCTTTTTGTCAGCGGATGATTTACCCCCAAACCCAGCTAGAAGTTTGCTGGTTCCCAGTAACGGTTTACCACCAGCAGGGGGTTTCTTTTTCTTGGAGAGTCGTAGGAAGAGACGGGAGGTGCTTTTGAGGTTTCTCTTTGGTTTTGCTTTCTCTGGCTGTTTAGAGGGCAAGGTAAAGGGAGTGGACTTCCCTGCCAGGCCCGAGAGGGCTTTGGAGGCTCCTTTGAGGTGAGACTTGACGTCTGGTGTCTTCTGTGTCTTTGCTGGAGCTGCGCCCCTTTTCTGTCCCTCTGCAGCGAAGCCCATCATGGCCTTGGAGGCTCCCCTGATGTTGACATCACTCATCTTTTTCAGGTTTACTGCACCCATCCCTTTCTTCATCTGTGGCTTCCCCCTGTTATCCTCCTCCTCATCATCATCTTCAGATGGAGGGGGTTTAGGAGGCTTAAATCCCTTCACAGCCATGGCCTTGGAAGCACCTTTTAAAGCTGCTTTCCCTTTCCCTTTATCCTTCTTAACAACTACCTCCTCCTCGCTTTCCTCATCTTCCTCAGTTTTCATCTCCTCTTCTTCTTCCTCTGACCCCTCCTCTGACTCGCTGACAGGCTTCTTTCCCTTTCCCTTCTTTCCATCGTCTTTCCCTTTCCCCTTAGCTGGTGGCTCCTCTGCTTTCTTCCCCCCTTTCTTGTCATCTTTCCCTCCCTTCTTATCGTCCTTTCCTCCCTTCTTTGGCTCCTCTGACTTGCCCTTCTTGGCAGCTGATTTTGCGTCACCTTTTTTAGGTGGCATGATGTCTCCTTACTCAAATCATTTTAAACAAGAAGAGGTAGAACAAGTTCCCAAAATGTGCTAAAGCAGAAGAGAAGAGAAGAAGAGTCCAAATAGTAGCAACATCCCCTCTTTCCCAACGCTTTTCACGTCTTCTCTCCTTTTTCCTCCATCTGATCCGTCCATGTGACGCCCCAGAAACACACACAGTGGCACACTCTGTCCCGAGTCAGTTGTTCTATAATGCACACAGAGACAAACACAAACCCCAGTCCTTCAAAACACGATCTAGTAATGGAGTCGGAATCTCAGCCATCAGTGCTCGCTCGCATTACAGTACGTCTTCAAGCCTCGGCAAAAGAGCTGTTGTCTCTGTGCGAGTAAAAAGAGACGGAAACCTCTTTAAGAGTGTTAAATAAGAAGAGGCAGGTGCTTACTGAATTTAAAATGTTACCTATGAGAAGAATTAATCTCACTGGTGACAGTCTCTCTCAGTTTTACCCACTTGTTGCCTCTGGAGTTTTTCCACTGAAGAACGTCCTGCATAGCAAAAACACTCGCACATCTCTGTTCTTGTTCCTCTTAACAGGCTTGTAAGTAACTTCCCAGGGTCACACGGCGAATAAAAGACCCTGATATCCCAGTGACAGGGTCTGTGTAGTCCTTTGTGTGTCTCCTATTGTTAGTGCGTCCTGTGAGTCCGGCGGTGAATCCTCATCTTGGCTGCCGCACCAACTTTGGCAGGACGTCCCCCCCAACAAGGAGAGTCGATGTGCGTGCGTCTGTGTGAGTCTCGGCCTTCAGGGGTGTCCTCCTCTTTGTCTGAGAGTGAGTGTGTATGCGAGTTGTATCCTCCCACATCCACGTCAGCTTGCCTTTGTGACCTCCTGCAACCTTCTGCATCTCTCTCTGGTTACTGCCGCTTCACGCATCCCCTGTTCGCCTCGACTTGAGGCCTCATCGTTACCCTCAGCTCATGTGTATGCACATATGAGCATATGTATTGTATGTCTGTGTGTGTGCATATGCATCAGTGTGTATC
Source organism: Chaetodon striatus (assembly GCA_029783705.1). Lineage (NCBI taxonomy): Eukaryota > Metazoa > Chordata > Actinopteri > Chaetodontiformes > Chaetodontidae > Chaetodon > Chaetodon striatus. The sequence continues at coordinate 20,569,588 of JAPZEB010000009.1, read as the reverse complement.
CCTATAATACAGTTGCAAAGGGCACCTTAAAGCAGCAGCTATACTGCCTCAGGGTAACTCTATCTGCCGGCTCGCTCCTGTATGAATAATGCAGGCTGGCTGAGCTGTTGCTAAACTGTGTCTGAGAGGCGAAGCCACGCAGAGCCAAAACACACACACCAATGAGAGAAGCATGGACCACAGCTGAGAGTGATGTGTGCTAAAATGTCCGCAGAAGTTTTCAACAGTAAATGAACAAACCGAAAGTACATATAGGCATGTTTGATACAAGAAAATACAATATAGGACTTCAAACTGTCAACTATTTGGGTTATTTAAATGAAAAAGTATCTAAAATGAATATTCGGTCAAGTTCTACAGCTAACTGTAGTAATTAATTAAGAGCAACATTTTTACCAATGAATTTTCTCGAAGGGACATATTCGCACATCCAACTGTCTCAGATGCAGGTGTGTTGGAAAGTATCACTTGAGTCTTGAATAGAAGATAAAAACATAATAATAATGCATTATATTTAAAGTCATAAAGTCAAACAATTCTATAATATACAACAGAAGTTACTGAAATGACTAGACTAGAAAAATCCTAAATGTTAGGTATAAAATCATCATCATTATCATCATCAGTGCAGGTCTCAATATGTGTCTCCATTAAATCAGACCGAATATGCCAGCTTGAAAAGGTGTGTTTTAAGACGGGATTTGAAGGTGGAAAGGGAGTCAATATTGTGAATGTAATGTTAGAGAGAGTTTCGGAGGTGGGGGCTGAATGGCTAAAGGCTCTAGAAACCCATGGTAGTCAAGCGGGTAGATGGTGATGTGAGTTGGACTGCAGAAGAGGATCTAAGAGTACAGGAGGGTGTGTAGATATGAAGGAGTTCAGACAGGTAGGAAAGGGCTTGATTATGAAGGGCCTTACAGGTGAGAGGCAGAATCTTGAAACTGATGCGATATTTAACAGGAAGCCAGTGAATCTGCCGAAGAACAGGAGTGATATGAGGGCGTTCTGGTTATGATACGGGCGACTGAATTCAAGACCAACTGGAGTTTATGAAGAAACTTGAGAAGGAGACTTAAGAGGACAGAACTGTAATAATCAATATGTGATGTAACCAAAGAAGGATCAAGGATAGCAGCGCTCTGAGGTGTAAGTGATGGGCGGAGATAATTAATATTTCGTAGATGAAAGTATGCGGACTGAGTAACATTATTGATGTGGGCCTCAAAGGACAGTGCTCTGTCCAGGAATATGGCACTCATGCTCCAAAGTTATCCACTAGGAATGTGTGCTTGCATGCGTATGACTGGCCACCACAGTGCCTTGCAGCAAAAGTTGAGCCAAGTTCAACTCGATTTTTTTTTTTGCAGGAGCCCCATGTGTTGGCACTCCTGTCACATCCATGGGTGCTAACGTTAGCCATGGATTATTTCAGGCAGGTCTACTGCAGGTCTGAGCGCAGCCATAACCCCACTCTGCTTCAGTGGAGCAGCAAAAGAACAACTATGCTCAGCCAGCTTTCCCTGATGAATGAAGGTTAAAAAACAGTGGAGCTTTAGTGTTATTATAACAAAATTAAGACATACTCAGTGTCAGTTACAGTAAAGTTGCAGCCAGCAAACTTTCAGGTAGAAAGTCAAACACTAAAGAACAATGTATGAAAGTATTCAGTGTGTGTGTGACCCAAATTCTTATTATCCCGGTCCAGAGGGTCTTTATGTAACAGAAGTCAAACAGCAGAAGTGCATTACTTTCGCCAACATTTAACACTGTTCCATAAGCACAACCCTGCAGCTGGATGTGTCACTTCTTCCACAGATGCCCATGGCTTCAAACATACACACATCAGACCAAACACACACAATTAAAACACACTGATATATTTCCCTTTGCACATATTATGTCTCTG
>JAPZEB010000009.1:20494127-20509548 GCA_029783705.1 Chaetodon striatus | reverse complement strand
TTTTTTTTTTTAATGAAACATCTTGCTTATTTCTTATAAAAGATTTTGCTAATTTCAATCATTTTACTGTTCAGTTGCCATTGTTGTTATTTTTATAAACAAATTTAAGAATTTTCTGTGTCACGTAATAATTTCATATCATCCAAAGTTTTCTTTTGTTTCTTGTATTTGACTCCTGCATTCAGGACACTTGGCTTTGATAACTAACAGGTGTTATCAGTAAAAAGCAGTATTTTTTTGTTGTGATATATGTGTGGTGTCCCTCAAGGGTCAGTATTAGGTCCTTTTAAATGCTACCACTGGAACAGTTTTTTTTAAATATGGCATCATTGTCCATTTATTTATAACTCTGTTTAGAAAAGTGCTTTATAAACCAAGTTATTATTTTTAAATTAAAGTTTCATTCATCATACCCAACCTGCATACGTTTGCAGGAAAGCTCAGATTTAGACTGATCTTTAAAAATTTATTTTTCTTGGTTTTTGTGCTGTTGTGCCTGTTGTGTCAGTGTCTTTATCTTGTATGTGCATATATAGTTTATATACATACCTGTTGTATTGTTGCTGTTAATGTTGTATTTTTACATTTTTGCCCAACATTTTAGAAGTGCAATGATCCTGTATATGTTGTTCTACTTAAAATTCCAATAAACAAAGGGGAAAAAATATTTTCCTCCAGGTTATATTGCTTCTCCACTTTAAATAGTGTACTGTAAGAAGTCTGTTGTCTTAACTCTAAATAAATCTTTCTTGTGTTCTGTACATTCATGTTCAATAAACTGGTCAAATGATTCAAACTCACTGAATATTCTGTGTTTGCATGTTTATTTTAGGATTTTCTCCCCAGGCCTCCAGGCTGAAGGAAAACAAAACTCAACAAACAGAAAACAGGGAACAAAAGTAAAAATGAAGAATCACAAAATAATCATCAGCTTAAAAAATGCCACATCCTACAATTCCCATAATGCAACTCAACAGCATCCTTCATTACACTTCAAACGCCCTGCTCCCACTTTATATCGCCGGTCTTCTGTCAGACATTGACAAACTAACAGGGAGGGAAATTTGTTTTTAGACATGTGCTCATGTAAAAATAATAAAATTAAGTCATATAGAAATACAAATGAAACATCTATTTTTAAATCTAAAGTCTCCTTCTCTGTAGACTACAGAGGCTCAGGCTCTGTTTTTCTGTCCAGACTGGTGAATGTGACTGCAGGAGCTGCAACTGTGATTTACTTTCACTTCTGTTTTAATGAAACTCACTTCACTTCTTGCAGTGATGTCAGCAATGTTTGTTTTGGTTCTGCTCAGAGTTTGATGAGGAGCTGGTGATGTGTTGGGACATTCAAAATGAAACTTAGGGAATTCATGATAACAGAAATAAAAACTATGTGCATCACTGACATTCCTCTTTCAACAACCTGGAGTTGACCTGCTCAGGTTAGGCCCATGGTGACATTATCTTTATATTCTTACAGTAAGGCGCAGTAAAGACTGGCTGAAGTGAAGAATTCACATTTACACATTACCTAACAACAAAACAAACAGTCCAGCAGCTGTTGCATCATCAACGATCAGCTCAGGGTTTTAGAGAAAAACACAATTAGTGTATTTACAGGTAGAGGTTTACTTAAAGTGTGTAATGTTTTATTAATAGCAGTATTGGCAGGATGAGGTCACCATTAAAGATTTACAAGAAACTGAGTTTTTCCAGGAAGCAGAAGTCGCTATCATGGGGTCTGTATGCAGTGATCACTACAGTCATTCAGTGCTTTAAAAGGGGAACTTCGCCCACTTTTAAAATATGTACATGGCATTCCTATGGAGATAAAGTACAAAAAGTATTAGTAAACATTAACAACTCTCTCTGTAATCCAAAATAAGAGTGCTAAAACTCAAATTTGTGGTGGTATAAAGTCTGAAGCTGCTCCATAGACAAATAATTGGGAAAGATGATCTAGATCAGTGGTTCCCAACTGGTCCAGCCACGGGCTCCAGCTTTCTCCTTAGTCCTAAGTTAGAGATCCCACAGTTTAATACATTAACCGCTACACTTGCGTTTGGACAAGTCATTGAGCTAGTTTGCTGTCTCTGTCAAGCAGCTGTCTGTTAGTCACTGACTCCACTACAGGAAACAGCACTTCAAAATAAAAGCTCTGTGCTGGAAACATACTGTACTTAATAATAAAGTGTTTTTTAACAAGCTTGACACATTTGTGAGTCAACTGCGGTCCATCCAGAATGGATCTGTGACCTGCTTTAGACCATAACCCACCAGTTGGGAAACACCGTTCTAGATGACACTAAGAGCACTCTGGGAAATGTTCTGAGTGTATGGCTGCATTTTCTGTGTCAGGACGGAGAACACGACAATAGAGTAAAGCTTATTTGGGTAAAAAAAAAAAAATTAAAACAAACATTCTGTGGGTCCACAAAATCAGTGTCCCATTAATAGCCTGCGGAGCAGCTCCAGACTTTATACTTAATGACATCACAAGGTTCAGATTTACTTCTCTGGTTTCTTGCTTTGAGAGAGAGTCGCTCATGTTCACAAATATTGGGTAAACCCTACTAGACCATTGAAAGAGTGCACTGGTGTTACCCTTGCAGAGTATGGACGTCACACGTAACAGGCTCAGAGTAGAGGCTAATTCAGTGCATCAAGGTCAAACCTCCCTGGTTGTGATGCCTGCTATCGTCTCTTGTAGAGGCTCCTGCTCAGTCCCATGGCTCTGAAGGTGCAGCCGGCAATCTTCTCATAGAAAAGGAACATGAGGGCGGCAGTGAGCACCGTCTGCAGCAGCTTGGCCTCAAGGCCTTTAAACAGACCCAGTATGCCATATTTCCTGTAGGAGCAAAACAGGTTAAAACAGAAAAAAGCTGATTAACAGAATGTTTAAGAATGAAGGCTTGGTAGTATTAGTGGTAGTGGTTTTTAGTGGTTTTCACTTGTATATAGAGCTGCTCACTTGTGACTGGATCACCCGAGACACATTTTGAAACCAAGTGAAAACAGGGTAAAACATGTTCTACGCCACTGTGTCATTTTAAATGACGTAAAGGACTGAAATCGAGATATATACCCAGCTATGAATGGTTTAAATGGATGGCTTCATTTGTTCGTTAAAGATGACCTACAAGCAAACTGATTCTACCCTGGTGAGGCCAAAACCAGATTTGGAGTGCCAGTCAGAGCACAGTCAAAGTTAATTTACCACACTTTTCTACATTTTATAATAAAATCCTTGTAATTAAACTGTTACAAATGCTCAGACTCAAACATATGCTTCACCATTACATCAACCACTGCATCTAAATGGAGTAACTTAAAGGTGTAGTGCAGGGGTCGGCAGCCTTCACTATTTAAAGAGCCATTTTTGGCAAAAAAAAAGAAAAGAAAATCTGTATGGAGCCACAAATCATATTTGAGCCTCATAATGAAGGTATCTAAATTAGCCTATCAACATTACTAATGGCTCCAAATGAGCATTCCCTAACCACATGGTGGCTCCTCTGCAGTGGGCTCTTCATGATTATTTGCTACTTGAACTTTACAGCGTTGGTGGTGAAAGCAAACAAATCTCTGCGCACACTATTAAAGGACTCTATAGTTGGGGTAGCTAGGGAGACTCGAGACGAGCCACCGCCATTGAGATTTGACAAAATCTAAAGGAAAAGGTGCCAGGTCATGACACATGTATGACGCACATTTTAGTTGAAGAAGAAACGTACAACTGGGCCGTGTGAAATCATTTTAGGCCTAGAACACTGACGTATGAAAATAAAAATGTTTAAAAAATAATGGTTGTATCTACAGCCAGTATTTGGTTCGTCTGTTGTCTGGGATACTGTAGAAACAACATGGCGGATACTGTGCGAGAAGACACGCTCTGTATTTAGCGAAAACACAATGTCTCTTAGTTTGGTGATTATAAACTAATGAAAACATAGTTATGAATATTATACACCATTTCTGCTGATAGCTGTCACCAAAGTCCTACACCAGTGATACTCACACGGCCCTTGGGCCAAATCTGGCCCACGATAGGATGCCAGGTGGCCCGCCAACCATTTTCTAACTCACGATGAAATAAACTGATTCACAGTGGGAGGTTTTGTGCTCTAAATGTAAATAACGTGCCAGAGTGCATACAGAATCTTGTTGGGAAACAACAATAAACCAATGTCCGATTCGTCGAGCTTCTTTGAGTGCAATACCAATTTATTTCAACACATGCTCACCTTCACACAGGTAAAGCATTGTATGTCCATAATTCATCTCAGGTAGGTTTCCTTTTATCAATTTAAGTTTCAATACACTACAAACGCTTCATGCTGCCACACTGATAACACGGTCAAAATAATGTTTGCTTCCCCCGTCACACACCTGCTGCTCAGCACCTGCTCCTTACCTATGTTACCTGTGTTTATTGTTCTAGTGCGCCACCCAGTGTACAGATAACAAAACTGCATCTATTCACATGAAGTCACCATGATTTTAACATGAATCAAAACAAATACAAAGAATGTTACTGTGGCTCCAACAGTGCAAGAACCTCAGAGAAAGATGAGTGATGGCTCTCTTTAATGTTATACATTTTATCTGATAAATAATATTAATGTTTGTTTATTAACGGGCCCCTGGAGTCCTGTCAGTTTGGAAATGTGGCCCCTGGTCAAAGCAAGTTGAGTATCCCTGTCCCACGCACTGGACCTTTGAAACTGAGCCTCAATGATGGACAGAAGTAAAACTGCAACCTGTTTGAAAACCATAATGACTAATCTGTGTGTGTGTGTGTGTGTGTGTGTGTGCACCCACCTCACTCTGTTGACCAACAGACACTTGATAGTCCGTAGACTGGACAGTAGTTCTGACTTGTCTGCTGACTCGTTGAACTGACCAAACTGTAGTGATTTGAAAGCAAAAAACAAACGTGCTCTTAAAGCTCCAACATGTGGAATGATTTACAGGTGTGTGTAATTGTAGCATCTTTTCAAATAGTCTCACGTTCGAGGCTTTTATTTGTAGAAAAATGGGAAAAGTCTCTAAGGAGGGTTTTAATAAGTCTCCCGTGTGTAAAGAAAGCTCACAGGAACAGTAACACATAAACCTACCCTGAGAATGGACTGTATGGTCTGCAGTGGGTAGGTAACAATGGTGGCAGCAGCTTTGGCAACAGCACCGATGATGAAGGCCTCAACAGCTGACAGCTTGAGGAGAAAAGAAGAATAAGGGTCATATTTTTGTGCAGTTTTATATTATTAGTGGAACTGTGGTGCCCTAAAGGTTTGAGGCGTGGGCTTGTCTGGAGGGCTTACAGGGTTCAAATGTCCACACCAACTGTGAATAAGTAACCAGGGGTTTCCGCTCATTCATTTATGTGTGGCAGGCAACAACAATATCTTATATATTGAGCTGGACTGTACGCTGTTTATGTTGTCTTAGATTTTGGGTATCGTTGTATTGTGATATGGCGTAAATTGTGTTTGTTCCCTCGTTTTAAACTCTGCATTACAGGAAAATGATGTAAATGTTTCAACTTACCAGACCTTTTATTTGTTTTAATGCTTGCCTTAACCTAGTTATTATATCATTATATCCATATTATTAATGATTGTTGATCAAAAATCTCATTGTGTTCATATTTTCTAAGAAAATAAAACAAACAATAGTCATCCATACAACGTTTTTGCATCAGAGAGGGTATAAGGTCAGAAATATTGTCATGTATGATTTTGTCTGCCTGTACTAGCATTAATTAAGTGCTTTCAAGGAGATCTAAAAATACTGTGACATAGTCTTGAGGATATACCACCAAGCCCTACTCTGGGCACACTGATTTTTTTATATGGTCATCTGCTCCAGGCACGTTACTAACCTACACTGCTACATGTAGCTACATGCTAACATCACAGAAGCCTGTCATCTTGGTTGCAGATATATTTTTCGGATCATTTTCCTGCCGGAGCAGGTGTCCCAGCACAGGCAGTATGAGGAAAGTTGAGTGTTTTTTGAACATATACGCGTATGAATGTTTTGGCAGAATCCCAAACTACAATGAACCTGAACATTAGCACAGTAAGTCCCCTTTAACTGACACGTTTATCCACAACTGCTCTGTTGGACCACAAAAATGTCATAATGCATGTAGTGTGAAGTCGAGCACGCATGTGCACACCAAAGCATCTGCTTCAACAGTCTCTCACCTCTGCTTTAGCCGCACAAAAATCATGTGAACAGAATTACTGCATATCCAGTGTCTGCTCATCCACATGATGGGATGACCTGAGGTGACGTCCCTCTTTCACTTTTATATTTGTTAATTACTCTGAGTGTAGTCCCTCGGTGTCTCAATCTCTTAACACCACAGGATGGAAAATCTAACACACAAGCTGAACTCTGAACTTAGTTTGTGTCACATCAGCGATCAGCGATCACCTCTCATCTCGTTCGCTCTTTAGCTCTTTACTTCAGCTGCGGCTGACGATGGCTTCACACGTGGCTTTTCATGTGTGCTTGAAAATCTTAATACTGATTTAGGGACAGTGACATGGCTGGATAGCTAGCTCGTCTTGTTCTAAAACATATTATCATATCATATTTACTTTATATCAACCATATGCAGTGTTGACTTTGAATCTTGCCAGCATAATGTTAGCTTTCTGGCTCACAGTGGAGCCATACGGATCTATGAGCTGAGCAGATGAGAAATATCTCTTGTTGCCAAGTCCGATCTATGGTTCTTCCTATTTACTGGAGTAGTGAACATTTCCATCGAATAAGAACCTTATGGGATGGTAAAATTGTTCTAGGTATTAGGTAATTCTCCAGGTGTTACAAGGAAACCAAGTTATGGCTTCTGAAAAACATCAACTGCAAAATGCATAAAGTGAATATTCCCATTTTTTTCTTTGGCAAGTGACGATGACAGAAGTTTAGTAATTCTCTCTGAGGTGTCCATAATCAGGAATTAAAGGCCATAACAGAGGCAGCCGTCCCCGGTGAACACTCTAGAGCCCTGTGTGGAAAGATTTTGTCACGCCCGTGCAAGATGCAGTCACAAAACTTTACAGATGTGCAGTTGAGATTACAATGAAGGCTGAGTTTTAAGGTGGGTGTGGTCCTATGTAACGACACCAGAAGTAGCGGGGTAGGAAGCAGAGAAAGAGCCATTGTCCTCCCCACTTTGTGCCCCTGGCCCACATTTGTTTTGAGTCGCTGTATCATGGCTGGAGTGATCCCATCACAATATGGTCTCTAGCTCCTCAAGTATCCTCTCCCTCCATCTGTTCCTTCTCACCCATTACTCCTTCCTCTAAAATCTTCCTCTGATTTCAGCACTGATCTTATAATGTTTGCATAATCACCCCTCTCCTCTCCTCACTCACCTCTCTGGGAACTCCTCTCCTCAGCTGTCTCTTCAGGCCTTCATAAATCATGAACTGGACGGCAGGATTCAGCACCAGCAGCAGGGACGTGAAGGTCCCATTCCACAGTGCTCCCACGCCCTCATCGCGGACGATCTGCATAAATGCATCTGTGAAAAATGAAAGAGCAAATCATCCATTATTAAAGTTCCTCTTCTGGCATTGATTTAAGCCCTAAAAACTCACCTCTGTTAACCAAAATACATATTAAAAAGTATTTCCGTCACCTGCAGTTTAAGCGTACCTGCTCACCTTTGACTCTGTTCATCATCTCTGAAATGCTAGAAGTATAACAGTAATAATGTGCTGCTAATGTTAGATAAACTGTGTGCCCGATTGCCAGCTCTCTGGAGCTCTGGTACCTGTCAGCAGCAATACTCACAGTCGGACTACGCTTAATTTGTAGCTTCCACACATGCACCTAGATCAAAAAGGGACTCTTTCTGTCACCAGCTGTACAGCTTCCATCACCTACCTACAGAGAGGAATAGGCTCTCACCCATCCGGTATATTTATAAAAAATAAAATGCACTGCCTTTTACTGAATCAACACAAGACACGATTTGTCACGTATATTCACGCAAACCCTACACTAATGCAGACATTACGTTTTTACATGCTTGGGGTTCATCGAGACATAGCTGAGGATAATGGCCTATGACTGACTGACCTCGATTGACATAGGTCTGTTGAAAGTCAACATCAGTACATGATGTCCCTGTCTGTCCCCGTCTGTCCCTGTCTGTCCCTGTCTGTCCCTGTCTGACTGCATTCTCAACCTACATAAGAAAATTGCCCTTAATAATAAACACTAAGCAGTACACAGGGGTGTCGTGCTACTTGTTTAAGTACCAAAAAAGAGGGCCGTTCCACAGCAGAATGGCAGCGCTTCACCACTGCCAACATACCTGTAATTATGTGTTTAGTCATCCAGGCTGAGAATATGTGACTGACTTACTGTACTCTTTTATATAAATTAAAACTGTATTTCTTCTACAACTACTTCATGTGAGCGAGATGACTGAAAACTGCCGCTACATTCATCTTAAATTCGACGTACCCAGAATGCCAGAGTAGTTGGTGGGCCGTATCTCTGCATTTCGAAACTTGGCACCCTGAAGCTTCAGCCTGGTGTTGACCACCCACAAAGGTGTGGTGACCAGTACGTTTACAATACCTAGAGACAGGAAGGCAGGTGAAATGGATGTGAACTCAAATCTGAGATGGACTTTCCTGATTCACTAAAACAAGACCTTTATGATTAATATGTTACCTGCAGCAATGCCTATGAGTAAGTCAGTGCTTGGTGTTGACTGCTTTCCCCTCAGCCAGCTCGCCTTGAGGCTGTGGAAGCAGTAGAAGTAGACAAAGTTGGAGCAGCACAGGCTGCAGATGACCGGGAACCAACCTCTGTACGAGGCCAGTCTGCAGGCAGAGACAGCACACACAGGAACACATCTTAGAGCACGTCTACTGATATACTACTGGGGACATATCAACATGACTATGGGTATACTGTGACGGCAGCAAAGCTTATACTGTACATACACTTTATTAGGTACACCTGTTCAACTGCTTGTTAACGCAAAAAGCTAATCAGCCAATCACATGGCAGCAACTCAACACATTTAGGCATGTGGACATGGACATGTGATGCTATAATGTAAATATGGACCCAAATCTCTACAACCTGGTACTAGCTAGGTGTACCTAATAAAGTGGCCGGTGAGTGTATATGCTCTATTTTGATGTATATGTCAACTGAAAAGTTAACACATTAACACATGTTCCCACTCACAGTCCTTCCTCTTTGACTATTTCTGCCAGAATGGTTGGAGTAGATTTGGCCTTCCTGTTTTCATCCACTGAACACAAACAAAAGACAACCTGTTGTCAATAACTGCATCACATTGATAACCATAATTACTGTGAATAAGACTGCATGGCTGCTGTCTCTTACCTTGTAGCCTCAGTCTGGCAGTGTCAAGAGGGAAGAACACTGTCATGGCAGTCACACTTCCCTAAAACAGGCAACAATTAATATTCAGGGAAGAGACATATGCAGTGCCCTTGTGTTCAATATGGCAGAAATTTCACACCAAACTCCACTGAAAATCTAATAATTTTAAGTATGTCCTGCACAAAACCACAGACTAAAACCGAGGATACTGTTTGTCTGGATAATCATAAAACCCTCTCCAATTCGGCAGCTTTATTAGGCTACATAATACCATCTATTGCCGAATTAATATGTTTGTTTTAACATTTCAAGATTTGCAAGTCTTGTTCTGATCCATATGTTATATGGCGCAGTCAGGTCTAAAACATATAAACACGTTATATTTTGAATGGAGTTTCGTGAGGAAGATTTAAAGCGTGTAAGTACCAACTGTATAGCTAACAGCTACTGCAGTTAACCTAACAATCGTTTACAGAGGTGAACAGTGAAAGTGAAGCTAACTTACCACTGCTCCTGACACAGCATGAACCAAACTCTCATAGGAGAAAACCGAGAAGCTCATTTTGGACGGTTATTGATTTATTTTACGCGTCAAACCTTTCTGCTACACTAAAATAGCCCCAGTGACCATTTCGTAAACTCCTGTTTGGAAAACAAAACCAACTTGATGCCCTCATTCGGCTGGTGACCGTTTTTAAACACCCACTCGTTTTCTTGTGCTGACTTGTTAACGTTTTTCCCACGGAACACGGGGGCATCATGGGTAATGTAGTTCTTGTCATGCTGCTCTCTGGGGTTAGTAAATATCCTTGATTCCTTATTAACAAGGATGCTGCTCAAGCTACAGAGCATCATGGACGATCTCTGTCACCCTCTAACAACATGTTTGGATTAACACAAGCACCTTCATCATTAGCACTGTACCACATATGTACCCTTCTGTTAAACTGTGCTTCAGAGTAACCCAGGAATAAAGGTGGTCATTCCAATGTTCCCTGAGCTCCCAGGGTCCTATGTTCCCAGATTTATATGGTGCTTAATGAGACCAGAACAAGTGTGCCTATGTTCCCCGGCTCTATAAAGCACATAATGTAAACTTAAAAAAGATGTTGCCCACCCCTGTATTAGGGGTGGGCAACTATTAGGGTACTATAATTATGACCGGAACTTAGGACCCTGGGAACATAGGACCTTTTTAGATATGTGACCCTAGGAACATAGGACCTTGGGAATATGTGACCTTGGGAGCTTAAGACCCTGGTAACATAGGACCCTGGGAACATTGGACCTTGGGAAAATATAGGACCTTGGGAACATAGGACCCAGGGTACATAGAGCCCCTGGGAACATTGGACCTTGGAAAAATTGGACCCTGGGAACATACAACCCCAGAAACATGGCGCTATGGGAACATAGGACCCTTTGGAACATAAGACCTTGGTAACATGTGTCCCTGGGAACATTGGACCCTGGGACCATAGGAACTTGGGAATATGTGACCCTGGGTACTCGGGACCCCGGGAACATAGAACCTCAGGAACATAGGACGCAGGGAACATAGAACCTCAGGAACATAGGACGCAGGGAACATAGAACCCCGGGAACATAGGAACTTGGGACTATAGGACCCTGAGAACATAAGAACTTGGGAACATAGGGCCCTGGGAATATTGGACTCTTGGAACAAACAACCATGGGAACATATGGGTATATGTGACCTTGGGAATGTGGTTCCTTGGGAACCCTGATAACATAAGAACTTGGGAACATAGGACCCTGGGGACATAAGAAATTGGGAACATAGGAACTTGGGACCATAGGACCCTGGGAACATTAGAAATTGGGAACATAGGAACCTGGGACTATAGGACCCTGGGAACATTAGAAATTGGGAACATAGTATTCTGGGAACATCTAACCATGGTAACTAACGACCCTGGGAACATAGGTTCACTTGTGTAAAAAAAATTACCTTTCTTTTTGTAATTTTCATTTTTCATTGTTTGTAATGTGTAACATACTAAATAACTCCCCGCACGTTCATAGATTTGTACTTTGAATCTTTCTTCCTTTTATTGTATTGTACTGTTTTTTAAGTCAAGAGTCTACTCTCATTTACAAAATTTTAGTTTGTTTGTCTCAGGGTGCGGCAAAGGATCTCGAGGACACCAACCTGTAGTACAAGATTAAAAACTGCACAAGTATGCCAGTGAAGTAAGCATGAGATTTATGGTGTTGCTGCCTTGTGCTATGTAGAGCAACAGGTTTTGATGTACATTAAATTTATGATGCTCCTCTAAAAACAACAGGCTGAAATAGCAATGATTTAGAGAGGGGGCTGAATTCTTGTTTAACCATTTAGATTTATTTGTGGACATTTCTTAATACATTGACATAAAATACTTTTTTTTTTTTTTTTTTAACATTAAAACAGTTTGATTCAAATGCGACAAAATGCACAGAAGCATACAGTGTAGTATCCTATGTGCTGTTACAAGTGATTCCATGTGTGTTACAGCCATGCAGCGTAATGTGACAAGACACATGAATGAAGACTTGGACATTTGGACACGGACAAAAAACAATTTCTGTTTCACAGGCTCTCCGATCAGAGTCATCTGACCATGACGTGAAGACTCTCCACTTTAAAATTCTTACGTATATTAGAAACATGTATGACATCAACCCCTCACTTATCAACAAGGCACTTGTTTTTCAGCTACTGCGGTGTAACCGCTCACTGGCTCACTGGTTAGAGTGGGCAGCTCCCAGTTGTTTGAGCTGGCATGCTCACCAGTCATTTCTAACAGCATGATCTCATCCTGACTCGTTATACTGTGACACCTGGGAAGAAGCCCCCAGCCTTTAGCGCTGTATCTTGACGCTAAAGGGGAACAGCGGCAAGTCACGGTAGTCGACCGGTGTGACTACGACGAGTTAGGTGAAAAAAACGACTTGGATAGGGTTTGGAAAAGATTGTGGTTGGCGTAATCACGTCAGTCGACTCACATGACTAAAAAGTGACTTATAAATTGGGCGACTAAAGACTGACGTGACAAAATAACTCAACGTTGATGTTTAGGGGGCTTTTACATCAGGGACACAGGCAAGTATCCAAGTACACTTGACACCAAAGTCCAGTTTGATTTGTGTGAACTCTGCGTACCGTACCCAGCCGATACATGCCCGAGTACACAGTGGAACGGAAACAGGGGCAATCGTATTCAGGTATGGTGCAAATTTATCGTACCTGGCACAAAAACGCTCTTAATTACACAAAGGACATGAACACTGGTTTCCTGGGTCAAAGTCCTGCACTTGCTGGACCCCTCCACCTCCCATCCCACCTGCCCTGAGAGGACTTTGTCTTTGTACTACGTCTGTTGCTCTGAACATATAATAATGACGCTGATGTGTTTAAAGTGGTGTTAATAGGAAGCCTGCTGCTTCTCATACAGACGCTAAAGGGTGCACTGTGCGGCCATATTTGACACAGAGGGCCACTGACTAAGTGACTTTTTTTAAATTCCCAGGATGTGAGACCAGGCTGTTGTTCAAGTGTTGGTAGCTGGTTTTTAAGGAAATTAAGGTGCTGGTTTACTTCCATTTATGTTATTTAAAGCAACGCAGGTGATCAGTGAGATGGAGCGTGCACGCTCGACGTGGCCTTCATTAGTAAACAGCTACAATAAATTAAAATAAATAACAACACATCAGTCTCCAGCAAATTCACTCAGCCACTCCTGACACTGCCTCCTCTGCTCCTCGCTCTCCTCAGTCCTCTGTTCCCGCAGTCCTTTCCTCCTCTCCTCCTCCCTTCTCGCCTTCTCTCTCTTCTCCTCTTTGATCTTCCTGTCCTCCTCCACCCTTTGCTCCAGCAGCGCCTCCACCGTGGCCGACAGTGTCCTTAATGAGCGCTGCGGGAGCCACTTGGCATCCACGGCGGGGAGAAAGGGGTCTCCGGCAGTGACGAGCAGGGGCTCAGGTTCAAGGGGAATGCGCAGGAGGTGGGCGTGCAGCATCATGCGGTAGGGAGCGTCGTCCGCTCCTGAGCTGTAGGTGAAGTCTCCGACGATGGGGTGGCCTATTGCACAGCAGTGGACCCTTAACTGGTGGGTTCGTCCTGAGGGAACAGGAGAAAGACTTTATACAGCTGTGCCAGAGGATTCTCATGGAATACACAAAATATCTAAAAGTCAACTATCATAACATGGCAAGAAAAGATTAAAAGAAACTTTATCAATATTAAATATAAATACAAATATCAAACTAATAATTTCAAGATGGACACCCAAGATTAGAGTCACAAATTTTGTATCCAACCAAATGTCTCCCCTTCTGTTTCTGAGCTCTGGCACTGAATAATGGCCAGAGGAGCATTTTTGCAGAACACTATGATGTCACAGTGAAGATGACCTTTGACCTTTTGGACAAAAAATATCATCACTTGAGTATTTTATCCTATTTGAAATTTGTGGGAAATTTTTATCATATTTTGTGTAGGAATTCTTGACCAACAGCCAAAAACATTTTTTGTGAGGTCACAGTGACCTTGACCTTTGACCACCAAAATCCAATCAGTACATCCTTAAGTCCAGTTGGATGTTTGTGCCAAATTTGAGGAAATTCCCTCACGGAGTTCTTGAGATATCGCCTTCACAAGAACGAGATGGATGAGGTCACTATGACCTTGATCTTTGACCACCAAAATCCAGACAGTACATACTTTAATCAAGTTGGACTTTGGGCCAAATTTGAGGAAATTCCCTCACGGAGTTCTTGAGATATTGCATTCACAGGCACAGACAGACAAGGTCACAGTGACCTTGATGTTTGGCCACCAAAATCTGATAAGTTTATTGTTGAGTCCAAGTGGCGTTTGTGCCAGATTTGAGGAAATTCCCTCAAGGGGTTCTTGAGATATCGTGTTCACAAGAATGATACGGATAAGGTCACAGTGACCTTGATCTTTGGCCACCAAAATCTGATCCAATTATTGTTGAGTCCAAGTGGCGTTTGTGCCACATTTGAGGAAATTCCCTCAAGGGTTTCTTGAGATATTGCATTCACAAGAATGAGACGGATGTGAGGTCACAGTGACCTTGATCTTTGACCACCAAAATCCAATCAGTTCATCCTTGAGTTATTGGATGTTTGTGCCAAATTCGATTTAATGTCTTCAAGGTCTTCTTCAGATATCACATTCATGAGAATGAGACGGATGTGAGATCACAGTGACCTTTGACCACCAAAAGCTAATCAAGTCATCCTTGAGTCCAATGAACATTTGTGCCAAATTCGAACAAATTTCTTCAAGGCCTTCATGAGATATTGTGTTCATGAGAATGGGAAGTATGGAGGCGTGCCTTTACATAAAAACTTGATGACGGGGAAGGTCAGGGTTGAGGAACGATCAAAAGGTGCTGGTGTACATGTTGTGTTAGCTCTTGTCTTTGTCATGACAGTAGAGCTGTTTAATATGAGGTGTGATGACTATTTAGACAATATAAACTGTCCACATAAGATTTGTTTCTAAATTAGGTGACAAGATAAATCCTTCATTTTGCTTATATGAAAAAAAGCAAATGAGTGTTGTTACCGGTGAGTGGCTGCAGCAGCACCTTGGTGACAGGGTCTCCATCATATGACCCGTACTCTAACACGGTCAGCTCAGTTTGGCAAGGTTTGGGGTTCTCACAACCTGAAGAGAGAAGGATGGGAACACTTGAAGTAAATGGATGGTAGTCATCTTTCTGCTGAACTTTCTGGCAAATTCTATGTAAATGTTTGAAAATGTAAAACACAAAAAACAAATTAGGTGTAGTTCCTGTCAGCCTGGTTAAGTTAAATGGCACAGTGCAGGCCAGGCTCATGTACCTTCTGTTCCCTCAATACACATCATGTGTGTTTTTCCCTCTGAGGAGTTCTTGCCAATGGAGAAGTCCAAAGTTTGTGTCTCTTCTTCCACCCCGCCACGTACCTGAGGAACAAAACAAAAAAAAAAAGAATTCATTTAATTCCCTTACATTTT
>JAPZEB010000009.1:20457386-20470598 GCA_029783705.1 Chaetodon striatus | reverse complement strand
TCTTGACAGTGTACTCTTCTTCAACGTTTTGTTTACTTCCTGGATTTTTCCCACATGGAAATTCTGACCAATCAAGAACAGCTTTCTCACACAAGGCATTTGATCTGGTCCGCTTGTAAAAAACGAACCAAAAACACGTAGTACCAAAAACACAAAGTAGTGGTAGACCAGCAACTCTACCATTTAGATTATAGATGGATATAACAGCTCCACTTCACTGTTGGTAAAGGCTGTCTAAAGGTAAGGCAGTGTGGTGAAAATATTCTCAATATACCATGATTTTTTTTAGGTGGCCAAATGACGCTTTGTCGCTGCTCTTGTCCACATCAGCAGCTTCTGTGGCCATACTTCAAACTGGGGGCATGCCAACCGTGATCTCCTGTACGTAATACACTGACTATGGATAAGTACCTCGAACAACTCCACATCAAAAAAACCCAAGCTGCCCCTTTAAGCCTCACTGTACAAATCCATCATCTTAAAATGGTAAACGGCAGTAAAACCTGATTTAATATGGTCGCCTTGCCCGACCAATCACCCCTGTCAGTGTCAGCAGCAGAGGGTCTTCTTCCTGTCTGTCCTAAAGCAAGCTGTGCTATAAACCCATTATATTCATATTGCTTTATGGAAATATAAATCATCAGCAGCAGTGGTCCCCGGTGGAATGAGTGGCGTCTATAAAAATGTGTGCTTGAACAAGGATGGTGTCATAAAGAGTGTCTCAGCGTAAGGAGCCCCCCAGGGTTTAACCAAGCATACCCACATTTTTTACTCAAACAGGAAAAGCCTGATAAAATGCTCTGCAGGCACCGGCTGAGGGCCTGCTGTGCTGAGGTGTTATCGTCATAACATGGAGTCAAAAGCTTGACCCTCAGCTGAACCAGTCAATCACTCTAAACTCAAAGATACAGCCGGTTATGACAACAGTTTGAAGACTTAACAAAATGTCACCATCAGATTAACATTAAATTGAGTTTAACGCAGTTAAACAAAAGTATACGCATCAATAAAGCAAATTTTTTACTGGTGAAGCAACAGAGAGAGTCAATGTTCAATTTCATAGGATCTGTCCGAAGATCACAGGTGACTAAAACTCACTTAAACTCACTTTGTAGAGCTGGGTGACGGTCTTTTTAGACAGCTGCAGGAAACAGGCGAGCAGGAACGGGGGCAGAAGGAGAGTTTGTGGTCGAAAACAGAAGGACGAGTGGTTTACCAGGGAGCAAATGAAGTAGGACAGTCAGGGACGGGCAGGGTCAATACCAAGGAAGCAGTCCAGAAACAAATGCTGGAAAGTCTTGTTTGAGGTTATGTACCTTCCATGTCCAGATACGACGTGAAAGGTTGGGTTTAGGGAAACATAACAAGGTTTGGCTTTATAATCATATGGGATGCAAACGCTGCTCTCATGGGTGAAAGTTAGTGTTTGTTTTGGTGTTTGTTGGACCCGCCTATTCTACTCAGACTTTTGCCTCCTTAGCTTTTATTCTTCATTGCGTTTCACCCTAGTGCTGCTGAGTGCAAATGAATTATAACAGTAACCGGCCACATATCATGCCGACGTTCAAGTACAGCTTTTTATGTAAGTATCTGATGCCTCTTTAACTTCTATCTTTGTCTTTTTAACCTGTTGTTGCTGCTGAGTTAGTTTGACATCCTGGATGTATCCTTCAGACACAGACTGTAGACCCCTCTGTCTGCTTCTCTCTGGAATCACTGTTTCATTTTTCCAAATACATGATAATATTTCTTCTGGGAGTGCAATTAATTACAGTGTGGGCTCCATGCTTACTCCCACAGCTTGTCGGACCATCACAAAGTGGCGGGGCTTAGCGAAAGGTCAATTGACTGACGCAGCCCGACCAAAATCTCTCCGAAATGTAAGAAATTCAGGGTCATGAATTCCTGTAAAACCACAACTTCCTGTTTGAAGTTAATTTAAAGCTCCTGTTGGCTCATCACTACAGGGTGCATGGCACTTCCTCCTGGGTACCAGGAGAGCGAATAGTCTTAGTTACTGTATCAATCCTGCTGTTTATAAAATAACAGTCAAAAGTTATTTTAGAAAAAGGTCTCCTGTCATCTGGATAAGCCGCATGGGTGCTGCTGACGACCGAGGAAAAACAATTATCTTACAGTAACACACCTCAAATTGAATTCACGGACTGATATCACATGGATTTGCAAGTGTAATCTGCATTGATTTGGCAAGTTATTCCATTAAGCTGTGGGTACATGAGCTCTGGTAATTGCTTTCTCACACTCACACACACACACACAGATACAGTATGTAAGCTATACACTCGGGCTGCGTGTGTAAAAAAGTGCCTAAATGGTTTCCCGACAGCATATTGGGTGGGGAGCATTTATCTCTGCTTAGTGTGGAAAGAATAACGCAACTCATTTGGAGCCCATTCAAGCAGAACCGCCTGATTCAGTCAGACTGAGAATGACTGAATAACCCAGACGTTAATTCTCTGAGGGAATGAATAATAATTTAATGTGGTAAAGGTATTCACCGGGCAACGCTGATTGAATAAACACAAAGGTGTTTGTCAAGGAATGATTGAATAAGTATGGAGATGATCAGGGGTGGTAATCAGGTTTGTCAGGGGATGAGGAATGAATAAGAGACTTTTTTTGTCAGGTGATGAGTGAGTATTATGTTCACGTGTGTGACTCAATTTATCAAAGGCAGAGGAGGCGTTCCAGGGGATAGTATTAGCAATAATGGGACACAAAAGCAGACGATATCATGATAAACTGCACAATCTGTAACTACACACACAGAAAGTCATACTCAATGCAAATGCAGATTGTTTGAAGGTACTGGTTTGTGTTCAGCTATGCTAGCAGGGTGGCTCTAGGAAAGCTTGACGATGAGTTGGATCAGTTGAAATATCCCAACATCTACTGGATGGACTGCCATTAAATGTTGTACACACATTCATGATTACCAGAGGATGAATCCTACTGACTCTAGTTATCTCTTAACTTTTCATCTAGTGATGCTGTTGGGTCAAAATGCCTGTTTGTACGATCACATAGACGACCTACAGAACTAAAGTCATTCCTATTAGCCTCAGCTGTACTTTGTGTTTAGTGCTAATGAGCATTGATAGCATGCTAACATGCTAAACTACGGTGAAAGAGGTAAACAGTGTAACTGCTTGTAGCATGACCATATTAGCATGCTGATGTTAGCATTTAGCTCTTTCAGGGGGTCAGTACTATGTTCCCTTATACAGATTTTTTTTCATCCAAATTAGGCCCCATGTTCCCTCAACATCAGAGTCAACCTTTCCATAAATGGGTTATAGTTGCTTACGTTAGAATCCTTCTTTAAGTTTCTGAGGTATTGCTCTAACGATATCAATAACAGACAAATAAACAAACAGATGAGCAAGAAACCTAAATCATCTAATTGTCAGGAGATACTGATCTGAGGGAACACAGGTTTGAGGAAACATAGGGTTTAGGAAACATAGAGTTCAGGGAAAATGTGTTGAGGGAACATAGGACTTAGGGAACATAAAGCGGAGGGATTAGGGTTGAGGGAACATAGGGCAGAGGGAACATCAGAGGGAAAATAGGATTGAGAGAAAAGGGTTTAGGGGACATGGGGTTGAGGGAACATAGGGCTGAGGGAACATTAACTTGAGGTAATAGGGTTGAGGGAACATTAACTTGAGGTAATAGGGTTGAGGGAACATAGGGTTTGGACAACATAGGATTGGGGTTGAGGGAATGTAGGTTTAAGGTAACAGAGTTGAGAGAACTTCGGACTGACAGAACATATGTTTGAAGGAAAGTAGGGCTGAGGGAACATAGGGTTAAGGGATCGTTGGGTTTAGGGAATATATATCTGAGGGAACATATGGCACACACACACACACACACACACACACACACACACACACATACACAGGTATACAGTACATAATACAACGTCATTTAGATAACAGTCACATACAGTCTGGATTAACGCCGCAACCAACGATTACTGTAAGTATTGTTTGTTGTTGTTATGATCGACTAATTAACCACTTAGTCTATAGTGTCGCAAAATTATCATCACAACATCTTAACGCTTTAAGGTGAGACCTTATAATAGCTTGCTTTGTCATAAAACAATCCAAAACTCAAATATATATTCAAATTATAGTGATATAGCACATTCTCAGATTGTAGAAATAGCAAATAGTTTCAATACACTTACTGTACTATGTTACACATTTATATAATGTCATGCATGTTTTAATAGAGACAAAGGTAGTGAATAATTTCCTGCATAACTCCAGAAACTTTCAGTGCATTACTGATTCAGATTTTTTTTTTTTTTTAGATGACACACAAACAATTAGCAGTGACAGCTCTGTGAAGGAGAACATGAGGTTCACAGTTGTGGAGCAAAAATGAAAACTGCTGCCAAGAAACACACTCAGATAAAATCTCTTGATTGTGATGAAGATGACGCTCAAGTGATTTTTAAAAAGTCATTAATCTGTTACCTTTTCAGATGAGGGCGACAAACTCTTGACAGAAGTTGCTCTTGCAGCAGAGATCTGATCCACAGCTCAGCTGTCACACTGACAGGAGACTTGTAGTAATGAGAGCTGACTGCAGGCCCAGCCCTCTCTGGCCACAGATCACACTTCCAGTTTGCCGTCATTGCTGTAAAAACACACTGTAAAAGTTTTTTTTCTTTGGTACATTTTGTTCTGTACTGCTCAGTTTCATGCAAAGCAAGTCAGAAAAAAGTCACAGAGGATCCCGCCTATGTTTACTGGATACAGTTGGCTCAGTGGACACAGGGATAACCTAACAGAGAAGAGATTGTAGCAATCAGGGGACGTTGACACTGACATTTAGTCCACCCTCACTGATATAAATGGGATCATAATGTCACACAATTAAAATAGAATTAAAATATTTCACTGTACCCTGACATAATCCCTCTGGGACTATGTGATACTAGTAAGTATCTATCTATCTATATATACACATAGTCTGGTATTTTCTTTCAACGTTTGATGCTTTCTTTTCCTTTTTTGGAATAAATTGCAACATCTGTCCCATCCTTATTGACCTTGATGCTGTTACATCACATATCCATTGGGTATATTTTACAAGGGGACATAAAAATACACAATTTGCAGCATTTATTTGGCACACTTCCGGTATGTGTGCTTAAAAAAACTAACATCCAATTAAACTGGGACATTCCAAGCTGCCTGCAGTTTTAATAATAGATACTGATCATTGAACAGCATACATGCTGCAAGCTGAAAGTTTAAAGGCAGAGCCCAGGCAAGAACCTGAAACATAAAGTCAAAAATAATCTGCATGGACGCAAACTGAATCCAGAGGCCTGAACACGAATTTCAGGCTGACCTGACACGACCTGTCTCACAGGTTCAGTCATCAATGTGCAGCACAGCTGGAGGCCTGTACAGACAGAGAGGTTTGTGCCTCCAGATGTGATGAAGAGAGGAGATACTGTCTGATACAGATAAGAATGACAACTACAAATCACATTTACTTTACCAAAGAATACCTACAATTTTTCCCATACTAGAGAGGCACATTAGCACTGCAAATATTTAGTCACTCTCATGTTCAGGTCGTCGGAGCCTGCACAGATGCACAAACAGCTATTAAAGGGACAACAAAACATATTTTTTTGTCCCTTTACTTGTAGTGCTGTTTATTTAATCTAGTGTTGCAGAGTGTTGGAGATATTAGCTGTAGAGTGCATCTACTAGTAGCTCACATAGCACCACTGAGCTAGCCAATGTTTTAGCTCAGCAGTGCAGGACACCATTGATATCCACATCTCACAAGCACAAACCTCTCATCCATGAGTAAATACACGCGTCCTTCTGCTCGGTGATGGACCCAAAAGCAACACCAGGGACAAGCAGGACAGTGTATACTGAGCTTCAATACAGCACTTCGATAATACAAGAAATACAGACTGGTGTCCTAGTCCCCAGGGGAATAGGATCTGTCCGAAGATCACAGGTGACTAAAACTCTCTTAAACTCACTTTGTAGAGCTGGGTGACGGTCTTTATAGACAGCTGCAGGAAACAGGCGATCAGGAACGGGGGCAGAAGGAGAGTTTGTGGTCGAAAACAGAAGACAGAGTGGTTTACCGGGGAGCAGATGAAGTAGGACAGTCAGGGACGAGCAGGGTCAATACCAAGGAAGCAGTCCGGAAACAAATGCCGGAAAGTCTTGCTTGAGGTTATGGACCTTCCATGTCCAGATACGACATGAAAGGTACCCTGGGTGCGTTGGTTGTTGATGTTCTGGGGCGCCGTGTCAAGTTCTGCCTGTTACATGCATTGTCTTCTTTCATAATACACTTCCGTTTTCACAGGAAATTTAACGCTACATACAGTCTCTTTCAAAATAAAAGCACTACGTCAGTACAACACCACAAATTGATGTTTTTTTCCTTCAACAACAAAAGCACGTGGTCAGGTTTAGGAAAAAAGAACAGGGTGAAAGTCGATGCTTGTTGGACCTATCCACCACCCCTCCCACCACTGATGTCAAAGGACGCCTTTTTTTTTGTTGGTTTCTGACACCGCAAGTCACTGCCCACATGCCGGATTTTGATGACTTCGGTGTGAGACCGGGCTCCATGTACATAATATCAATACCTCATCAAGATGTCTGATTGGTTTATCACTCAAGGCAAAGAATACCACACTAAAAATATCCACGTCACTCAGTGACATTTATATCTTCCATTGTCTCAAACCAATAAAAAAATACGGAGACCATTACATATCAAAATCCACTCAAATCAAAACAAAGGTGGAAATCTCACAAATTATCCACATGGCTAGATACTACTGAAGGGATGCACAAAAATATGTTTCAGCAGCTTCAGTCCTCCGTCAGTATCTACTAACAATGTATTCAGCCACAGTGCTGCTGTGTGGAGCCCACACTCACTATCATTACACATATAAAATTGAGGAAAATAGACTTGAAGCCAGGGAAACTGTCTTGGTCCACTCCTTTTTTATCTGTATATGCTCCCTTTAGGTAACATTATCAGGGAACATAAACTTAATTTTCATAGTTACACTGATAATATGCAGCTATATATTTCGCTCATACTGATGATGGCAATGCCCTGTGTTCCCTGACTACTGCGATAGCAGCAGTTAAAAACTGGATGAGCAATAACTTTTTGAAACTTAAAAAAAAAAAAAAAAAACTGATTCTCTTAATTGCCCCCAAGCTGAAAGAGATCTACTCTCCTTCAAACTTGTGCATTTAGGTGCTGAGATTAAATCTGAAGTAACATAATTGGGTATTATCTTCAGATTCAGATTAAAATTGTATTTCACAAACAAGAAAGATGATCAAAGAGCTTTTTTATTACTTTGTTTTTAAAGCTCTTAGTGGTTTGGGACCATTTTACATTACAGACACTTTGTCGTTTTATAATCCTTTGCGAGATGTCAGATCCTCTACTGCTGGGTTTTTAGATACACACAATTATAAGCACAAAAAATAGGCAGTGCAGCTTTTGGTAACTGTGCTCCAAAGTCATAAAATACCTTTCCAAAAGAGATGGGGGCTTTGTGAACATTTTTAAACAACAGGTAAAACCCTTTTATTTAGTCTGGCTTTTAATTAATGTAATTCACATTATGATTTTACATTAATTGTCTTATTTTTACTTTTTTTACCGGCCCCTGTATTTTTTACCTTCACTGGTATATTTTGTTTATCATTGACTGTCTTTTTACTGTCAGTCTTGCTATTCTTTTTGATTTTTGTTTGTTTGTGTTTTTGCTGTGTGGCACATTCAGACTCTGAGCAACATGAGATGAACTGTGTCTTTTGTTCTGGCACTTTGCTCTTTCTGCCCTATGCTGGCTTTGAATAGTAAATAAATTCTCAGGGCCTATACACACTCCACGTTTCTTCTCAAATGCATTGTTTTTAATGTAGATGCATGACAGGTGTGCTCAAAACCGAGAGTGACACCACTAGAGCATGGAAACATTCCCAAGCACCTGTTTTTCAAGACAGCTGTGCCCCAAAATAAACAAAGTCTTGGTTAGTCTTCTCTATGCTTTTATACAACTTTTTTTCAGCTGTTTATGCTGTTCATCCGTTTTTTTTCCAACATTAAGTCTTTAATTTAGTCTTTACATCTTTACTCTATCCCACTTTCTTATCTAATCCTACAAAAATCATTCAAATGACAAACTGTTCAGCTCTTTAAGGACATTTCTGCTATGATTCCGCTTTTCCCCCCTCTTTTTCAAAATATTGTGCTGTTTTCATCATTTCTTAAAATGGCAGCACTTTTAGACAATTAATCTCAACAGTACAGTTGAGCTTCCAGTGTTTCTTTACCCACGTGACCTCCTTCAGGCAACAGCAGCTCATAATGGTGGCTCTGGTCACAGTGGTTGCAGTCTGGCTGCATTTTCAAAATAAAAAACCCCATATGGTAACAGGAGTTCACCAGGGGTCCCTGGACAAGGCTGGATTTTCAAAATAAAGGCCCCAAATGTCGTAATAACAGATTACCAGGGGCCTAAAGTGAGTTTCCAGAAGCTCGCCAGAAAAACGACCTTCTGGGATAGAGCTATCTTATCTGTGGACGGGAAGCGGTAAGCTGCTCAGCCACTGAGTAGTGCTGCTAACCACACCCCTCTTCCGGTGTGTACACCAGTGAACAGTCCCTGTAGAAACCAAACAGTGTGAAATGGCTACTGCATGGCGTGACGCGAGTTAGGATATACAAATGGAAAATGTGACACGTATGCATGGTGTTCATGCATTCAAACCGCTACAGAAGCTATGTTTAGCAAGTTTAGTTCTTACGTTTGTCTGACACAAACGGCAACAGCTTTCTGTCATGATGAAGCAGCTGCATCGTAGGCTATGTGGCTCTT
This sequence comes from Chaetodon striatus, assembly GCA_029783705.1. Taxonomy (NCBI): domain Eukaryota; kingdom Metazoa; phylum Chordata; class Actinopteri; order Chaetodontiformes; family Chaetodontidae; genus Chaetodon; species Chaetodon striatus. Next base: position 20,461,663 of record JAPZEB010000009.1, on the reverse strand, counting down.
CTTTCTCATGAGCGAGCTTCTGGAAACTCACATGGACTGAGGAATCAATGACTCGACGTTGTTGTAGAGTTGTGTATGGAGTCAAATACACCACGACACAAATAACATTCATTACGGTAAAATATTACATTCTAACAAAATCCAATTACCTTTGGACCAATTTTGGTTGTTTATTAAACATTTTTTCGGTCATGATAAGGCTTTTATGTATTCCACAGCTCCCATGAAGAGTGTTTTCCTTCAGTTGTATTTACATGTAGCATCCAGCCAGTTCACGTGGATACTCACAACTCCCGCCCCCTTTCTGCAATTGGCTGTTCCAAAGAGCTATGTTTGAAAGAGAATGGAATTGGCTACACCCATTTTCCACGAGTTGAGGCGTATGCCCCCAGACTACCAGGGGCCAAGAAAATGCTAAATTTTCTAAATAAAAGCCCCTAGATGGTGATATGAACAAATTAAAAGCTTTTTCCGAAGTTTCAGTAGTTGCAGTGATATTAAAAATAATAATAATAATGAGTCTACTCCACTTTAAAATACTACTACAAAGACCTAAATGTACAGACTTCATTTAAGTTTTAAACAGGTCAAAACGTAGTTATCTTTCTCCTGTATATTTTTTGATCAAAAACCATTATTGTATACTTTCAGCTTCAGAAAACATCCCAATGTCAAAACGTTATGCTCTTTAAGGACATTTATGCTTGTATTCGACTTTTTTTTTCTCGACTTTTCATGCTTTTTAAAGTAGATAGCATTTCTTCTTTTAGCCTTTTCAGTTAATTCAACTACCACCTTTGACACGGTAACAGTTTAGCTTCCAGCTGTTCTAGCAATGTATGTTAGACCTTCTTTAGGTAATAATGTTCTGCCAGATTTCTCAATCTTACAGGCAGTTTGTTTCATATTTCCGCATTTTCAGCAATGCTTTTGAAGTCATTTCAGCTGCCAGCATTCACATGCATTTTCTGTGGGAAAATTATTTTCTAGTTTCACTTGTTCTTTTTCTTGCAATGGCACATCAAAATGTCTGCTGGTAAAAAGGTCAATTAGCAGCCACAGTAGAAAAATGTCTGTGAAGCCGAGTTTCTTATCTATTTTCTATTTTCTTGAACGTTTTGAGGAATTAATAAATAAAGACTCCCATGAGGAATTTAGAACTTGAATAGTCAATGGTCATAAACATAAAAAAATATGTCTTTGGATGGAATGTTGAATTACTTTAATGAATGAATGATAAACTATGCTCCACAGAAACTGCCCTGAGCACTGAAGGTCGAGCCCACTTGTGTGGAATTAAAAGTTACAAGCAATTCTTTGTTCACCAATTTCTATTCCTTTATATGTTTTTTTCCCCTTAAGACCATTTGCAATGACTTCACATTTGCACTGCTTGATCGGCAGTGTATTTTGTCTCTGCTAGTCAATATTTATCCTTTCTTCCCCACCAGTGTGTGTCCATGTCTGGACAAGTGTGTCTGCCTGTGACTGATGGTGGCCCCCCAAAGCATACAGCACATCTTCAGGACAATGATTTCCCCTGATGGCTCCATCAGGTGAAGATGCTGGAGGAAATGGGAGGGAAAAGGAGGGAAAAGGAGGAAAAGAGGTTTGGAGGTTGGAGGTTTAAAGGAGGGACTGGGGAGGGAGGGGGTGGAGAATGGGGAGGTTTGAAGGAGGGATGAGGGGGATGACGGACCTCCTGGGACTCGGCTAAAATGCTCCTTCTCTTCCTAATCTCCTGCTCTATTTTGAGAAGCAGCAGGAGGGGTGACGGACGCAAGGAAGCCGGTGACAGATGATCAGACATGAGGGCACTCACAAACCTGATGGATGGGATCTCTAAATTGGCTAAATGGCTACACCACTGTGGAAGAGACAGGGGGCAACAGAAAAGACAAAGGACTCTCCATTACTGGGGGACAATTGCATTAACAGAATTGGCTTTTTGCCATGCAGTGATATTTGAATTGCTTTTGCACAAAAGTATAGTGCATCTTCTGGATTAATGCTAGTATTAATCATGGCCAAGGATGTGGCTTCGTGTCCTGCAGATATGAGTAAAAACAGAATGTTAAATAGAGTTTTTACAATAAAATGTCTCCAATTTTCTGAACAAAATGTCAACACTTTATATCACTTATCAATGTATATGTTTTCCAGTTCTTCTCTGACATATATGAAGTTAATACAGCAGCTCAGAGAGTTTCCTGGTTACAGAAAACTGACAAAGAAAACAAATTGTTTTCTCTACACAGAGCTGAAATTCCTGTTGAGAATGGATCATTGTCTGGCTGTGTGAGAGCCAAAAGGTAAGAGCCTCTATGAGAAAGATAAGGCTGTAGAGCCTCAGCGGCGATAACTATCTTATCTGCCTGTCGTCTGCCTCCTGAACTCTCAGAGGATACCTGTTGTATTACACAATGTTAGACAGCCGCTGCTACCGGCAGACAAAGGACCCTTCTGTTTTTGTACCTTTGTACAGAATACATTTAGGGAAAAAAACATCCCTCTGACAGTGTATCAATTAACTCATGAATCATTTCTCTCAGGCAGAAAATAGGACATGCTAAAAGTTTATGCAGTGCCATTTATTGTTGTACTATTGCATAAACATTTCTCATCTTTTTCTATTGTTCTACAGTCTATGTTAACATATTTTCTGAGGCTGATGATCCACAGCACTGTGACAGAGACATACATTATGTTGTGTTTTCTGTTGCCAATTACATGGAGGATCTCCAGACTGTTTCACTTGAGTGTGACATATGTTGGCATTACATTGCTTTCTCAACAACCCAGTGGAGGCATTTCATTTTCACATACATATGAATTATACCCCCAAATAGACGCCCTTCGGAGGCTTCGGGCTAGATAGGAGATGGGGCTGGGTTGATTTCACACAGCCAAGCCTCATCAATCTCCCAGTTCATTCGGTTCACAAAGGGGGTCCTCTTTCACTGGTGAGAGCAGTCGATAGACCACTGCTACCCGGATGAGAGCAATTCCATTAAGAGGGCCCTCCACCTTGGGCCTCAAAAAGAGGGCTTATCAGAGGCCAACAGCGACGGGAGTGTTGCAGCCATCCATCGTCAACTGTGAGAGGAGGGAATCAACACTGCTGACAATCTTCCCACCTTCTCTCCTTTCTCCTCTCTTGTCCTCAACAAGAGAAACATCGCTGCCATCCTCCCCCTACTGCTGCAGCATGGATGTTTGGATGAGATATGGACGGGAGACCTAAGATAATCATTGTTTTAGAATATAGATTCATACTAATAACTGTCTGCATGAGCAGACAAAAGGACAAGTAGATGAGTGGATTGATGGAAAAATAGATATCTAGATGTACTTTGGCAAAGGCAATCTAGTTGGTATGACTTCCGAATTGCATAAGACTTGGATGACTGAGCATCTTGCTTGACAGATAAGTAGATAAACAATTAATTTAGGGAAAAGCTCATGTCATTCTGCTCTCATTTAAGTTACAGCAGTAATCTGTTTCCGCAACATGTAATGTCATTTTTGGTTGTAGGCTAGATGTGTATTAGTAATGGTCACTGCTAAGGCTATGCAGCCAGTGATAGAAGACAAGTAATGCAGATAGGTTATACAGATTCTTAGAGCCTGGAGAAAGTTTTTTAAAAAAGTCTTGCCATGGTGGCTTTGATCCTGCGAATGAGAGTGTTTGTATGTTGAAATGTATACATGTTGTTTGCATTGTTCATTTAATTTTCATTTATTTTCCGCAACTGCTTATCCTGTTCACATTACACGACTGGCTGACCAGTCTTTAGTTGCGGACACTATCGTAATCTTTTGAGTGTTCATACTTTGCAACGTGTGTTTCTGTCATCGGGAGTCTCGCCAACTGCGTTACGACCTGTGTGTGCACACCACAAGATTTCTCCAGGGAGCCCTTGCCGACAGAGCCTAAGATAACGCGGTGACGTCACCAAACTACGTTTTGTCACACATGAACTGACCAGGATATTATGAAGTGCCCCTGTGCTAAACTTTAGCATGGATGTCCAACAGCTTCGAGCTTTGCAGGTCGTTTGCGCCCTGCTCTGCGCTGAGAAGAAACAGGAAAAGAAGAAAAGGCTTTGGGTGAAGGAACGGGTTGCTGCACATGGATTGCCTGGGTTGTCAATTCTGCAGGGAGAGTTGGAGGTGAGTTCTATGAATGAAACTTGGTTGCCACTGTGTCGCTAGCCTGTTAGCTTGCATTGTATTGTCTATATAGTCTATGCATGTATTCTGACCCAGGTTATTGT
>JAPZEB010000009.1:20422614-20443121 GCA_029783705.1 Chaetodon striatus | reverse complement strand
CCCTGTGAAGAAGAAAACATGATTCCAGACACATTAACGAGCACTTACCTATCGCTCCCATAGCGATGAACAGGGGAATCTCATAGAGGTTATAGGCCACGCTCTGAAAAAGGACGAGTACAACATGTCATCTTCAGCTCACACAGAGCTGGAAAAACACACAATGTATAATATAAATGTCTCACATCGCTCTCGAAGCGCCCAAAGTTGATGAGACCCGGGTTGGAGAGGTCTCCTGTCTTGTTGTGGTAGATACTGAGGAAGAAGTTCAGGGTGAAGGTCGAGATCATGGAGGCAAAGAACTGCGAGTGAGAAAGAGAGACAGGAGATGTTGAGAAATAAATCTTCTGCTGGTATTCAGGATTTATTTGACAACATTACATGACTGTTAATTATACATTTTTAAAGGGATATACCAGGACAGTGTGACTTACTATCCTCCACGTCAACATCTGGTTCCAGAAAGAAGCTCCCTCCTCTAGAGAGAACAGAACGCCACCTGTCGACCGAAGAAACAAAATCACAGAGGCATGTTACTCAATAACCCCTTTGATCCACTTATGAAATGCTAGCTGACACCGTCACACAGCATCCTCCACACAGTGTGTCGATTGATTAGCTCGCAGCAGGAGCCAAATAGTTACTGGGTTCAGGCAAGTTCAACTGGAAGCAGTCTGTAACAAATAAACTGAGACATAGTTTGTGAAGTATTCCCACACTACTGGTGAAAGAAAAGCCTCTGTATGTACAAGGGTGCATTTTCCAAACAGCTTACTATCACAACATGCATCAACAAGCTAGTTTAGGAGAGTCAGATGATGCTGTGTTTACCAAATTTAAGACTTTTTAATACCGCAAGGAATTTTAATTTAATACCTGTTTCATTATAATATCATCCAAAGTGTGAAACTATGATGGAAAGTATGATGAAAGAACCATCATTTGTGCTTGCCAGCATTTTATAGCAATCAAAACTTGAAAAGACTGAACTACATATTACTGAATTATGAAGAAACTGTTTTTCACTATTTTTGTGTTCAGGATTTTTTAGACGGGCCTGAAATCAAAGCTATATGACACCCTAACATAAGCCTTCCCCTTCACTATATAAAAACCAGAGAGCATGGCATCAGCGGTTTTACCCTGCTCAGTCGCAACTTAAATCTAGGGTAGACTTTGCTAGCTATTATTAATACCTCATTATTACTACAGCACAGGTCACCGGCGCCTTTGCCCTCCTCAGATCCACCACCAGCTCCTTTGTCTTTGTCACATTAAGCTGTAGATGGTTCTGTTTGCACCATGTGACAAAGTCACTACAGCCCTGCACTCAGCCTCATCACCCTTACAGTCATCAGAAAACTTCTGAAGATGACATACATACATAAATATTATTAACACCTGCACCCACCCAACATGTTATTAAGAGTCAATCTGCAAGAACGTGTGTTAATCAACCACCCATCCCGATCTTATTCACATACCACCAACATTTTGCACTGCAGAAGCACAATTTTCAGACAGACAGAGGCAAGGACTACTGACTGGGTCGTGTGCGTGTGTGTTTGAGAGAGAAAGAGGAAGAGAAGGTAGACGACTGCACACAATGTTTCTGTAAGTTATTAATAACTCCTTTGTTACACATAGAAGCTGTGTTGACTGCTTCGTCTTAATGCTGTGATAAATCAAACTTGTTGGACCTGGCAGGACTGACCTTGAGCTTTTCAGAACAAAGAATAAAGCTTAATTTTCATGATTTTGAAACCTAATTTTATAAACATTTTGATACACTTTTTATCATTTAAAATTGGCTGGGTGCTTTAGAACAATTCTTTCTGTGGTGTGACAAACTAAGAACACATCATTATTTCTGCTTTACCCAGATTTAAAGGATATACTATGCAGGATTTTCTTTTAAAAGAATACATAAATTAAAATAGTGTATAGACTCATACAGGCGCAGTCCCTCTCAATCATCACTTATGATCAACTCGAAGTGTATGGCAGTGTATTTCTCTGCCTTCTGCCAGTAAGCTCTTATATTCGCCTTATTTTCTGTGCACACGGGTGAGGTCAAGTTAGGCATTTTGAAAACTCACGTTTTTGTCCAAATCAATGCTTGCCTATTATAAGTCAGTGAGTTTCCACGCTACTGTAGCAAGCAGTGGTGCTAATATCGCCACAGATCTGATGGTGCTGACTGAAACTCCACAAAAAAGGATTAAACAACCTCCTGGACACACAAATGATGGTCTGAACAACCCAAATTTTGTTTACAGATGTCTCCTAATTGCACACAATAAGATCCTTAGACATTTTATAACTATCATTACTGCCTAACATCTTAATCTGTCTCTATGCGTTACATCTCTATGACTATTAATACACTGCACGGTCTGCTTTAATACTTCATACTGTGAGCTTCTGTACATTCCTTGGACAATATTTAGCAAATTTCTGCACATAACTACCACTTTTAAAAACTGCTATTCTGTATTTATGTCTTTTGATTCCTGCAAAACTTGCTTTGATTGTTTATTTAATTTTCTCTTAATGAATGTATCAACACTGCACAGTAAATTCATGGTATAAGAAAACAGACTTGGCAATGAACCTGATTCTGATTCTACAGCAGGCGAAAATGTTTTGCAAAATAAAGTTAAGACTTTTTTAGACTGCCTAAGGCTTTTTGTTTTTCAGACTTAAGAGAGGCCTGACGGTGACACAGTCCAGTCCGATACAAGTTCCCTCACAGGTGTCTTTGTCTGTAGTTTGGGCATGCAGCCATACTGGTTGGACTGTTGGTTTAATAGCAGCTGAACTGCTCACACAGCTGCTGCAGATTAATAACAAAGTGCATGTTTACATTGTGCTCTGGTGTGAGGTGTGAGAGGTTGCTGTGTTTTTACCGACTGGTGCTCCGAAAGCAGCTGACACTCCGGCAGCGGCTCCAGCAGACACAAAGTCCCTCTTTTCTGTGTCTCTCCGGAAGTATTCAAAGATCTACAAACACAATCACACACCTGTTATTGTACTCGAAAACACACTCTAACCACTGACATGTTTAAAACCAATCGACACTGCAAAACATAAATGATGAACTGACTGATTAACGATTATATTTAGAAATGAGGAAACCTATCTCCGTGTCGTTTTTCACTTAAAGGTCTTGAGTAACAGATATGATATCATTTTAATCTTTCTAGCTATCTGCACTGGCTGCGTGCAAGCTGGCGTCTCAGCTGTGTCTCATGGGCCTGACCACAAACTGAAGTGTGTATTTACTCTTTAAGTTTATTTTTTCAATAATGCGTGCCTATACAGGAGCTTGATGCCAAATAAAACATGACTACTTTACTATCTTGTTACAATTTAATACATATTTTAGGGTTTTATCCTTATTTTATCATTTTATTTATTCAACTTCTGTCATGTTATCTTTATATTCTTTGATTTTATTAATATTTTAAAGCAGGTTTTCTCCTTTATTGCTGTTTATCCATTGATTCTTTATTGTGTACTTCTAATGTATAAGGCATTTTGAATTGCGATACACAAGCAAAGTTCTTTTTATCCTTTATCTTCAGCAGAGTGCACACAAAGTTTGACTGCTCCTTCAATTCTCAAAGCTTTGAAATGCTTGGACCGGTACAGACAGTCACGTCAGTGTCATGCAAATGCTGTTGTCGCTGTTGCTGATGGAACATTTACGATCTACACACAGGGTAAAATTCGAAAAATTGTGCGAAACATCTTCAGTAAAACAAGCATACAGGGAGTGTTTTTGACAAAGTGCCACCAGTTAAAAGGAAAAGTATGATTGTAATCCAGTATAATTCCTTCTGTTAAGTAGCCTGAGACACACACACACACACACACACTCACAGTAGAAGCTCACTGCACACACTGACCTTGAAGTCTCTCTTTAAAGAGGTGCTCCTGCCCTGTGAGACCCCTGCAGCTACAACAGCACCAGAGTGAATCATGGGTCCTTCCTGAAGGTTTGTGGGTAAACAAGAGGACAGGTATGAAAATAAGTTCTTAGCAGGACTTTGACAAATTCAATCCATGCAACCCTGAATGCAAATGATCTAAATCAACTGCAAAACCCTTTATTTCCAACTATGAAGGCAAAAAAGCATCAGTATGTGGTCTGTAAACATCTGTGGAGGCCATCATGTGTAGTTTCTGCTGTGTATCTGGTGCAGTTGACCCTCACCGACTCTTCGCAGCAGCCTTTCAGCTGATAGCTTGATATTTTCTTACCTTTCCGACAGCAAGACCGCCGACCACAGAGCAGATAACACCACACACTTTCACCATCAGTGTCTGTGAAGGATAAACACACCATGTGATAAGAACATGACAGTCCTTCCTGCTCAAAGGAACAAGCATAAGTTGATGTGTGTGTTTTTTGTGTCTGTACCTTGAGTCGTACCACCCTGGGAATCTTGACTCCATTTAGATAACATTTTATCTGAGGAATACCACTTCCTGCTGCTATGGGCTGGATGAGACAAAGGGAGAAAGACAGGAGAGTTATACTGAGATAAGATGTAGAAGATGGAAAATAACGGCAGCGTTTTCATATTCATAATGAAACTTCTCACTGGTTACTGTCACATGAAATGGCAATAACAGTGGGCTTTGTGGGGAAAATGTGTGAACCATGTCTTTGATGCCATGACAGGAAAAAGAGAAGCACCTTCATCTTCATAAATTTTCAGTCTTACGCAACTCTGGAGTCAAAACTGGTGCAGACATGCTGTTGCCTAATTACTTTTCACTTCCACAGCTGTTTGAATGGCTTCTAATTCAGACATGGAAATGGTATACTTCTTTAAATCCACTTTCACACTCGAGTAATGTAATCGAACACAGAAAAGAGGAACAAAACTAAAATACAGATTGTGTTTCTAAACATCTAAACACCATCACGATGATAACTAAAAGGTCACATAATTTCTCCTTTATTCTTACCTCGAAAAATGCAACTAAGATGGCGCCCAGCATGACGACGGCAGAGTTGAGGACCGCCCAGAGGATGAGAGAGATCGACAGGCCGCCCACCTCTGTAAACTTCTCTATGTCTGTGAGGGGTCAGAGGTCAAGGAAAGAGCTGGGAAGTCCTTACAGCATGTGAAATTAGCCAAACATGGCCACCTGTGATGTTTTAGTAGCTATTATGAACAATGGATGCAGCTTTGATTCCCTGGAAGGAAGAATAACCATCACCCACCTTGGTAGATGGTAACAGAGGCTCTGTAATGTACTCTATTCTAACGACATTTAGCCTTAAAGGCTAGCAAAAACTGCATTTCATTACCAACTAGCAGACAAAAAAGCTGCTGGACTTTTCTGCAAATAACCAGATAAATTAGAGACAGTTTTTTGTTTTTTTTTTAGAAATTAAGGCTGGAGTAATATAATTTTGGCATCACTGGACAAAAAAATCCCACAGTAGTCGGGCATTTTGTAATTCCAGTGAACTAAAAGAACACTAGACTTTTGCACCTCCTCTTGGCTCTGTTTTCAGGCTTTAGAAAACCAGTGAAGGGAGACTTTGCCAATCACAGGGCGTTCCTATTGGCTGTTCCTCAAATGCAGGTGCGGGTTCATGTCCCTTCACTGGAAGCCTGATTCAGTGGCAGAGAATCCTGCAAAGGAAGTTGCTTTTCCAGCTTTGGCAAAATCTGCAACGACGTGTAGGCAGTTATCAAAAGTAGTCTAAAACAGAGTCGGACAATAAAAGAAATAAAACGTGTCAATATTTGCGAAGCAATTCAGAGATGGAGAGAAAATGTTGCTCACAGTTTAGCCTTCTGCTAACTGAAGACAAAAGCTTTCTGCTGCATCTTCAAGTCCGGGTTTATGTAGCTAACATTAGCTAGGGCCTCGAATCTCCATTTCACTGCCTGGCACTACAGACCACCTCGCCTGAAGGACAGCAGGTAGCAGCTTCAGAGATGGACCCACAGTGAGTGGTCGCAGCACCCTGAAACCAGTCTCAGGGTGCCAGACAGCCCTGACTCCCCCACCAGAGCAGCAAACTTTCTGTTGCTGCCATTACACAGGCTAGACAGATGCTGTTGCTGGCTACCAGCCCTCTGTGCCGAATTCAAGCCACCGATTGGAGGTCTGTCTCTTGACCTCCTGTCCTTCCAAAAAAGAAGTCCATGGCAGCAGGGAGCAAGATGGAGGGACCATGAGGTGGCTAACGTTAGCTGAGTCTTGTCTTATTTGTGGTCCGATAAAGTGGAAAGTGGAAGTGGAACAAGTACAGGCTGAGCGAATGCGCTGCGTGCAACTGTACAATGACAAGATTAAATAAATCCATGTATAGGAAACAGTGTGCATATGACTATGATCATCTGGTGGGAGGGGCTTAGGACAGAGAGGGGAGACCTGCATTTTCAAACCCCGCCCACTCACATTTAAACTATCTATATAAGAAAAGCAGTGCAATACCAAAAATTGTAATATACCCTTCAAGTGACTGCACTGTCCTTTGACAGTAAAGCCCCGCCATCAGGTGCTAGCAACTTGGTCTAGCTAGTACAAAACTTTAGGATACTCTCTTTTACTACTTGGTATTTGATCCCAGCCAGCTGCTCCACCACAATATCTATAAAACAAGCGATGAGGCCGGTCAGAAAGCCGATTAGACCGCAGACCACCCAGCGACTGATCTCCAGACATCGGAAACCCTAAAACACAAGTTGAGAGAGGGAAGGAGAGAAGGACAGGAGAATAAACAACCAGCAGAGGAGATGAGAGGGCAAGAGCAGAGGAAAAGAAGAAGAAAAAGTACATGAGATTATATAAAGTGAAATATTATGTTAGTACTTCAGGTGCTTCCCACTCCATTTACCATGTGACTCATCCTCCTCTCCTCCTCCAGAAAGAGCTGGTTCTCGATGTTATCATAGTCCAGACTCTGGAATCACACACACACATAATAAAATGAATCAGTAAACTAAAGATAAAGGTGTTTTTATGATAAACACATGACCTGAAAATGTGACAGTGTTCATATGAATCAACATCGGGAGGTTCATAGCAAACCAAAATATGTTAATACAAAGCCGATTTTACCAGCTGTTGCCAGTTTCCAGGCTGTTTAAGAAGATTATTGCCCTCTTAGTTGCCCCAACATGCTGTTACAGTCAGGGCCCAAAGTGCATGTTCTATACCTGACTTTATTGCTTCATTTATTTAGCAATACCCGGGTTTTTAAACTCCTACACATACTCATGAGACTTTAGTTAAAATCAGTCTTGTCTAGTGTCTTCCAGGGTTGCCAGAATCATCTTATGATCAGTATTCTGTTAGGAGAGTTGGCAGTTTTACCTCAAATTTAAGTGACAGAAGCTTCTCATTATGAGGGATCTCTTTCGGCCGCCCCCTGAGAGAGTCCTGCAGGGAAAAACACAGAAAAAACAGAGGTCACCGCACCAACACGGACTGATAACCCCTGACCTTTTGAATCATGTGAGGGACTGCAAGGAGCTGGGAGCTAAGTTACTGACATGAGATCAGAGTAATCAAACATTTTGGACACAACAGCAGCAATTCAAAACATTTTAACAACACACAAGAGACGCGTTTTAACTCTGATGTGTCACTTCAAAAGAAAAAAGAGGACAGGTTTGACAGGCTTTATCGAACGTGGACATTTGAGCATTAATGGTGAGGCGAATGAAAGATGCAGTGACTGTGAAACAAAAATTCACAGCAGTGTTTCCTCCAGAAAAGGTGGTATAAAAATTTGAAACATAACCAAAGCGAAGACGGAGGTAATTCCTACATGTATGTTTCTTAAAGTTAATGAGGATTATTTAATGTTGAAGGAAACACTGGTGCAAAGAGTGCATCCTGACATGCATACAAGCGAGCTACAGATTATACATGAGTACTTTGTTTTAAATATACATGCAGTATGAAGCAGGCCTCTGTCACACAGCTGTGACACATCTGTGCAGCAACACAATCAGCAGCAACTTAAGCAACTACATGTGACAACTGACGAAAAACACTGTAAACAAACACACTTTTGTTTACAGCAATCATGCAAATAATATGCATGACATCACATTCCCATCAGGCAGCGCAAACAGAACCGAATCTGATGGTCTCTGACACCGAGGGAAACGAATGTGATGTCCTGTTGCGCTATGTGACGACAACAAAGCATCAGTCATATGGTCCTGTACTGGGCTGTCTTGGATTACAGCTCAAACACTGTATTTAATTGACTTATTTGGTATTTATGGGAGAATTTAATTTAGTTTTTGTTGCCTGATTGAACTTCTTAACTTCTTCTTCTTAACTCGACTCTAGTGTGAGCTAATTTAAACACATTCACACGTCTCTGGCTTCATATTTGAAGCAAGGGGGTTTTACAAAGGCCTTGGCTGAACGGTCTGTTGCTCTATTCTTCAATCTTTGTCTCTTTGTTTTTCACCAGAGACCAGTGTGTGGAATCAATCAATTAACAAGACAAACTACTGAATAGTTGAGCGGTCAGGGTCGAGCACATGGCCTGCATCAATTCATCATTTGCCATGCATCACAGGAAACCTTCAGACAGTTTCCAATCACATGTCTTTCATACACGCTGGGTGAGTCAACTGTGACTATAACAGCAGCAGGTCATTTCTGTGTCAAATTCCCCAAGTCAGGCTTAAACTGTATTCTATGGAGGCCCATTTCCAAAAGTGTGATGAAAAAAAGATCCTGTCAAGTCTTTTTAATGAAAAGCATTTTCAAGATAATGATTTGCTTATCTCAAAGTAGTGACTTAGTATTTCAAAATGATGAGAACTCTTCTGTGAATACTGACTTAGTATTGTTTCTCATTATTTTGAGATTCAAAGTCATCATTTTGAGAACGTTTGTTATTTTAAGATACTAACTCGTTATTTCAATTAAGTCTCATAATTTTGAGATACTACTCATTATTTTAATAAAGTTTCTCATTATTTTTGAGATACTAAGTCATTATTTTGAGATACTAACTGTTATCTTAATAACGTTTTTCATTATTTTTTGGATACAAAGTCGTTATTTTGAGATACAAACTGTTATTTTGATAAAAAATTCTCATTGTTTTTCAGATACTAAGTCATTATGTTGAGAAAGTTTCTCATTATTTAGAAACACTGTCATTATGTTAAGATACTAACTTGTTATTTTGAGAAAATTTCTCATTAGTTTGAGACATTATGTCATTATTTTAAGATACTAATCTGTTACTTTGAGAAAGTTTCTCATTATTTTCGAGAAAGTTTCTCATTATAATGACCTAACAGGATCTTTTTCTGTGCTTTTCTCACACTGGAGGAAATGAGCCTCTGTAGTATTCAGCAGGGATCACCTGAGATTAAATTAAACACCATATTGTCTGAATTCTGGAGCTGTGTTACTTTAAGACATAACTGATCACTTCTCATTGATTTGGTTGTATATAAGAGGTTTTTTAGTTGATAAACTCACTACATACTAAGAGAAATGCCACTGAGGGTCTTGATGGAGTGATGATCAATAGGAGCGACAGACACAGAGAGAAAGAGTGCGATGACGTTTCGGACTCGGACTTTACCTCATCTGACGTTATCTCCTCCTCCAAATCCACCGTGCTGAGTCTGCCTATCTGAAATATACTGCCTCCTCCAGACAGCTACAGACACCACAGACAGCAACAGAAATATATATGTATATATATGGCTATGTGGAGAAATTTCCAGGCTGATGTTTTAGCATCACACAGATGTTGATATTCAGGTCACTGTAACAGGGACTGAGATGGACACAACACTTGTCTGACCAATGAGAACTACAAAGCTGTACTGAAACTGAAACTGTTTATTTCACTGATATCAATCTCACGCTATGATAACCATATCAGAAAATATTGAGGTTTTACGGTATCACAGATTATTATTATTATTGTCAGTCAGAATGACCTTTAAAGGAATGAAAAAGGAAGGGTCATTTTTGGTTGTACTTGTACAGAGGTTTTATTACTATTATACAAACTTGAAACCTTTTTTATTAATGAGAGTGCATGTAAAATAATGTATATAGGTGAGACTCTCCATCCAGTTGCATTTTTTAAAATCATAAATAAGCAAATGCACACTGTATGATATCCGTCAACTTTCATATCACGGCATACCTTGAAACTAGTATACCACTGCAACCGTACTCCTTACTAAGTACATTAACGAAAGAAGTGCAATTAGTGTACTTCCACCTTTGGTCCTGATGGTGCAGGAGGTAAGTGACCAGTCCTGGTGGCATTACAGGAAAAAGGAAGTGTGATTTTCCAGTGTGTTTCTATATTAGGTGGACAGTCCACTTCCCTCAGACCACAGACAGCAGGTCTAGTAACCCATGAAATATATATGTGTATATATATGAGATATAAGTGTTTGATATGTTTTTTATTGTACTCTATTCTGCCCTCTAACATACTAAAATCAACCTTGAACAGGACTGAAATAGTGTTTTTAACATTAACTTTACCTGTAGGCCAATGTATCCTGACTTTACAATGCTCATTTTAATCCATTTGGAGATCTGTCACACTGACAAATCATTTTCATCCATTCTTACGTTATTACTGACATTAAGTTGCTTATAATGCTAAATTTGCCCTTAATGTTACCACCTGACTACCTTTTCCTATTTCAGATAAACTACTGAATTAACCAACAAGCTAGTGTAGGGGCAAAAGTATCTGTAATCTGATTATTTTTCTATGTAAGTGAATCTAATTTCGTGCATCGTGTGTGTAATTTCATGAACACTAATTTAATTTCCTTTCATGCAGCCACATTCCGTCCCAAACAAAGCTTGTTGTTGCATCTGATGCCCGACTGCAAACATACCATAACACATGACATGACAACACACCCCAAAATGAACGCTGTGTACGCAGCAGTGCATTAAAACTCCATCACAAGCATTCATGACCCATGCAGCTTATAAAAACATGACTCAACGTAACCTTATACCGGTTAATAAAAACATGACACAGCATATTTTTAACGCCGCAAGAGGAGCAGCAGCTGTCAGGCTAACTTAGCCAGCCATGCTAGCTGTAGCTGACGTTACCTGTCTGGAGTGTCTGGGCTGCTCGGAGCCGTTGAGCAGCGGCGTCCCCTCCCCGGCTGCCCCGGACTCCTCGGCCCGGCTGGACCACGACACTTTCTTCGTGATGTTCGCCATGGTGGCCTCCGGTAGCTCGCCGCCCGAACCGTCGCTAATTTATTTCATTAATTGCAGTTGTTGTCCGTTGCTAGCTAACCACTGTTATTCTTCCTCAGCTCACCATGATCATTCTTATGACTCGTGACGCTTTGTAAGGCTCGCGTGCAGGGCCAAAATATCCGTTAGGCGCGCTGGATGCTGGGAGTTGTAGTTTTACTGTGTAGGGGTGCAATCCATAGTCTTAATGCAAAGATTTGAATGCCAGCAGGTTAAATCTTGATCACTGGCGGATGTAATATTTAAATCCTTTAAAGAAAATAGTCGTACTGCAATACAAAAGAGTATTCAAGTATTATTAGTGAAATGTACTTAAATTATCTGAAGTGAAAGTAAGGCAAGATGCCCCCCTCAATAAGAAAATCAATTTACTGTTCAATTTTAAAAAATATTTGGATATTATTTTAGCATGTGCAGGATGCTGATGCAAAAAACAACACAAATATGGGAAAAATAATTGGGTGGAGTGACAAATGTTGTTGTTATAGCACAACAACGGTGACCTCCAGCATGCACTGGGGCATTTTGCAGCCAAGGCTAAAGCGGTTGGAGAAAGATGTATTAACAAGCAGATGCTGAACCACTGTGAAACTTTTTTTCTGTTTTTATTAAAGACAAAAATACTTGAGACATTCAAACATACAAGAGACAAACACAGAATAACACAGAGTCATGGCAAAGAGCAGCAACAATAAGCAAGAGATAGAAAGATGAGTATGTTCTTTGGCTATGTCACAAGAATGGAGAATTAATGGGTTACTAACATTTAGGGCAGGCTAAATAATAAATATAGGAAATAACTCCAAACCTCCCACCCCAGTTTCTGAGAAGGGTGAGTCGTCTGAGGCTCATGCCTGGGACTTATCCTGGGTTTTCTTATCCTTTTTTAAGAACATTAGAAACAATTTAATTTCTAAAACCAGTGTTTTAGAAATGTAAGTGAAATTGCAGAAATAAGTAAAGATCATCAGTGAAAAGTACTTTTGTAAAGTACTCATCACTCATTTGTTGGAGCCTAAATCATTCACAATTTGAATTTCATTGGACTTTATACCCATCCACCCAGCAAAGGAATAAAACAAAAACATGTGTTTTATCGAATATATTCATATAAAAAATAAGTATTATATGTTTTTATTTGCAATCCAAAAGGCAGATGCACAGACTTCTCTTTCTACAGTGGATACAAAAAACAAATCCAAAGACTTCCACAAAGAGGTCCTTCACTGGTAAATGTATTATGTTTAATAAAATTAATCAAAGTTAATATCGATAATCACAGGCTGTTTTATTATGTGCCCTATTACGTCTGACATGGATCAGGAGGAACGTGTTTCAGAAGTGAGCCTATACTGAGCTCAGATTTAAAAAATATATATAGTCTTGAATGGACTTGACAGGAAAGTGACAAATAAAGACTAAAACATTAGCACCATTTAAAGAGTTTTATACCAAACTACCTATCCACTATTGATACCCACCCTTCAGAATTGTTTTTGACATTATAACAATCGACATTAATATCACATTTACAGGCATGCTTGTATCATTCTAGGATCCTTTATAGTGCTCAACAATTGACTAGTGGATCAAACCCAGGTTATTATTGTATAGCTTATCAGTGTCACCAGTCCCAATTTTGGTTAATGTATCTTTAATTCAAGTAAAAGTAAACCGCTGTGTGTACATCCAGCAAATATGAAAAAATAAAATCTAAAGGAATGAAAAGTGTTTGTTTGGCTGTCTCGCCATCCCCTCCATCCCCCGATGACAAAATCAGCACATACACATGTAATCAGAACTGCGTCTCTTTGGGAATATTGTTATGATATGTATGAAATATACAAATGTAACGCACCCATGGTTTGCAGAAACTTACAATGCCTCTTCTGGCAACTGAGCTGTGTAAGAGGCAGGCGAGCAAGAGACGACGAATATTCCCTGCAAAAATTATGTTTTGGAATAAAACTCCTTCTCCATAACATGATCACACACAGTGCTCTAAACATTCACATGCCACCTGCTGCACCTCCCCATGGACCTGCTTTATGTCCTCCATGCCAAGCACCACCCCTCTGGGCACACCTCTTCCCTCTGCCACCCCTTCCACCTCTGACCCACTCAGGACTCGGCTCCACACCCTGAACCCCGCCACCTGCCCAACAAAACCCTCTGCAGGGTCAAACCCTCCTCCAACAGTGTCCTGCTCCTGCCCCAGCACCACTGATCCACCTCCGGGAATCTCCCAGCCCTTTCTGAAGTTGGAGCCCGAGGAGGCGAGCCGGCGGTCACTGTAGTGCCAGAAACGACCTTGGATGGAGGACCAGAGGACGCAGAGGTGGTGCCAGCGAGAGTCCAGGAGCGACGATGCGGGTAGACGGCGATAGACGGGGTCACCGATGACAAAGTCCAGGGAAGGGGAGGAAGAGGAGGAGGCATAGAGAGGGTGGGAAGATGAGGAAGAAGAAAAGAAGGATGCAGGTGAGGCGGAGGAGTTTCGTCCATACAGAACTAACTGGTTGTCGTTGTCGTCTGTGGCATAAGAGAGCAGGGTGCCGACATGTGAGGCCTCCACACGGAGCCACAAACACACAGAGAGCTCAGGAAGGTCGGGGAGAGTTCGGAAGAAGGTGACGTAGTTCTCCGCCGAGGCCGAGGGGAAGAACAGCATGGAGTCCACGTTACAGACTGCAGACAGAAGGACACAGAAGATGTATTCAATCTAATAAACTCTGGTGCTTAAATGAAAATTTCTCTACTTGCATAATGTAGCGTGTGAAGTGTGTTGTGTATAGCATTTTTGATCATTTTAATAGCGGTTAAACAGTCAGCTAGCTTAGCTAACAACTGAAACGAAGAAAAGCACCGTCATGCTTATGTTTATGTTCGGTGGAAACGGGGCTTAAGATCCGAGGTGAAGGTAATGTACTGTAACAGATAGACATCACACTACACTATACAAGTACAAGAGACATTAAGTATTTCTCGAAAGTACTATTACTTACTGGTTGCATCCTTTTTGGGAACTGGTCTTGCAGGGATCTTGTGCCTCACAGGAAGCTGAAGGAAGTTGTGGATCACTGAAGACTCTACCTTTGTGTCACTCTCCTCCTCCTCTCCTCCGTCCAACACACTAACCCTGGACTGATAAGACTGAGGCTGAGGCTGAGGGAGATCATCTGAGGCCTGTAGCTGTGGAGCCCCCTGACTCGTCCTGCTCTGTCTGTCTCTGTTGGGTTCAGGATGGGTTGGGGTGTGGGGCAGGGGCTGGGGCCAAGAGCGGTGATTGGGACTGTGTAACTGTTGGTGTCTCTGGCGATATAACTGAGGCTGGGACTGTTGCTGGACCTGGGCCTGAAGATTAGGCGCAGTCTGGCGAGAGTGGAGCTGCCCCTGCTGGATTGGGTAGGGCCTTATCTGGGCCGGCACCTGGATCTGTGACTGGGGAGGGTAAGGGTCAGGCTGGGGCAGGTACTCTGTGGAGTGAGGTTTAGGATTTGAATACTGGACTGGAGATTCTGGCTGAGGTCTTGGTCTCTGGGTCTTTGAATGTTTAGGCTGGTTTGGTGTTGCCTGGTACTGATAGGGTTGTCGATGTGGATGATCATCAGTCTGGGAATAGCCGACACCCTCTGATCTGGGTTGTGTATCCAGAATCCTTCCAGGTCTCCCTCCTCTCTGTGTCTGGCCTCTCCTGCTTAGATCATAGTTTTCCTGAGGTGTGATGTTGGAGCTGAAGGGCTCTCCCATCCTCCACAACCCTCTGCTCTTCCCTCCCCCATTCTGCTGCAGGACCTCGCCGACCCGGCCCTCCAGCCGGGTCACACGCATTGCCTGGTTCTTCAGGGATTCCTGCAACCCTTTCAACCCAATGAGCAGCTCGTCACGCTGGACTTGAAGGGCAGCCAGCCGTTCCTCTTGGCTCTGGAGCTCCAGGGTGAGGTTGGAGAAATCCTGACCGGGTTCAGGCTCAGGCTCAGGTTTCTGTTTCTGCGCTTGGCGCCGACTCTCCCTGAGGTTCCTCTCCATCAAAGCCAGACGACCCTCCATACGCTTACTCTTCTTCTCGAGCTTCCTGCTCCACTCTCTGTGATGACAGTCAACATGGAAACACTTTTTTAAAATTCTGTAGTTGTTTTCTTTGTATGATTGTTTTGTTTTGTTTATTCCAAAACAAAACAAACAAGAACACATAAAATGAACAGGACCTCTCAAGCAACCTCTTACTATACAAATTATTATTATAATTTACATTATCATTATTATCATTATTTTATTTATTTCATTTTTTAATTGTTGTTGAAAATGCATCATGTAGTACGATGTCATACATCAAAAATATTTAACATATGGGAGGAATTTTCATATATTTTTTAAACACGTACCACTACATGTTCATACACCTATTTTTCTGCACTTTATAATAATATATTTTATGATACAGAAAAAGGATCAATAACTGGTCAATTTTGAAATTTATTGCATATGTAATATTCTATATATTCCACGCTACTTTGCAAATGCAGTTTTAAAATTACGTCAACCTGTTAGATTTTTGACTTTGGAAAATATAGTGTATTTTTGTTGCATTAGATGAAATTAATCCAGCCACAGAACATTGTCTAAAAGCTGTTCTGTTACTTCTCACTCCCCCCAAAAGAACAGATGCTGGAAGGAAACACCACCCACTCAACACCTGACATTTCTCACTTCAGTACATCCTTATGTTTGAGGATGCATTTATATACATGTGTGAATGTTTAATTTTCTAAGATAGACTACAGTAAAATCGATTTACCTGTTATCTCAAATTGTTCCGCTCCTTCAATCTACTTTCCATCTCTGCCTTCACTTGCCAAAAACAACTGGATATTATCTGAGACATATCAGCCCACAGACATGTTTACAGTTGACCCTTCGCTCTAACCTGAGGCCCTCGATCTCCTGCGTCGTGCTCTGCTTGAGCTGCTCCAGGTCCTGTGTCATGTGGTGCCAGTGGTCACTCAGGGCCTGAACACGGCTCTCCAGCCCCCCTGAGAAGTTTCTGTTCTGGTTCTGGGCCAACATGTCCAAGCGGGCCTGGGTCAGCGCCTGGAACTGCTGGAACTGTGTGAAGAAATGTGTTTTCACAAGTCTTTCTGCAGCTGTTTGGTAACTGATTTGAAGGTCGGGAAAATACTCAAAACCTCCAGAAGGAGGAAAAAACACATACAATGCACTTCTGTGATGACTTTTCCTCTTGAGCAATCATCATTGTTGCAAGAGTTTTTCACCATTTCAGCTGCGTACCTGCAGTACTTTTACAAAATGATAACATATGTGCCCTACATTAGGAAAGAGCAGCACAGACACAGTGAAGTTGAGGGAAACTGTTAAAAGTTAAAGCACTTTTCTTGACTGTGCAACAGACATATGCGGTGTAAAAACCTTAATGTTGTGCGTTTTAGGCAAGTTATTAATCACTGTCACAGACCTTACATAAAACACATTACAAAAAACATTTAAATATGTGATTTGAAGGTAGGCAAAACACATCCTGAATTCACCAAAGCCAGAGGCTGCAAGGACGGCAGCAGTGGTGGAGGAGGTACTCATATATTTTAGCTACTTTAATAAAAATAGTACCACGGTCTAGAAATGCTCTGTTACAAGTAAAAGTCCTGCATTCAAAATTTTCCCTTTAAGTAGCAGTTTAAAAGTAGGCCTAGTAGCATCAAAACATACCTAAAGTAAAAAAGTAAGACTACTCATTACGTAGAAAGGCCCTTTTCAGAATAATGTACATCAGAGTGCCAAAGGTATGACGTTCTTCTGTAGGCTGAAGCAGAAGCATCCCTCGTCAAAAAGCCTGTGGGATTTTTTTATTGGATTTTCAATTATTGATGAAAACAAGCTCTGTGGCAAAGAAACACGTATGATACTTACAAGTTTTGTTGACAAATGAACACCACAGTCATGATTATTGGAGCCTAAATGCAACTGCAAGATGTAAAAAGCTATTGTTGGGCTACAAACGAACTAGACTATGGTTGCATGACGTAATATCACAACCATAACAAGACTGTAAAGCTGTATTCAGTGTGGTGACGTTCTGTAGTCTCATTTAGCCACTTGTTAGCAACCACCTTTGAAGACGCAACAAAGCTTTAAAGATCACAAGTGGGGTATTTACTAATGAATTTTATGTCATAGAACACAACGGGAAAGTCTATTAAGCTTGTGTTAATTACGAATCTTATATCAGGCATCTCACCAAGAACATATTCAAAAAAGAGATTGCGTCAAAGTCGTCGAAATCCGGCACTTGGGCAGTGAGTTGCGGTGTCAGACATAGGTGAAAAAGCCGTCCTTTGACATTGGCATGATACGCAGCCAGTCATCGTAATCGTTTAATGGCACTTGGCAGCGTCAGGGGGAAATGTGGTGGGACACGAACAAATGTTAAGGCAACAAATGTCCAAGTGGGGCGGGCAGGAGGGTGGTGGATAGGTCCATCAAACACTGACCTCCACCTGAGAGAGCGGTGCTCATGTCCTGCAAGATTAAACCAAACCCTGTTCTTTTTCCTGAACCTAACCACCTGCTTCTGTTGCCTAAGAACGAGACTGTATGTAAACGGTAAATTTCCTGTGAAAACCGAAATGTATTTAGAAAGAAGACAATGCATGTAACAGGAAGAACTTGACACGGTGTCCCAGAACGTAAACAACCAATGCACCCAGGGTACCTTGCACGTCATGTCTGGACCATGGAAAGTCCATGACCAAACGTCGATATGTGACGAGGTTGAGTGGTAAAATGCTAACTCATTTCCGAACTCATTCCTGGGGTATAATATTGATGCTTTATGTAGCCTACATCACGTTATAGCAAGTAAATGTGGGGTTAATTTTTTAGTAGACTGTATGACGTGACAATAAGTAGTTGAGTCTTACCTTCATTTATGACAATAAATTATGTATTTGTTCAATTTTGAATTATTAATCTGAATCTGCAGTTACAGGATAAATGCATAGCAATAAACATAATTCTGGCATAATTATAACATAATAAATATAACACAATTCTTTATTCTATTCTTAAGTACAGCACTTAGTAAATGGACACAGTTACTTTCCACAACTGGATAGCAGTAACTGCTAGCTTACTCCTTTCAGTTAGGCTAGTTAGCTTTTAGCTTGACTAGCGTCAGTTTAGCCAGTGTTACTTTTTTTCTCGATGACAACTTAAATTTAGGTATTGTCTTATTAATGTGGCATAGCAAACTCATCACTACTAAGATGTTGGATAATTAAAATTATCTTTAAAACACAGGAAAAAGGAAAACGCAGACATATTAGCTTTAGCCAAAATGCTATCTCTTCAGCTAGCCCTTGTTAGTTAGCTAGTTCTTGCAAATTTTACATGATTACAGATGTCCAAAAGCCTGATTGTGGTTTAACTACACTTTGAACAAATTTGTTGCTTTGTTGGGCATATATAACAAAATATTTTGGTAGTTCTATCAATGAATAGCTAGCTAAATTAAGTGCAATACTTCATGCTAAAGGGTCTAAAAAAGCTGTGTATATTTGTATCCATAGTACCAAAAATTAATGAATATTCCATTATGATAATTTATGATTAAAAAAAATGTTTTGTTTGCTGTTTTGGCGAAATTCAAGTATAGCTTTTAAAATGGAAAGAAGATTACAGTGGGTGGTGCAGCAGAGTTGCAGCTTATTGTGCTTTAATAATGAATGTGCAATGCACTTCAAATTAAACTTCAAAGGTGGAGAGAGCCACATTTTTGCAGAGGAAAGTCAAATAATTAGTTAAATTAAGCTTATTACAGTTAATTCAATTCTAACTGTCCATGCACTGTTACAACTGCAACTTCAATTATTTTGCATAATTTCAAAAAAGCTAAAATAAAAACACAGAGACACACAGAGTTTGATTCAAACCGACCTGTTCATTGAGTCGTCGTAGCTTCTGGGATACGGGATCGACTCCCTGCACCTTCACGGCCTGAATTTGCAGCAGAAGCATGTGGAGCAGGATCAGGGGCCAGTGGCCGGACCTAAGGCTGCCCATGGTGCAGCGGAGCTGGGATAGATGCAGCTGGGAGCCTGGGTCGCTGTCTGGATGTCTGGGGGTGAAAGAACAAATAGAAGAGAAAAAGACATAGCTGAAAAGGGCTGGTCTAGATACACAAACTGTACACACACAATGAACACATGCACACACACATATACAATACACAAATAGCACACACCCACATGTTGGGACGAGAACACACTTTCCATTTTCCACAACATCACTGGGGACCTCAGAGGAAATGCAGATGGATTTAACAGGTACTCTCTCTGCCGCTCTCTCACACTCTGCTGCACGGATGAAGACAAAGGAAAGTAAACTTATCGAAACAGCTGATGTCTGTTAGATGGTGTTAATTAAAATGTAGAATAATGAATCACAACACAGGAGAATTGTTGCTCTGCAAACATTACTCTGGTTTTTCTCCACTAAGAGTTTTCATTACCTTCCTGTGCAACAAATGATTATGGTTCAATATCAGCACAAGAGGAAAGAGTGTATATCTGTGTGTTATTGTGCTTGTGTGCATGTTTCTAATACCAGCAGTAAATCTCATGATGCGTGGGCTGATGAAGAAGCAGCATGTACTTTCCTCTTCCCCCTGACTCAACTCGCAGGAGGGATCCGACTCCTGTCTTCCTCTTCTGCTTTCTCTTTGACCCAATACAGGAATCATGCTGTGTATCCCTCCCTTCTGCTTTCTATTCATGACCAGGTTGCGACACTTTGGCTTTATTTACACTGGACTTTAATTATTCACATATGACACAACAATCTGACCAACATGGATCTTACAAGAAAATGCAGGTGCACTTAAATCTGTGAATTCCAAAACAGCGATAATATATAAATTTCTTATGAAGTACTTGTTTAAAGCATTTAAAAAATATATTTTTATTGTGATTTTTTAAACTCTATATTTATTTATTTATGTTTTACAGTGTTGCAGTACTTTGCATTATTTTTATTTCCCCTTAATATTTGCTTTGGTTTTGGTTCATGCATTTAAAATACCAAAAAAACATATCAATTTAATTTAATCTAATTTAATTTAATTATTTATTTTAATTTTATTCCCCTCTAGGATTCATAAACTATATAAAATAAAATAAAATAAAATAAAATAAAATAAAATTAAATTCAATTCAATTCATATG
>JAPZEB010000009.1:20409266-20422514 GCA_029783705.1 Chaetodon striatus | reverse complement strand
CGATCTAATAAAATAAAATTCAATTCAATTCAATTCATATGTTTATTGTGTTTTTAAAGTATGCAGCAAAACCAAAGTAAATTCATTGTAAATGAAAACCTACTTGGTAATAAATCTTACTCTGATTCTGATGAAAAAAATAAATAAATTAAAAAAAATAAATAAATTAAAAATAAAAATAATAATTATAATGTTTTCCACAGCTACTGCAGCTTATTAAAAATATTCAATTATTCACAAAGTCCAGTTCACTGTCTCTTGTGAAAGCCCGGTGTAGACAAAGTTTCCAGTTTCACTTTCCTTGTGACTGTACTTAAAGCTAACCATGGGCAGTTCCAGTCTGACAGCCTGGAAAACCCTGGAACACACAGAGCTTTATCGCCTGAAAAGTGCAGATATTAGTCTTTGCATTTATCCAGCTTGCTTTCATTTCTCTATCCCAGCCTGCAAAAGAGGATCATCTTATTGGAAGCTTCACTGGAACAGGATGAACTTTATGTTTTTTCTCTGGCAAGGTTTTTAGAAGGCAGAAGTAATAGATCACCTCTCCAAAAGGAGAACAAACAGATACTGGAACACATTATTCAAATCACACACCTCTGATAAGGCTCGGCTGTGCAGTCAGCTGCTGCAGACATGGATGAAGAGACTCCGCTGCTCAACAAAAGATCGACATCTGAATCCAAGGTTTGAATAATTTCACCTTTTTTAATGGACTCATAAATAGACTGACTGATTTAACATGAACAAAAAGAGCTAAATTCTCTGACACATGTTCAGTGATTACAGTCGAATTTGTTATGGGGAAGTCACAGTGTTATTTCAGACGAGTCTGTAGCGTTAGATCAGTCCTAATTTTGCATTTGTCTCATGCTTGTCTCAGCTAGTGATTATTTTCTTGAGTGATCATTTAGTTTGGGCTATAAAATGTCAGAAAAAGGTGAAAAATGATGATGAGTGTTTCCCAAAGCCCGGGGTGATGTCCTCAAATGTCTTGTTTTGTCCACAACCCAAAGACATTCAGTTTACTCTTGCAGAGAAGTGAAGAAGGAAAGAAAATATTCACATTTAATGAGCTGGAATCAACAAATCTTGAGTTTATTTTTCTAAAAAAATAGTCAAACCGATGAATGCAATTATATGAGTAGTTGAAAACTACTGAATTGATTAATCATTGGAGCTTTGGATTACACAGGATAAAAACTTATTTCATGCCTAAAAAATTAACCTCTCCATCACCAGGCTACCTCAGATCTAAGACGCATGTCTCCACAGTAATAGTCATGCACACCTGTTGTTGGCCAGTGGTAGCTATCAGTGACATCTGCTGACCAGTGACATCGAAAGACAAAACTTCTTTAACAATGCTGTGGAGCGAGTAATGAGAAGAGGAAGAGATCAGGCTATACTGTGGAAATATACAACACTGAGGACACTGTCAGTCATTTTCGTTGGTCTCTTTGTTGTTGACTGCTGACTAAACAGAAGTACTGAGCCGAACACATTATGAAGCCATAACATGTGAGCTCTGCTACAGGTCTGCACCACAATGAGATTTTATACGGGATGTTTCTTTGAATTATATGCTACACTCGTCACTGAATTATCCCGATAAATTGTCCTATAAGCGTTTTCTGCTAGTGTGAAGGGAGCTGAGGTCAGCTGTGTTCATCAAGTCTGAATTCATGGCAAATTAGTGCAACTAAAGACTAAAGGCTTTGTGCAGCAGATTCATTTAAACGTCTATAAGACACAGTCACAGACTATCTTTCTGAAACCGGCCCCAGAGAGTCTGGGAAGGTGGCAGGAGGCTGACTCAAGGGCACTGTTAAAAGAGATTTATTCACACACTGCAATAATGACACGTGCAAGGGCGTAGGTTTCATTTCAACATTCAAAACTACAAAAAATTTGATATGACCGCATGCACACAGCTTCATGGACCATCCATCGTTCTTCCCTTAACAACAACTTCCTTAAATCGTTCCTATAATCTACTGCACAGTCTGGGCTGAACAACATCTCACCATGTAGTTATACGGGCTAAAACAAATAAAGAAGCATGCATGAGATTTGCATTTATTTTGCTTCATACTGAACTGTTTCTGTTGATTAACCAGACTGGCACGATCAGCAATCTAACTAGAAACAGAATTTAGAAGTGATGCTGGATTGCTAAAAGTTTAGTCTGGTTTAAATGTTGCATTGCAGAATGTATTATCGCTGAAACAGAAGCTTTTAGTGCAGTAAATTAACCAGTCTAAAGTCATTTTAAATCCCAGCTGTCACACTGTGGCTCTCCCTTTTTTTTACCATGGCACAAAGTTGGTGAAGTAATCATTTTTGGGAAGCTTTTTGCTGTATTTTCCAGAGATCACATGTCCTCATGCGAAAAATACTGTGATGAGTTCATCTTTAGATTTTCTGTGGGTTAACTTTGGGTCAAACCAGAAACCAAAAGCACACTTCCCTTCTGTGTGTGGAGACCTCACTTGGGTATCTATCACACACCCAGTGTATGTTTTTCAATACCAAGATCCCAAACTTCCCTTAAACTTGAACACACTGACAGTTTAAGTTCACAGAGATTAGCTGTGAGTCATAAAATATAGTGTTTACTGTCGTTATTTCGTCTGGTTTTAACCTGTCCACATCCTTCCACCCCAGATCAATAACTCCAGACTGTACCTGGCCGTCTTCTCGGCCGTCCTGGGGAACTTCAGCTTCGGTTACTCCCTGGTCTACTCGTCCCCGGTCCTGCCGAAGCTCAAGAGCCCCGATGCCGACCCTCGCCTCAGGATGGACACGGAGCAGGCGGCCTGGTTCGGCTCCATCTACACGCTGGGTGCAGCGGCTGGAGGGCTGGGGGCCATGCTGCTCAACGACTTGGTTGGACGGAAGTTGAGCATCATGATGTCAGCAGTGCCTTCGACTATTGGGTCAGTCACAACATACAGACATCAAACTGTAGTGACATGTTGCGCCACTTTATACTTCACAGAGAGCTCTGTGCAGGTGTTTTAAATGACTCTGGTCAGGTGCAGCTGTTCCGGAAATTACATATCTTCAAACTTTATGAAGAAATAAGAATGATAACAGGGTGGACCACTTAGTTTGTGAGGTGTCTCAGTATTGACTCGTGTCTCTGTTTCTTATCTGGAGATCCACAGTCCTCACACGAGGCTGAGAAAAAGTTTCCTGAGAATACAAAACAAGCCAAACAGAACTAGTTCTTGTACTGTCCGCTATCAACTCGATGAGTCTGAATGTACTGTTAGCTTTAAAAACTTCTATCTCTATTTGTCGTAGATACATGCTGATGGGAGGGGCTTTCGACTTGTGGATGCTTCACGTGGGCCGTTTCCTCACAGGCGTTGCCGGTGGGATGACTGCAGCATCCATTCCTGTAGGTTACCATGGTTACAAAAACTTTGTTTAACGAACATCTTTGTTTTTTGTCCCAATTACTTCTTTTTACTTTATGGAACATCAATTATGTAAAGTTTGTGATTGTATTTTTTTGTCCACGTGACTGTGGGTATATGTCGCAGGTTTACATCTCAGAGATCTCCCACAAAGCAGTGAGAGGAGCTCTGGGCTCCTGTCCCCAGATCACGGCAGTGTTTGGGGCCCTGGCGCTCTACGCCATGGGTAGGAACACACCGATACGGCTGCATAAATACCTATTTAGAACATTGGTTATATACATTTAGCTGACACTCTTATCTTACAAATGTACGAGCACGAGTCTGCTTGCTGCTTTCACTCTTTCTTGCTCGTTTATCATAATCTGAATATCACGTATGATGTGCAGGTCTGGTGGTACCTTGGCGATGGCTGGCAGTGGCGGGGGAGGTAGTGGCTTTGCTGATGGTTGTGCTGCTGGTGTTCATGCCCCAGTCCCCCAGGAGGCTCCTTGTTCTGGGCCAAGAAGAGAAGGCTGAGAAGGCCATCCGCTGGCTGAGGGGAAAACACTACGACACACATGCTGAGCTCAGTGCCATAAAGGTAAGAGGGTCGTGCTTTTAACATCGCAACATCGACAGATATGGAATATTTGTACATTATTAGGTAGTGAATATGTTGAAACCTTACATGTCTACAATGCTGTGATTATCAATTGGTTATGTTTAGGTACAAAAGCCGTATAGTTAAGTTTTTGGAGTACAATCGCCGCTGTAAATGCCATTGATATCTCACTTAAAAAAATAACCGTTTTTGTTGTTTGTTGGTCTTGAACAGCGGTCTGCAGATTGACAAATGTCTCACTGAGGTGTCACGCCTTTCACTATTCCAGTTGAGGTATTTAAATAAATACAACGTACACACACACGTTTGTCCGTTTATCTGTGTGTCCCAACGCAGCACAGCATCAACACACAGGGTAAAGTCACATGGTCAGAGCTGGTGACACCAAACTACTACCGGCCAATCTTCATCTCAGTGCTGATGCGCTTCCTGCAGCAGATGACGGGCATCACGCCCATCTTGGTCTACCTGGAGCCCATCTTTGCCAAAAGCAAAGTCCCCCTGGAGGCCAGGTTAAATGTCTCTTCTGTTCTTTATTTATATCTGTTATCTATCTATTCATTCCTCTTTTGTTTTCATCACAAATCTCTTTGGTCTGTTCCTCATACTGACCCCTCCTTGCTCTGTGTCCATCAGGTATGATGCTGCCATTGTAGGTGCAGTCCGCCTCTTTTCCGTTGCCGTGGCAGCCTGTTTAATGGACAAGGCGGGACGGAAAGCCCTGCTTTACACATCCAGCATGCTGATGTTCCTGTCCAGTCTGACTCTGACCATGTTCTCCCATACCACACCTTGCCCTCCAGGCCCCACCCCTCTTAATCTAACTGTGGGTTTGGACTACAGCTCCCACAATGCCATTGGAGACACTTTGGCTGCCAGCCACCAAAGTGCAGCAAGCCTCATTCCTCTCATCAGCACCATGGTGTTTATATTTGGTGAGTGTTGCACGCAACTTGTTTTGTTAAAAACCCTGCTTTACCTATTCACACCTCTGTTTTCAGCCGTGGTAGCAGCAGGGCTCTATGGACACTACAGTATCTACACTCTTACATATCATGAGCATTTCCACCGTAGAACAGCAGTGCACCAATAAGAGTCTGAAACGCACAAATTCAGACAGCCAGGGTTTGTTACGTCACAAGCCTAAGGAACCAGTCCTGTTAACGTGCATGACAGGGCACCATGAGCGGGGTATTTACTGACGTATTTTTGTGCTGTAAACCAAAACGTGAAAGTCTCCTAAGTTTGTGTTAACCACAAACTTTATTTCAGGCATCTAACCAATAACCCATTGACTTTAAGACGGAGGAACAGAGAATGCAAGAACTCATTTCCACGTTTCAGGGACTCTCTATAGACTCCTGTCTTTGGTTTCAGTTCACAGTGTCAAGGTACAAGCAAGCTGTGAACAAATATCATATGGTTAGCCTCACAGATGTAACCGGTGTACTCTAGTGTTGTCTGCGTTATGTTGATATGAAGAGGCCCAGACCGTGGATATCTTTGGAGGCGATTGCAGGCGTTTATTCCTGACAACCGATGGCAAGAGGTAAAAACAAAATCCTCTGTCAATTATGACAATATAACTTCAGCCCCTCTCCCATGGAGTAGGACAGCAAAAAAGCAGCCATGTTGCATTCAATTTAGCACAATAAAACGCAGAAAACATACCTGACAGCAAAAGGTAAAAACTAAATCCTCCATCACTTACGACCATATCATTCGAGCCCATACACATATCAAGTGACACAGGAATATGTCAGTATATTATACGATAAGTTTAGGCTGAAAAATGAACTTATAAACAGCTTAACAGCCCTAAAACGTGGAAATCACTACGAGATCAATGTGGTTTACCTCCCCCATGGAGCACAACAGCAAAAGGGGAGAAAGTGGGAGACACCCTTTATAGGTGGGGTACCGCCACAGGTGAACGTAGGGGTACAGACACTGGGTATCAAACGTTCCACATATTGACTATCGAGGCCTAAGCATGTCAGGTGACAACAACTGAAACAAATTTTGTGTAGTTATGATACTTTATATTTCACATGAACATCTGACACGTTACACATTTTACTGCTGTATAACTGACCCTGTTACATAGAGACAGCGTTTGTCAGGCACAGATTTGATAACCTGTCTGTCGTGTGTTTATGTATTCAATAGAGCGTGTGCGATTTGTCGTTAATTTACCTTTTGTTTTGTTCCAACGAGTTAAGACCTGTTATGTCCTCGAGTCATTTTGTATTACTTTGTTCTGAAAACATGATTCACTGCTGTGTATTACACGTCAAAATCAATTTCGTCATTCATACTCTTTAAACATCTTAACTGAGAAACGTCAGAGCGTGGTCATGTGGTGCTACGTAGATTCAAGGATGTTGTAATCATCTCTCCAAAATCAGAACTAAAGGACCGGATGAATCACTTCAGTAGTTTTGTTCATAACCATGCTGTGGTGACTTTCTGTGCTTTTATTGGACATTATCTGCTTACCTTGTCACCACATTGGTTGTCTCCTAGGATACGCCATGGGATGGGGCCCAATCACATGGCTGCTGATGTCTGAGGTGCTGCCGCTGGTTGCCCGGGGCGTGGCTTCAGGTTTGTGTGTGACTGTCAGCTGGTTGACGGCCTTCATGCTCACGCACGCCTTCACACACCTGGTGGACAAGTACGGCCTGTACATGCCCTACCTGATTTTTACGGTGGTGTGTGTGCTCTGTCTGCTGTTCAACGCCGTGTGCATCCCGGAGACCAGAGGCCGCTCACTGGAGGAAATAGAGAACTATTTTAGGACTGGACGTAAGTTCACCATCATCCGGAGTCAGTCCACCACACAGTCAAGCTGAGGCCCAAAGATCCTTTGAGTTAATCCAATGATGAGCCTCAACGACTGGGATACTGCAAAATGACTTTTAAATTCAATATATAACAACCTGTATTAAGGGTCAAAGGACTGAGGGTGTTGTTGCACAGAGCCGGAGAAAAGGACTACTAGAATAATAACGGAGCACAAATGGACCACCGGCAATTAAAGATCACTGAGGCTGAGTTCAGACACAAGAAGCAAAGGCCTCACTGCTAATCTAATCTTAACTTAAGTGTCAACTTGTTAAGTGCACCCAGATCACCACCAGGCTGATCACAACCAGTCTGGACAGAATTCCAAGCAGACACGCTGCAGCACAGGTTTTAGATGAAACGCAGCCACAAATCTTTGACCGATGTTGTTCATAACTGGCCTTTTAATGGCATTAACTTTGTCTGTAGGCTGCAGCACAACAAAGTGGGAGATAACAACATGAAGCGCAATTTATTGCCTTAAATTGCCATTGCCAAAGAAACCATTTAACTACACAGCCTGCTTACTTACTTATGGGAGAAGCACAAACATCAAGAAAACATGATCAAACCCACGTGTTCTCCACATCTACAAAAGAAGGTATGGTGTGGCGTGACGTCGTGTGGCAGATGTCTCTCCCAGCTTCCTTCCAGTCAAGATGGCAGCGAGGATAATAAAAAAGACTGGGACTTTTTCATCTTGTTTCGTGCGTAACTTTAGTGGATCACAACAAATCGGGTATGGAATTAATCTGCAGATGTTCCAGTTGAAAATGAGACCAAACTTTTCTATGGCTGTCAGTTTTTGAGCCACGATGAAGGCCAATATGTGGCCTGCAACAGACGGTTAAACTTCCTTTTAGCTGAGTGATTTACAGCCCTCCGACTAGTTAAAAGGAGTGAGCAGTCAGCAGTTAAAGACGGTATGAAACAGATAGTAAAACAGGTTTTTCAACAATCATAAATCACTGCGACCACGAGAGGTCTTTGAGCATTCGGTCATAAAGTGCACACAAAACATTTGAGTGATAGGTCCAGTAGTTTGCAAGATTTGCTGTGGACATACAGATACACACACTCACATTAACACACACAAACACGACCAAATGCATGATCCCCTCCAGGCTTCGGCCTGGAGGGGATAGAGAAAGGGAAATCCTATCTCTCTATCACAGAAGCAGATCCTTAACTCATGGCTGTGTCCCGTCCTATCTCAGACCTCCTATATTAATATAAGAAATCCTCACTATCAGTCCAAAAGCACTCGTCCTGTCATACCTTTACCTTTGATTAGAACGTACTGGTGTTTTGTGATCTGTATAAACACCGGCGGGGGCCCCATGCCTCCTTGTAGGGCTCGGACATAGCCCGTTGATCAAATTCAAAATTAACTGTCTTGACATGTCGTCACATGATCTGGGAAATTTAAACTGTCATCAAACGGTTTGAGTCTTTCAGTCGTTATATTTCACTGTTCATGTTGTTTGCCATCTTTACTGTCATTGCCATACAGACGCTTTTTTGGCATTTATTTTGAATTTAGGACCAGGGGCCAGTTGCACAAAACACCTTAAGTTAAGATTTTCCTTAAAGTCCTGGTTAAGTTTTCCTTAAAATAAAATCGGTTGCACAAAACACCCTTAAGGCTTCTCCTTAAGGTTTCTTTAAAATGTTCACTTATGTATTTATGGTTTTCTCCTTGTCTTGGTCTTATACTTAAGGAATCCCTAGACCACAAACGACCTTAGCAGCCAAAGCGAGGAAAAAAAAAAATACTTAAGGTAACTCTGACTTTGTCTTAACTGCAACATGACTGAGTTTATGGTGATAAATAAAAAAAACCATGACCAGGAGAACCCGATGGATACACTTTTGATTTTACACTTTAGATTTAACTGAATTAATTTTCGTTTCTTCTTCCTACAGCTGTTTTCTGGTATTGGGGGATCAAATTTACTTTGTAGTTTGTGCTTTCTATGACTGTATTCCTCCAGAAGTATAATCTTTTCCTCCTCTGACTAGTATGGTTTTCCTGTCTTCTCATCTTCTGCCATTTTTTTCACTATCTAACTATAAGCTAACTTTGTGAGACGCCAACAGGCGTCACAAGCATGAGTCCAAGCATCTCCATGGAAACCTTTACCGTTGTAAAATGTCTTTCAACACAGTAAATGAGTTAATGTCTTTCCTTAACTAAGGAAACCTTTTAAGGGATTCTGTGCAACTGTGTAAGTCTCTCAGCTAAGGCGAAATTAAGCCTTAAGTGTCATACTTGGGGGGAAAACTTCAGCTGTTTTGTGCAACCAGTCCCAGGTCTGTGTTAGCCTAATTTAGAATTCTTAATATGGGAAATCCCAAAGTTAGGACGGTTCTGTAATAGCTAACTATCCTGGGATTTTTCTAAATGCAGTTTAAGATGTTGTAATACTGTAATACTAATACTGTCTCTGTGATACCAAAAATCCTAAATATCATCCTAAACTGAGATTTCAGACTTGTGAAGTTTCTGTAATGAGGTCACAGGTCACTCTTTGCACAGCTAAGCAATAATCATGGTACAATGATAACATGTATATATGTGTATAAATGTACTTGTTTTCTTTCTCTCTAACTGATGTAACACAACATGTATGCAGCCTACAGTCAGACTAGTTACATTTTTTACTTAAAAACTACTACTATATTCCTGAACCAGCAATATGCACTTAATACTACGTACAGCCTCGTACAAAGAGAGGCAGAGATGTTTTTCACTCTCCCGTTGAGCTCTTTTCATCTGTTACAAATACATTTTATCATTAAATACCTCATTCAATCACCAGAATTTTACATTTGCTGACGATGGTTGTTGCCATCAGATTGGACACCTTACACTCCAAGAGACTAATAACACTCAGAGATTTCGCTGAGGGGGCAAGTTGTGGTTGCATCATGTCTACATGCTGCATGCAATGTTTCTGTTCATGTTGTATTTATACATTTAACAGACTAAATTGCTTAAAGTGCTTACATTGTAGACAATGCTCTGTTTGGACTGAAACAACTGTCACAGTCTCTCTCTGATCATACTTTATATATGCTGCATTGATTTACAGCTGACAGTTTGCCAGCTGTCTGGAAAAAAACAGGTTTATCATCTTCTGTGGGCCTAATAAAGAGGACAGGAAGTGATGTTGCCAGCACACACTGGTGGCTCAGCAGGCCAGGTCACATGCCACAATGTCGGAGATTTGAGTCTGACTCACAGCCGCTGATACACGACATCACTACCTCCCCCTCCACCCACTTCTCCAGTTACAACACAGGACTACGATGTTCCTGTCACACTATTGAAGTACACGCAATTGTACAAATAATGAAGAATATCAATTGCAAGGGATGAATAAGTCCGCTGGTACACGAATTTCTACAAATATTTGTTACTGTTTCATAATACAGACTGTATGAGTGGTTTAACCATTTAAACCAAGCTTTGTGAGGAAATCTGTAACTGTTTTTACTGAATCAGAAATTGTTAATTTTGTATATAAGTACTCATGGATCCAATCAATTGATGGTCTACTATCTCATTAAAATGTCTTCACCAAGGTAGAATAAAAACAAATAATCAGCTCTCTTTGTTTTCTGGCAGAGGGTCTACAGTAAAGTACATTAACCTACTGGATAGTAGAAAATAATTTATAGTTACAGGTACAGGTGGATAATATAAATATACACTGTCAAGAATTTCACACCTCCGTAAGACAGCCATAAAAACCTTCGTAAAGGTAGAATTTTAAAGTATGTGATTGTGCAACACAGTCTCACAGAAATACATGAAAAGGAAGTGACCTCTTAACAAACCCTTGAAATGTGACATGAAATGTGCAACATGACAACAATGCCAATGCAAAGTCGTAGTAGACACTCGTAGTTTCATTGTTAAATGGTCGCAGGTTGGTTAAGTTAAGGGAAAGAAAAGCATGTTTAGAGAAGTTTAGAGAGCAAAAAATACTTGGTTAAGTTAAGGGAAAGAAAAACACCTTTAGAGAGGTTTAGAGAGCAAAAAAAAACAGTTAAGTTATTTCCCAAGTTACTGTAGCTAAGTTAAGGGGAAAACAACACTTTTAGAGAGGTTTAGGGAACAAAAAAATCATACTTAGTTAAGTTTAGTTGCCGGTTGGTAATTTAAGGGAAAGAAAAACACTTTTGAGAGACTTAAAAAGCAGAAAAATACTTTGTTAAGTTAAGGGAAAGAGAAACACGTTTGGTAGGTTTAGAGGGGGTTTAAGGAGGAAAAAACATACTTGGTTAAGTTAAGGGAAAGAAAAACACTTTTAGAGAGGTTTAGAGAGCAAAGAAAAAAAAGTTGGTTAAGTTAAGGGAAAGACAAAACACTTTTGGAGAGGTTTAGAGAGTAAATAAAAATACTTGATTAAGTTAAGTTGCAGGTTGGTTAAGTTAAGGGAAAGAAAAACACTTTTTTAGAGAGTAAAAAAAACTTGGTTAAGTTATTTCCAAAGTTAGCTAAGTTAAGGGGGAAATAACACTTTTAGAGAGGTTTAGAGAGCAAAACATATACACTTAGTTAAGTTAAGGCACAGGTTGGCAATTTAAGGGAAAGAAAAACACTTGAGAGGTTTCGAGAGGAGAAAAATATTTGGTTAAGTCAAGGGAAAGAAAAAACCCCTTTACAGAGGTTTAGAGAGCAAAAAAAAAACTTGGTTAAGTTTATTTGCAGGTTGGTAATTTAAGGGAAAGAAAAACACTTCTGAGAGGTTTAGAGAGCAGAAAAATACTTGGTTAAGTTAAGGGAAAGACTATGGTTTCCCATAAAATAACTACATGTGGTCCATAAGTGACATAAACTTACTTTGCGATGTTGAGAATTCATGTCAATGTCACATATTTCTGTGAGACCCTGCTACATGGTCATACAGTGTCAGGTGTTCCTGTTATTTTGTCCACCCCCCTGTTGGCAGATATTACTTCAGAGAGCCTGAATGGAAGCATCAAACAATGCAGAGTTGATTATGTGCAGAGTTATGCAAACCAGTGTTGTCTGTTTGTCGTTTGACTGACAAGGTGAGTTTTATCAGATGACACAGTGTGTGTGTGTGTGTGGGTGTGTGTGTGTGTGTGTGTGTGTGTGTGTGTGTTACTTTGATCCCTTCAGCCGCACCTTACCAAAGCATTGTGTTCATGTATGGCAGGCAGGAGAGAAGCTTTAATGCAGCATTAGTGCAGGGATGTTTGGTTTGTAAATCCATTGTGCTCGTACACAGTCAGTACAATGACATGTAGCCCACACAGAGCATCTCAGGAGGAAAAGCCCCTTTACTTCAGTATGAAACAAAGAGAAAAGGATGTGACGTTTAATGTCTGAGCTCAAGTGACAGTGTATTTTTCTCACTGGATTATCGGTCAAACATAGGTGGTGTTGTTACTCCAGCAGATACAGTGGAGTTAGTAAACAGTCCTGTCACCTGAAGTTGGTTTCAGGTTAATGTCTTAGAGCGAGTAGCAAATGACCAAATGTTAACATTTAATTACATCTTTCTAGCTAATACATTTTAAAAATTTAGCACATTTTCCTCACATTTGAAAAACAACATGTTATTGTTTATATACCTTTGTGTAAAAAAGAAGTTTAATCTACATGTTAATTGTTAAATCTAATTAGGCTATTAAATCTAGATGTAAATGTTACATCTATACATCAATGTTAAATATAAATGTCAGCTCTAAATATTAATTTGAAATGTTAAATTTAGACTTAACATCTGGATTTAGATTTAATGCTTAGACCAGTGATTCCCAACTGGTGGGTCACGGTCCAAAAGTGGTCGCAGGTTCATTCTGAATGGACCATGAATGACTCACAAACATGTTAAGTTTGTAAAACACACACTTTATTTTTAAGTACAGTGAATATCTGGCACAGAGTTTGTATTCTCAAATGCTGTTTCTTGCTGTAGAGAGACTGAATAACAGACAGCTACTTGACAGAGACAGCAAACTAGCTCAATGACACGGCCAAATGTAAGTATGGGGCCGAATATAATAAACTGCGCGGACCTTGAACTGATGACTAAGGAGAATTCTGGACCCTGTGACTCAGACAATACTTAAATTTAGATTTAGCATTTAGATTTAATATTCATTTTTTACATATAAACATATTATTAACAATTACATAAAACACGTTGTTTTACATGATTTTCTGTCTTAAATGTGAGGAAAGTGTGCTAAATATTCAAACTATATCCTCAATAAGATTGAAACCAAATTTGTTTCAGGCCTGACAGTCATTGTGTTTCGATTTACTGGTCCATCTACGTCCCAACCCTCACCTATGGTCATGAGCTCTGGGTAGTGACCGAAAGAATGAGA
>JAPZEB010000009.1:20346120-20365167 GCA_029783705.1 Chaetodon striatus | reverse complement strand
TAATCTCACTGACAAACACACTGCATTTCCCATGCAACTTGGTAATAAAAGTCAACTTGGGTTGTGCCAGTTTCAATGTTTTTAATGTGAAGCTGCAGCAGTAGGAAATGTTCAGTTTACACCAGCAGTAACTTAATATAGCGCTCTATATCGAGGGTCAGCAAGGAACATATTTTCTTGTAAAACATCTGGGCGTAACTGGGAACACTGGTGTTGTCATGAGTTCATTAACCGGTGGACAAAATTCTTCAATGTGGCTACTTCTGTCATGTCACGTAAACAAACCATGTCCCTATCAGCTGTGCTCTTGAGATCAGACTTGAGACGTAACCATTTAAAAGATGGGTGAGTACTTGTTATCTTCCAGTGTTTGTACTTTTAGAACAGAAAACACACATTTTATATTATGATAGTTACTGAAAATGACATACAATTTAGCCAACAGCAAGAAAGCGATGGTCATTTACCAGAAACTTTCAGCTCCCTAATGATCTCCCTCTAGCCATCTCCCACCTAATTTTGTTTTTGTAGTGAAATAAGGAGGTATCATACAGATAACTCCTCATTTCAACTTCAAGAATCATCTGTTCCCAGTCCATTGTGGAGCTTTCAAAGTGAAATTCAGTTAAGAAACAATGTCGCTAGGGAAATTATTTTCACCATACATTCTAACTGAGGAGATTTAAATATGGTGGACTTCAACAGATTTTCCTGGTATTTAAACTGGTAATTACTGGACATTGGAAACCTCGCTATAACTGAGGATGGCCCTCAATATTTGTGACACATGTCAACATTCGGACAAAAGGTACAGACACACAAAAACACTGACACATGAAAGAAACATCTGCACAGCCTAAGCCAGGGAACTAGACTAATGTAAAATACACACTGCACCTCATACAAAGAAAAACTCAGACACACAAAGACATAAAGACATACCCGTCGTAGCTGGTTGGTGAAGAAGAGTGTCTGTAGCAGGCTATTCATGTAGCACGTAGCTCCTTGGTTCTTTAGTCCAACATAGCCTGTGTGTTTCTTAGAGTCCCATCTGGTTACAGAGAGAAAGCAAATGTTATCATTAGAATTCATAAAACCTTAACACAGAAAATTAAACCTGGGACCACTGAGGGAAAAGATCCCTGGAAAAAATAAGAGCTACGTACGCCACTCCATGTGGGGCATCTGCCTGGACGTAGACTTCAAATGTGACTTTGTCGTCATCAATGAAGCCCCTCTCTGGATCAGTCACGTCCTGAAATACAACAACACCAAAACAGTTCATATCAATGGGAATGGGGAGAGATAAAAGCATTTACCATCCTTTATTAATGATCAAGAGGTCCAAATAAATAATGAACAAATGGCATTACTGTGCACAAAAATTAAGCAGCTCCACCAGCACAGCTTCTTCTATCCACCCAATCAACAAATGACTGAATATTATGTTTCTGCCAGTGTCACCTATCCGTGTCTGCTCTACCAGCCAGAAAGAGCCAATAATTCTTTGGTGGTTATTGTCCCATCTGAAAAATGAATCTGGCAATTAAAATAAATCTACCATCCGTAGCTCTGTCAGTGTGTGTACTTACACTCCAGGACATGAAGTTGGAGAAGCCCCAATCATTCTCTTTGTGGAAGAAAAGGTGACTGATCCTGCGGCTGAAAGACTTCTCGTCGTCTTTGTAGTTGATGATCTTCAGCATGGCCTGTGCGTGGCACGACCATGACCTGGAATAACAGAATTCAGAAATCTTTGTTTAACGATTTCGTAACAACCATACTTTCTTGAATAAGCAAATTCTAGCAAATCCCACGATGTGTATTTTTGATACAGATCTGGATCTAGTTGCAGATTTAACACATTCTGTTATTAAGGAATTCTGCAGGCATGGATGAGGAAATACAGCATATACAGTTTAGATTCATTAGAGATTATAAACTTGATCCTGTGTTTCACCTAAAATGTAACTAATGTGAGGCCAGCTCAAGAAAATTCACAGCCAGTAGGTTTTGGACACCATTCAGCAATGCATTAAGCAGCTGATACATTTTTAAACAATGAAGCTTTGATATAGCTCAAACAAAAGACCGTGTTAGTGAACTGTGACCTTGATTTATTGCATCTATTACGTGGCAAAACAAAAAAAAACAAGCTAACACAGTGACCTATTCTATGATCAAAAAACAAAAAGGAATGACAGGGTGATTGCTCCTCAACAGCTAATTTCTATTCCTTTCTTGTTTTTTGCTGGCGGCTCTAAAGAATAGCTTTAAACATAAAAGAGAGGTATACAATGTACTAGACGATGAGGTCATTATGATCATTGTCAGCGATGAAATCAAAGTGAGCTGAGGGTTGAAAAAAAATACAGGAAAACTTCCAGAAACCAATGTCTCCCTATTATTCTCCCTATCTACAAAAACACACCATCATCAGTGCAGCTGAGCGTTTTTGGAAACTGCATTATAAACTGAACTGAAAATCATCTGTGTGTAATCAAGATTTGAAATCTG
The DNA here is from genome assembly GCA_029783705.1 of Chaetodon striatus. Classification (NCBI taxonomy): domain Eukaryota; kingdom Metazoa; phylum Chordata; class Actinopteri; order Chaetodontiformes; family Chaetodontidae; genus Chaetodon; species Chaetodon striatus. The sequence continues at coordinate 20,362,650 of JAPZEB010000009.1, read as the reverse complement.
GAAGGTCCAACAAGTTTCAGTTTCCTGGCCAAAAAGCCATCATAAAGACAAAACACTGCCCCAAATACACCCAGACAGGGTTACTGAAAAAGTATCAATTAGGGGACGGATGGAAATACACTGTTATTGAATATCTTTTAGAGTACAGCAGGTCAATCACTGAAAAAATGGGAAGTACATGTCAAAGCTGTGAACTTCTAAAGAGCAGCCTGCCCTGCTTGTCAAGTGTCGGTGTGTAACGAACACTAGTAAGGGAAGACGCCGAGAGGCTTAAATCAATTTTGAAGGAGCTGCGGGGTCGCATTGCTAAGACAACTGTTACACTGGTGCTTCACTAGTTGCAGCAAAGAGAAAGACATTGCATTGAAAAAACTATCATGACATCTGGGTTATTGTTTGCCAGAAGGCATGTGGGAGACTATATCAATTTGGAAGACGGTTTGATGGTCTGATGAGACCAATGTTGAGCTTTCTGCTATGTTTGATATGGTCAAAAGGTCACACAGAAACAACACATGCCAACTATGGAGCATGGTGGTGGCAGTTTAATGCTGTGGGGATGCTTAAAGGGACAGTTCACCCAAACATCAAAAACATATTTTGTCTTCTTACCTTAAGTGCTAAGAAAGATAGTAATTTATGCTTGCACTGTTAAGGTACAGTCTAACATTTAAACTTTGACTGTGTACAGAGAGTGGCATTAAAAGCAGCAAAACCTGTTACTGTGTATAGGGTATGATACAGTAACCTTTTTTAATAAAGCATAAATGAGATAAATCTGCTCTGATCTGAATTCACGTTCTGTAAAAGGTGGCCTCCTAAAATCCCTAATTGTGTACATGAATGGTCATATGATATGAGTTTTCAGGCATTAGTATGGACGACGATTATTTCTAAAACAGTGCTAAATGTTTGTTTCCATTTTAAAACACTGTCTTTAAATGTGAATGTATTAGTGTGAATGTGGCCTGTGTGTCAATGTCCCCCAAATCCCTCGTCCCACCGAGACACCTACGTGGAGTCTGATTCTGCGTTACACTGCAGGAAGAAGCCCACACTCTTCTGGTGTGGCCGGTCTGGGTAGAAGCGCGGCATCACCATTATCTTCCATGGAAGGTTTCGGACAAAGCAGGACGGGCTGAGCACAGACTCACTCAGGCGGCTGAAGCGTTCTACGACAAAGCGGAAAGTCGCCTCTGATCGCCAACTGGTGTCTTTGGAAAGATGGAGGGAGAAAGGAGAAAAAAGGGGGGGGCAGGTTAGATTTAGATGGTGAACAGTGAACAATTTTCCTCCAGCTTTCACTGACAAGCCCAGGTGCAACTGGAGACTAACAACTTCACAGCCAATTAAGTTGAGTAATTCACAGGATGATGTTAAACCTGGATTATGACAATTACTTTCACAGCACAAGCTTCCAAACAAGCAAATAAGCCAAGTGTTTGTTGCAGTGCAGGTGAACATCATCCTCACCATCCTCCATGTCCTCCTCTGTGTTGTTGTGTCCATCTGCCATGGCCACGTTACCATTGATCACCGGGTTGGCCGGGATTCTTGGAGGGTCGTCTGTGTCCCCAGCTGTACAAAGAAAGAAACAATGTGATAAGACTGAATGGTTCTGGCTTGATTGTTATGTCGAGACAAATTTCTTCAGTTGGAGGAAAGCTGGTTCAGTTTTGCCAACTATGTGACTTCAGCACGTCAGCAACGAGGGGTAAAAAATGCCAACTATCAAATCAAGATCAATACAATATGCCATTGAGACCTGAAGAAGCCTCCGCTCACATTTGTGTTCATTTACTTCCATGTTTTCAAGTCATAATTGAGCAAAAGTAATTACCATTTAAAACTGAAAGTTGTAGCTGAAACAGACAATTTGCTAGATTATGTTCTCATAAAGCATATTTTGCCAGGTTTCTGTGGATATATGCACGCTTTAAAGAGCAGGACAGATTTACAATCTCATAATCAGCATAAAGCATAAAAACAGCATCAACTAAGATCTGACTTTCTGTATCAAAAAGCAAATACGCAGTTCCACAACTACTGTTTTTATCTTTATCTCCGGCATCTCCCCACACAATGATCCTTCCTCTCCCCTCTCATACTTTCACTGGGAAAACCCTGCTGAGACAGCATGACAAGTCTTCTCTCCCAGTCTGTGTGTCAGAGTAAGGGCAACACAGAGAGAATGTGTGCGTGTGCGTGACAAAGACCATGCGACATTACAGTAGGCCGGGTAATTATGGACACAATGCAGGATTAGGCTGCAAGTCATCGCTCAAACAAAAACACACGCGCGCAGAGGACAACAATTATCCCAGCCGAATAATGAGGCGGCTCGATGCACGGTCTCGTCTATCAAAACACTGTGAAACAGCGGAGCTCTGAGTGGACTTCAAGGAAGTGAGTGAAATCTGTCTGGATCCTCTGATGATGACAATGATGCAACAGAAGCCAGACTTGAGAGTAACGACAGCACTGATATGAGCACTCAGGCATATGTCTCCAAATGTGTTGATGTGTCAGTCAGTCTCTTACACTGTATTTCATGTGGATCTGTGATCCTTGTCTTCCCCCGTGCTGACAGACGCAATGGTGTCAGTGGTGTGTGTGTGTCTCCAGGTAACGTTACTGACCGAGTCCTACAGGAGGCTGACCTCCTTTCCTCAAGTGGATTACACCGTGCTAATGGGGTCTGTCAGTCAACTCCATGACAACTTCTTGTCCCGCCCACTGTGCCAGTCTATCCTGAAACCTCTGAGAAGTACATCCTAACGGATCACTGATATCTGCACGAGCTGGAGCTGGATGGCGTTACAATAATTTCATATCGGAGGAAAAACCCCTCAGAGGCTCAATGTAGAGCTTCCTGTCCCTAAAACTACGCAGGTGTCTGGAAGAGGAAAATCACAAGCATTTCAACACACTTAATTTATTATTATAAAAATATATGTTTTACAGGATGCATCAGAGTAACTGATCTGAATACCTTCCATGGTTGCTCTACAACAGTAACGGTAATAAAAAGCACAAACACATCTCTCTATTTCATCTTCTAATCTTTCCTATGTTTTATAAGTCCACCGCCTCTAGAGGGAAAGCAGCAAATAAAAGTCCTCATCATCATCAAGACAAATTTTCTCCCATGAGACAAGTGTATGCTAGGCAAAGAGAAAAACAACTCCAGATGTGTGTTTAACCTACAGCAACAAGGTTATAATAGCACAGCTGATACTGTTACACTGACTTGGCACTAAGACGCTGAAATGCTGTTTGATGCATCAGACATCAATTGTGCTTCTCTACAGTGTGAAAGTTGACCGAGGAAGTACAAAACACACCTAAAACACATAATATCACTGGAATGATACCTTCTATGATTTCATGTGTCAAATGAAATTGATTGATTGATTGAAACAGTTATTTAGCATCTCAGTCCTTAATCATGTCCTGTTAGACAACTTGGGTTTTATGAGACAGGTATCCTTTGACAAATAGCATACTGTTTGTTTTCACTTTATTTCTGACATGTTTGGGAGTTGCTACAGGCATTAACACTAGATTGATAATGCAGCAGCCACGCATATTTTGCTGTGGAAAATAGATAAAATGACTTAGATGTGCAGGGCAGATGATGGATTAACCCCACTGCAACTGTATAGACCCTCACGCCATGAAGCAAATTTGGTATCTGTTGCTATGAGCCGTCAGAAGAAAGCGGAGAGTTTATTGTGTCAACTTGTTTTCACTGTCCTTGTAAGGCTGCAGTGCACTGGGAGAGAATCCAACAAGGGTGAACCAGCAACTAAGGGGTGAGGAAGTCTGGTGAGTGCACCTGCTAGTTGTACCACAAGTATAAAAATGAACGATTAAAAAATGGAAATGACACCTGGGGCTGTTTCTGCTTGATGTTTTTAGTAATTAAATAAGATGTGCTGTATGCTGTGTGAAGCCGGATAGCAGGCAAAAATGTGTGTGTGAACAAATAATAAAATCCCTGGGACTAAATGACGCAGTGATGCTGAAGGCTTCCTCAAAGCCTCTACTCTGCCCAAAGTTGACATTATTAAAAACTTTATAAAACACACGGGCAGATGTTCTGTGTGTAAAACGCCTGCTAAACGCCAACATAGGTGGCCCTGGCTACAAAGCTGACTAACAAAAACACAGATCATTAAAAATGGCGAGCTCCATGCCGTTTGGTCGTCCATACAATGAAGCAGCAAATCCCCGCGCTGCCTCTGTGCGGGCCTGGCTTACCGCAGCGGCGACTACCGTTACTTGCCAGCACTGCTGTTTGACATTACACTGTCAAACGTCAACATATAAACTAGCAAACAACTAAACCAAAGCATGATTTACATTCAGTCTGACACATTGTCGTCTGCTCTACTGGCATGACTAAACTTATTACACCACACAATTTAGCAAATCACGATTGACGCATCTGCGTTAGCCACCTAGCTATGTAGCCAACACTAGCCACACATATTCATCTGCAGGCCGTTATTAGCCAACATTAGCTGGAATCACAAGCACCAGCTAACAGCTACAATTAATGCTAAACAAAAAATATCACCCAGAGTTGGTACATTATACCGTTAAACAGCAATTGGTATCAAGGGAGAAAACAATCTAGATTGCGTGAAGCAAATATTCAAGGCCTAACATTCAGGCAATAGCCGACTCGAACGTTGCAAAATACAAGCCACCATTTTGGAACGCCACACACCCCCTCCGTGAGTGTTAGCCGATGAGCTAACTAGCATGCTAGCCGCCGAATGAACGTAAAGAAGCGGGCCTGGGGGCTAATTGACTAGCTTAAAATTAGCTGTCTCGTTAGCAATGCACACTGCGTTTTACCAGCTTAATGGGCACACACAGCAATAAAACAGCTACCCGGCACTCGTTGCATTAAAAGTATTAAGTACACACATTGAGCGGCCGAATGTGCCGACTCCGCGTTTTAGGTGTCAAGCTGACAAAATGTACTCTGTTGTTAACCGACATCGTTACTTTGCAGGCCCGTATTTAATGTACAAACCATCAAGACACGATGCTAACACACTACCTTTCAGAAAGGCTGGCGCAACGTTACATGTCGAACTGTTGTTAAACGGCTGTATATTTTTGTGCAATCACAAACAAACGGTCACTTTAATGACGGATTGGCCAACTTTGGAGAGAAACGCGGGCAACGATAACTGTCAAAATCAAACCAAAGCCCACTGTGAAGTCAAAGTACCTCCGCGAGATTAATTTACCTAGCGATGGGTCCATGTTAATTGCAGACTAACAGCCACACTGTTTACAAACACAAAATGTTAGGTTATCAACAATCAGCGGGCCTGTGACTGCATGTTGATTGTAAACTGCGATGATCTGGCAAACTGCATCTGAGAAGTTGTTACAGCAAACGGTCGTGGACAAAAACTGGACCGTTTATTTGGAAATAAGTGACCGAAACGAATGAATGATTTGCGTGGCTAATGTCTGACAGAGGCTGAACGGCTCATTTGGTTTATTTACAAGCAGTCGACTATTGCAAGCATACCGAGAGAAATTCAAGCTCCGTTCGCTTATAACGCAAAATGAGGTCAGCTCCACACAAGTATGCTGCAACGGACGCACAATCAGCAAAAATGCAGCCGGCTATCCTAGCTAGCTTCGGGCCTTCGTGTTTACTGTAAAGTTGAGCTCCGCTTGCACAAATAAAACTTCATGCATTTCTCGTGCAGCTGTTAAATCGTGACAAAATAGGCTGTAAAGTGTCCCTTCACCCTCCTTGGCACCATTACCTACCTTCCATCTCCATGTCCTCTGGTTCGCTGAGCTGCTGCTCGCCGGCTTTCTGTTGCTGCTGCTGCTGCGTGTGGTGGTGGTGGTGGTTCATGTTGGCAGCTGTTGTTGTTGTGGTTGTGATGCGGTGCTCCCTGTTATCTCTGTTACCCTCGACCTTGTCCAGGGTCGGCTCGGCGGGGAACCGGGTTCTGGACTGCTGGTGAGGTGTGGTAGGATGCGGAGGTGGGGTGGACAGGTCGAGCCTCGGCGGCCGGGCCTGCTCTGTTGCGACCTCGGCCTTGTCCGCTGTCAGCGCCGGGGAGTGAGGAGGGGAGGTCGGCGGGGGAGCGGGTAGAGAAACGCGGACGTATTTGCTCGCTATTCGCCCAATCTCGGCGCCTTTGGTGGGTGCGAGTCGCTGGCTGACGGCGGGGGGTGGGATGGATGGACCGGGGCTCCGAGGAGGGAGGCCCGCTGAAATTAGCTAAATCAATCCGGCTTTACCCCGGGAAATGTGGGGCAATGAGACAACGCACAGCACGACCTGTATCTTGGGGAACAAATACCCTGTTTATAGCTAGCGTTCAGCTACCTGACACTAGGCAGCCAACTGGTGATATTGGTACAACAACAATGAAAACAACGGTTCATTTGCTATAGACACACATTCAACAACTTTGCCTGCGATATCCCCAGTCCGTGTGCTCCTCCGATTGTCCCTCGTCTGGGGAAGAGCGGAGGAAAAAGCTATCCATTCAAACCAGTTTCCAATACGGAATAGCACTGATGTTAATTTGGAAGTTCGCGGAGACGAGAGTTGCCACGGCCCGACATAAAACAATTCCCCCAAACCGCCCTAACACGATAAACGACAAAACGCGGCACCTCGTTGCATTTCGAGCTAACCTCCTGTTTCTGGTGAGGAATGTGCCCGGTCATACAATGTTAGCCTGAGCTGTGTGGCTCTCAACCCGCTCCTCCCGTGGTTTGTGATGTGTGTTGAGTCTGAGGTAAATCTCAAAATGGCGGTCGCGCTTTTCTCTCTGAAATGTCACATCCGCATGGAGATCCAAACACTGGCCCATCCCCGGCCAGGTTCACATCCATGTTAAATGATAGGGATCAGGCGTGTGGATGGCGTACAGGGGGGATAAATTAAGAGCATACAACAGTTATTAGATGAAGGGAAAATATAGGAATGACAGTACGGGCCTAGGCATACTGGTGACTGCATGTTGCATTGAGGGCCCAAACACTGATTTACAATGACTTGAACGGGGGAAATCGTTGTCTGAATGTGTTACTGAAATGTGTCGTTGAAAAGTTTGGATTCACCTGTTATTTTGATGTTTTTCTTTTTTTCCTTGATTCATTGCTATGTTAATACATATAAAATAGCATGTTTTTGGCGACAAATGAAACTGTTTTGGCCCCAAAAGACAAACACGACCAAAACTCCTATAAAGTTAATGTCCCCATAGTGCTGCATGACAGAGGAGAATACAGTTGTAAACATATTGGGACCTCGTTTTTCTTTGGGCCCTCAGTCATAGATTGAATAGGTTTAAACAGTGATTTGCTAATCAATAGTATGGTCATTTTATATTCTCTGATTCCGCTCCAGTGGTGCTAACCCTACTTTACTGTTTGTTGTGAAGTTTGAAGAATAGCATATATCACTCATTAAATAAAATAATATTAAAAAGAAAAAAAAATCCATTAACAGGAGACAGAGGCCTTTATTCAAAGTGGGATGCATTTTACTGTTGACTTCAAGTAAAACATGAACGCAGGATTTTTTTTAAATTTATTTATTTTATCGAACAGCATTTCATAGGATATTTTCCACAATACTTAATTGTAGGACCAGCACTGTTGATGGTGGCCCATTGCTGCTTTGTGGCATTTATTCTAGCTTTCATTTTATGGAATTTATTCAATTTACATATTTATTATTATATTTATTAACTATTATATAATATATTTAATATAAGTGTATGTGGCCTGATCTTGTGATGCTAATCAAGTTTTCAGGGGGGCTGCTAACAGGTGTTTTCCCCCTTTTGCTGCAAATACTGTATTACTCAAGGTTCAATTAAAGTAGGGTAAATTGCCAAAATTATGTTCCAATTTAGATTATCTAAAATTAGTCTATCTATCCACCCAAAATAGCCTGGAACCTTCCTCCAGTAAGACCATTTTCACTAATTTTGTGAAGGCATGTGAGTGCCAATATCAGGTAATAAAAAAATAATACACACATAAAAAACATATAAATAAATACACATAAAAAATGCAACAGAGCAAGCCTTCATGCACAATTGTGAGTAAAATTAGCTATATTGGTGGAATTCAATATTCAATAAAGAGATAGAGAAAATAAAAACATAACAGTACAAATAAAAATGCCACTTCACTCACTAGTGAAACATACCAACTTGTATATATATCATTAGGTATTATCACTGTGTGGGACAACCTACGTCCAATCATGAATTATCCCTTTACTTAGACAGTGTTCATTATGTTACCAACACTTTAACTGGTCCATATCTGCAGTGCTGACACCAGACTGTGCGTGTCTGTCAGACAAGCCTTCAGATCTGAGTAAATGGCACCCTGCAGTGGATAAAGACAGTACTACACTAGGACTCGGTCTGAGATAGCGTCGCAGTTTTTTTTGTTTTTTGTTTTTTTAAATTTTAAATAACTGTCTTGTTTATCTCGTCTCATTTTATGTTTGTGTCAGTATTCATTATTAAAGTTTTTTTTTTTTTTTTTTTTTTAAACATCAAAAACTCAGTTGTCATGGGTAAATCATCATGAGAGAGTCATCTGTGAATTTGCGTAGCGTTCATATGTGTCACCTAAAATTAGAGACTGGTTTTGCTGTTGTGGAAAGATAGAAGTTTATATGATTAATACAGTTATTTTCTTGCCTGAATTAATACGAGGCCTGATGAATAAATTCAGAGAAAATTATATTGATGTTAACCTTAAGGTATCTTCTCAAACATATTATATTATATTATATTATATTATATTATTAGCTGTTTTCATGACAAATCTTGTGCTCTCTCGCAAGCTTAGTAATGGGGAATTTTTTCTGTGGTTCTTTTGTGTCAATGCTGTGACGGACATGTCCGAAAGCCAATGAAATTCTGTAGAAAACACTCGAGCCCACCCTGCAGTGCTGGTGTAGCCAATCATAGCTGACATCTGGTAAAATGGGCGGGACAAAGCGCATAACAGGGTAGTCTGCATTGTATATATTTCGACGTCGGCTACCAGGAAAAATAGTTGGCTAAGCTTATCTTCACAGATGGCAGTTAGGATAGGGAACTGCGTTGTATTGTAGTGCGAAATATTTAAACGCTAACAGTATTCATGAATTTATTAACATAATTCTTCATACGGTGTCCACATATTCATTTTTTAACACATAAAAGACGCGTTTTACTCGAGTTTAGGTGCGTTAAATGGAGGAGAAGAAGGAAGACGGAGACTCGGAGATACAGGAACACGGACCCGAGCACTGGTTCTCAAAATGGGAGCGGCAGTGCTTGGCCGAAGCGGAGCAAAGGGAGCCGAGCGAGGAGGAGGCCGACAACGATCAGGAAAAACTGTGGCATCTCTTCCAGAACTCAGCCACTGCGGTGGCACAGTTATACAAAGGTTTAAATCAGCGCTTTCTTTTTGACTGTTCGTCTAACTACACTTAACGCTACATCGCCAGTACGCTCTTGGCTTGTTGGTTAGCACAGTGGCTACTTACTAAGCGTTACAGTGAACTAACGTTAGCTTCACCATCGGCAGAATGCTAAGTAGCTCGTTAGCAAACTCAGTGGCCAGTACTGGGTAACGTTTACAGCTGATTTTGCAATGCTAAATTTAGCTAGCTATGTTAGCCAGTGAAAAAAATAGTTATGAACTCGAATCCGGTGTTATACACTTGGTTCGATTGTTAAACAACCATATTTATCGGACTGACGTAATTTAAGCTGCCAAAGTTAATATGAAAACCTTTGTCAATAGGACGGCTTGTTGACACCAAGTTAGACAGCAGCTGGGAGCTAACGTAACGTTAGCCAGGCTAGTTACAAAATGGCGATGGTAACAACAACCGTAGCTACGCGACATTCCCAGATGACAGTCTCTTGTATACTGTCAGTGTTACCATCTGCTATACCGGGCGCGATTAGCTGTTGAAATGTGAGTTAAAGATACAAGTTAACACCACAGACATGTACTCCAGTCTTAAAACGCCTGGACTGCTGCTGAGTGAGCAGTTTGTTCAGCAACGCGCAAGTTAAGCTAGCGTTATAATCACAAAATGGCGAGGATAGTATTGGTTCGCTGTGGAAATATTGGTTTGTCTACAGTATGCTACGTCTATTGTGCTTTCAGATCTTAAACATGCCGGTCCTTGTTGACAGAGCTGGACTTGTTAAGTCTGTCCGTGTTTGACATGCATGTTTGACATGGCTCTGCAACTTTACTGCTGAGAGGGCATTAAGTTTGTGTGTCGGTGCTTTCTTGCTAAACAAGCTGCTGCCAAGCTGGCCATCTAGCGCTGGCTGACAGTTATTTTTATGCCAAACCCTGTCCCTGCAATTGTAGATGTAAGACAAAATGGCGAATGAAAATGATCTTCACTTCAACCCTGTCATCACCAGGCTGTAGTGCCTCTCAGATGTTGTGTTGTCCTTTGGTCACATTAATCAAGTGTGCTTGCTTTGAAATTATGGCAGCATGTTATGTATAGAAACCATTACATATTTCCCCCTTTATTCCCACAGACAGAGTATGCCATCAGCAGGGCCTGTCATTGTGGGTGCCATTTCAGAACTCTGCAACAGCCCTTACCAACCTCTACAAAGGTAACTAACCACATCACTCTTCTCTCCATCCTTGTGCCTCTGAGCAAGATTTATTGCTGCCAACTACTACACCTACATTTGTTTTTGTGCTTTGTTACATCAAACAGGCTATCATTGTACTTGTAAATGCTGACATGTTTTTAGGCTCCTCTGACAAGCAGTAAACTCTCTTATCAGCTGCATATTAATCAGTCTGTGACAGGGCTTGTAGGTTTTTGTGTGTCCGAGACAGACGTGTTCACTGTTGGGTTTAAAAAACAAAACACTGCATTTTAAAACTTGTCTATAACAATGTCAGGAATTCACCTGCAAAACAGAGCTATATTGTTGTCTTAAGAGTCAGATTGTACTGGCGGACTAACCCCCCAAAACTGGGTAGAGGATTCCCAGGTAGAATTGTGCCAGCAAGTTGTGAATAGTATGCACCTTCTGGAGGCATATTGCTGTTGATTTAAAAGCCGCCAGTCGCATTTTTTCTGTCCTCACTAAAGCATACAGAGCTAAGAGTATATGCAGTATAACCCATGATACTAAGGTTTCCTAATGGCTTCTGGCTTTGGACTAAACATTGTCACTGTTACCATACATGTTTGCGCTGCTTTGGAACACATGATAATGAACAATGATTTTTTTTATGATGCCTTTCACCATCGCAGAGAGTGCTGAAGCCCATCAGAGAAGCTTTGATCGGGGCATCCAGATAGGCCACCAACGCCGTAATAGGGTGGGTCTTGTTCCTGTGTTACCTCCGTTCTCTTGTATCTGAACAAACTGTGATATTACACCTCCCTACATTAGGTTTACACAACAGCAGTGCTGAAAGGGGGAAAATGCATTAGTGTTTGTTAATGAAATTAAGCCTTGCCTAACTAATGGATGTATCACTCTTGTATTGAATTGCAGGACATGTTGGCCTGGGTGAAAAAGCGCCGGAGAACCATCCGTAGGGAGGATCTTATCAGCTTTTTGTGCGGCAAAGCACCACCACACAGGAGTAGCAGGGCTAACCCCCGGCTGACTATGGTGGCCCCCAGCCGGGCTAATTCACCAGCGGAGACTGGCTCATCTGTGGAAGCAGACCTCCAGCCCTTCAGGGAGGCCATAGCACTGCATGGTGAGTTAAGTGCGAGCTTGGCACACCAGTGGTCATTCTAGCCACCAAATCAGAAGCATGATTTACATGAGGCAGCTACTCTGTTGGATAGAAAATAAGTGTTACTGCTGGTCTTTAGGCCAGTACAGTGGGCCACTAGTTGTGGATATCAGTTTTTGTGTGTGGGCATGCTCACTCTTCAAAGTGTAGGTGGGACCTATTGATTCCACAGATTCAATCGATTTAAGGTTTGGCAATGTTTTACAGAGTGTTTGTGTGAAATTGTCTTTCATATGTTTTATTTAACTATCAGCTGGCTCATTTATAGTCACCTGAGGTAGAACTAAAAAAGTTAAACGAAGTCTAAACGCTGAAGTGCGGCATGTTTTTTATGTTTGCAAGAGAATGTTTGTGCATGTGTTTGAGCACATGCATGTCCTTCAGTAATCGTACTCTGCCACATATGGCTTAGAGATAAGGGCATGTCATACACGGGTGTGTAAGTATTGGCCAATGGTGAAAGAGGGCCTCACGTTCTCAGCCCCTCGTGTGTGTGTGTTTGTGAGAGGGAATGTCTCACTAAAGCAGAAGCTAAGTAGTCTGTTAATGACCCTGTTTTTTAAACATGCAGATGCTGCTGTTTGTCTGTGATTCAGTTACTTTACAATATGTTGGTATTTGTGCTGTACTGTCAGTGCTCATGAGTACTGAGAACATTATCTAAATGTCCCCGCATTTTAAATGGTAGCTGAGGTTAGCATGGATGATGTTAGGCATTTGGTGGTTTAGGTTACAGAAACACAAGTTCAGTCTGTGTCAGGAGGTTTCAGTTATCAGATACCTTTTGCATTTCACAAGCGGTGTTTGTGTGTGGTGGGGCAGACAAAATCATTTTGATTTTACACGGACAAACGGCATTTCACATGTCTATCTTTACTTTTTAAGACAATCAAATTCACAGAGTGTTTGTTCAGTGTGGTGACACACATGAACTTTGTATTTCTAACAGATGTGCAGTTGTGGTGAAGACCGATGTGAAAAGCTTTTATCTGCTGAATTAAAAATGAGGAAGCTGCATCATGAATACAGTACATACAGTACTTAACCATATAGACAACACTTTCATCTTTAGTTAGGGGATATGGGGATGGTAGGGGTATAACGATGCATCGATATGGACTGATATATTAATTCAACCATTGAAGATCTAATAGTGAAAAAATCAGCACAAGCAGCCCAGTGCCACGCAGATAATTGTAAGTAGCCACGAAAAAGGCAATAAGGATATTTAATTTAATTTCTCATATCAACCCCAAACTCCTGAAACGCTGTCCAAAGAATTGATATTCTACTGTGATGAAGCTTGTGATTTACAGAGGATAGAAATGTTTTTTCCGTTGGTTTACCATATTGGTTTGAAGTTATACGCACCACCACGACGTCATGACTTGCTAAGAGTCGTTTTGGCACGAAGTGCAACCTGTGTGTTTGAGATGGCTGCTTCAAATGCTGTTAGTCATCCGAACAATGTCATTCCAAAGAGGCTTGACCCCGACTCCTGTTCTCCTCTGAAATCCAAAATGGAGACGGAAACAGACACTGATGCAACGGCCTCGGTGAGCGACCTTGACAAGCGATGAAGTCCCGTCAGAGTTGTTTACTTGTTGTGTCCTTCCCCATCACAAGGGGACGTCTTTCCCAGTTACACATTTCAGTCGCCCCCCAACAAACTGGTAATATCTCAGAGAATAAAAAACATGACAGACCCTTTATGTCTTAATATTGGTCTGAGATGGATTTTTTTTTTCATTACTTTCCTCGTTGGGAGATTCTGCTCCGTGTGTCCGTGTCTTTTGGGGTCATACAGATATGATGTTGAATATGGGATTGGTGCAACAGTGTTGTGCTTGCTTGGTTGTTAGTCACTGTTGGTCCACTTGAAAGACGACATTGATGTAAGTGTTGCCTTCATTCAAAAGTAGCTTGCCTCATAGTGAAGTCTGTAAATAATGGAGACAGATAGTTGCAGCTGCTACTGACTTTCTGTTGAAGAGTTTTTTTTAGGTCCTTTTTTAATCTTGTTATCAAAATATTCATGTGATATCCGTTCCATTTCTCCATCCGCTGATGCCCTTGTTCTGATGCTGCTCTCTCCTCTCTATCCTGTCCCCTCCTCCTTTCACAGGTCTGAGTGGAGCCATGGCGAGTATCAGTGTGCGCTCCGGTGCTCCAGGGTCTCCCACACATGTGAGTGGGAGCAGCAGTAATGGAGGCTGTGCTGGTGTAGGTGGTTCTTCTGGCTCGGGGCCGGTGTGCCGCAGCAGGCGTAACGGGCTCCAAGACGTCGACCTGAACACTTTCATCTCGGAAGAGATGGCACTGCATCTGGACTCTACAGGCTCTGCCTCCGCTGGAGGGGGAGGAACCAGGAAACGAAACTCCACCCAGTGCAGTGATGTCATCACAGACTCCCCTACACACAAACGCAACAGGATGATCTGATCTGCTGCCTGCCTATGTGTGCGTGAGAGGGTGAGGGAAAAGCCTTCGACGCCAAGGCGAGGAGAGGGGGGATGGATGGGCTTATGTGGGACAGATGGACAGATCCCTGGCTGTGCAAAAGAACGCGGGCTGAAAATGAAAACGGGGACTGAAGGTCTCGGTTCGGTCCATTTAGATGTTGAATGAATTCTATTCCTTGTCTCCTTTCCTCACAACATTACTACAAATCACTGATCTGCAATCAGAACGCTTGATAAGTGTGTGTGTGCGCGACTGGGAGGTCTGGACGACATCACACACTCCTCAGACATTGCTGCCCCGGAAAGGAGACAACGAAGGAACTCATTCGGGGGCGCAGTCCGTTCTTGAAGGGGCGAAACCGCACTGTGTGCTACTTGACAAGTAAAAGCCACTTGATCCTTGACACATTTGTGCCCTTCCCTCCCTTAACCTCACTCATCCTCACCCACCACCTTAATAAGGAAGTGAGGGCCATGATCAAATCGTCTCACTCAGCGAATCAAGTTGCTCGCCAAATGTCCGACCTGACTCTGTCAGAGACTCACCTCTGCGTCAAACAACCACCTGTTCTTTCTGTTACTTTATCATCGCAGCTCTCGGTTGACGTTGCCTGTCAGTGGTGGAGCTAAATCGCCCAGTAGGAGCACATCTGTGACGTCACCCCGCTTCATCTGCCGCTTGTAACCAGTTACATCTCTCTGGCTACTAGGCTGATGGCATGTAACTTTATTCTCTGCTAATACTCTGCTTCAACAGTGGCTTGATTTAGTTCAGCCAGACGCCCTTTTTGTTTTTAAGTTCAACCACCAGTGTTAAATTCTAGGTTTGTTGCCACTGTTTGCAGCAGTGATAGCCAAGTTAATTTCGCGTTCTTTCTCCACCTTGTTTTTTTTTTGTTGTTGAGGATAATGGAAAGGAAACTTTTTTTTTCTTTGTGTATACAGCTTGTCAGACAGCCCGTTTGCTGACTGCGACGCCCTCTCCACCCTTCTACCCTAGTCTTATTACTAAAGCAGCTGCTGTTTTATGTGATCTTGTGATTATTCTGATGAGTTGCAATAAGGATTTTTGCACTTAGCTTTCACCTCTAACTCATGCAAACAAATCGGCTCTTCCATTGTACCCCAGTTGTAGCCTCATCAAGCCCTTAACAGGCCCGCTTGTGGTCGCTCCACGCATTACAAACCGGTTGGTGCTTAGAAAATTGTTGGAAATGGAGCCGTCACGCACACCTCTGGTTCCAACAACTCGTCAAAAAGTGTTTGATCAAGTTGTGGAGCGTTCCTGCGTGTGGGCCCTGCTTGTATTCAAAGACTCAGAGTCCTTCCCTGTCAGACAGATGATTTATTGGAAGATAATTGGTGCTGTAAAGAAAGCGTAAATCACAGAAATGTTTACAAAGGTAGCATTTCTCAACAGACCCGCCAACATGCCAGCCAGTGCACATGAGGAACTGGATTATTTGGCCATAGCGTGGGATTAAGTGTTGGGACACTGTCTGCTTTTTGTATAAGGGGCGTGTGCATTAATAAGACGTGGATGGGTTTGATTTTACTTGGTACAGGATGATGCAACTTGGAGCTTGTTTCGTTCCTGAAATGGTTGTTGCCTTCCATCCTTACGGAACGGAGAGGAGACACTGATATCACACGAGTCAGAAATTTGGGTTCATTTAGCAGTTTGTAAAGAAATAAACTGATGTTAGAGTCGTAACGAAAGATTATTGGAGTTAAATCGTAACAAACTCGTTGTTGGAATATGCTTTCATTTAGCATAGGAAGCTAACAAAGTGTAAGTTATTAAAATAAATCTTGAGTTGTCTAGTTATCAAACCAATTCTATATATATTCTCAGTGACGCCCTGCCATAGTGGTGATACAGTTAGCTGTCAGTGAGGCGTAAACACCTCAACTTAACCTGTTAATACCCGCTGTCGCTGACTTGTAAGATGTCAATGTTTCCTTCTCTGTGTTTCCTCCTTTTTGTTGACCTGTTCACTCCCCTTCACCCTTACGACCTGGAACGTGGGTTGTTCTTTTTTAGTTGTATAAAGCATGCCAGTTTTTAACTTCTGTTACAGTTTGGTCACAGATTTCATTTTTGCGTTATAGGTTTGCTTTTATATTCATACATGATTGCTGGCTTGTCGGTGAGAAGAAAAGAACCAGGCTGAGATTTGTTGCTTCTGTCAAAAAAAAAAAAAAAAAAAAGGAGCGTTCTGTATTTAGGAGTTAAAGTGAAACAACTGAA
>JAPZEB010000009.1:20306771-20319849 GCA_029783705.1 Chaetodon striatus | reverse complement strand
GTTGGCGGGTGCAGTATTTCAAGCCAGGGCTGTGGTTAGTGAGCAGGTCTTGAAAATCAGACCTGTGCAGGACTCGTTCATGGCAAGTTAGGACTTTCCAATAAGAAACAATGCAATCAAACTTATTTTGTCACTGAGACTCGCTCATGTTGCATTCAATAAGTACACAGTGGAGTCTTCATCTGCAGCTGTGCAGAATTATTGGGTTTAAACAGAATTAATAGACACGCAAAAAGAAAAAAAACAAAACAAAAACAGAGCAGCATTCAAATGTTGATTTAGAATTCGAATTGTCAATGTTGTGAATGAAGCCTCGAAGCTTCAAACTACTCGGTGCAGCCCCAATAATTACAATCAATTCCAATTAATAAGCCTGCAAACGTACATATTTCATTTGATTTCTGTGCTCATAAGTAACACAGCCTAATTAATAATTCATACTGCTGAGATACAGCATTGAGCAAACAGCAAGTATCAAATGAAACATCCCTTTTAAAAGTCAAATGCAGTGTGCCAAAACATCCACTAGGGGGCACAACAGGCCTGAGAGAGCACTACCAGCCAGACGTAAGAGGCAGACGACACAGGAGACTCTCCTCCACTCCACACCTACCTTACGATCACCACAATGGCAAAGAGCTTGACCAAGCCTTTATCTAGTAATGTTGTTTTTACACAGTAGAGTGTGTGCATTACTGACGCAACATGCCAGGTGTGCTTCTTTTCTTTACCCCCACACATAGAATATACGTGGGACACTTTATTTCTGCATACCTTGTCATAGTAAGGGCTGCGATCCATGGCAGACTCCTTGTGGAGCTGGTGACGAGACCCAGGGTTCTTCCCCATCACTCCGTTGAAGTATCCCATGCTGCCCATGTCCATGCGCTTGTCCTGCACCATCCCTGCTCCTGTCTTCATGGAGTCGTCAGGAGAGTCTCTCTGCAAGGGAAACGACAAGAAAACTGGATTATAGAAACATGACTGCATTCATTTATCAAAGAGTTTAAACGTTTGAAGAACTGTAAAGAAAATGCAGATGAATCTCTTAGCTGCACATGAGCAACGTTTGATGCAACCACGGCTTTAAAATGGACCAGTGTTTCCTGGTGGGAACTGTAACGGCTGCCACCATTTAAAGATACTGAATTTTGATATGAAAGAGCAAAACAATAAGAAATAGGACTTACAGAGAAGTTCATGCTGTTGAACTGGTTGATGAAGGGTTTCATCCAGGGTTCATCCTGTTTGTTGACTGGTTTGTTCATCTGCAACATCGACAAACAAACTATTAACCCCGAGCATGCGAAGCACGAGCAGGAAAGGCTTCTTCAACCATTTGTTTACATGTTTCTGCAAAATAAATTCAGAGGACTGTTTCTATTCTGTTGAAAACACAGATGGCTAGAGGGACTCCAAACTTTAACTCATGATGTGCTCTGCCCTAACCTCAGGTGTTTGGCTTTCAGTATTTGTTCATCCCAAACATTGATGACTTTAACCAAAGTCAACAAACCTTGTTGGAGCCTTTATGCTTGTAGTTCCAGGTGTTTTGGTCGTGGGATCTGCTGTCCTGTTGGCTGTTGTTCCACATGCCGATCTCCACCTCCTCTTCCTGGTCCCAGCTATTGCCCATGGACGCCTCCTCACCACCCCATGTCTCCATGGGCTTGGGACCTGAAGCTACAAGGGAGGTAGGGACAGAGGAGGAAGATGAATACCAACACAGCTCTACAGTTTTAATGGTCATTTTATGCACTTCCTACAGGACTTCTTACAGTTTGAACATTGTCATACTCTTTAGATGCATGTTAATTTTCATGAGTGCACCTACCGGACTTGCCCCATCCAGACCCAGACTCTCTGTTATCTCTGCTGGGTTCATCCCAGCTGGAGCTGGTGTCCATGGGCTTCCCCCAAGCAGACGTTCCATTGTCCACTTTCACAGGTGGGGCGGCGGGAGGCTCCCACGTCGAGGACTCCTTCTTCTGGGGGTAAGGGTCACCCCAACCTGGAGGAAAAGAGGGAGGCGCCCATTAGATCGAGGAAGTACTTTCCCTGGTGATGCTGGAACCTATCTATCTTAATTTTTCTTCAAGGACTCAAACAAATGGGAGGCTCTGCTTCTGGTGTTCAACATGAGAAGTTTTTGGGGAAAAAAATATGTAGGGTAATAAACCGCATGAAATACACATATGTTGTTTATCAATTTAAAATATATTTTGTGAGTTACTGGACTGTAAGACTGTGAAAATATGTAATTCAAAAAGACTTCACAACTCACGTAGGTGACGCCTAACTTTCTCGTTGAAGCGACAATACCTGTGTGTTTCGTAATGGGATGTACTCACACGTGCAACAGGTCTTGCTCATTATTTGACTTCCTGGCTGATAAAAAGACCAGAGGTCACTGAATGAAGCAGTGGTTCCCAACTGGTCGAGCCATGAGGTCCAGATTTCTCCTTAGTCATTAGTTTAAGGTCCAAACAATGTAAAACATCCGGTGTCACACTTGGGTTTGGCTACGTTGTCGATCTAGTCTGCTGTCTTTTTTTTTTGTTTTTATTAAGTTGACATGTTTGCAAGTCACACTTTTGGACCGTGACCCACGAGTTGGGAACCACTGGAATAAAACACATCAGATAAGATAACGTTAGCTAGCTATTTCGTGACGTATATAGGTGACGAGACAAGGTCACTGAGCGGTTCCACACAAAACTAAATGGCACTGACACAAACCTATGATACACTCTTTACTTTCTACTAATTTTACTGACGTGCAAAATTATCCTCTGAATTCACAAACATTATATGTGCAATTCATAGCACAAATCAAGCAGCATCTAAAGATGATTTGTCCCTTGCTGTTGACTAACAAGCATATTTTTTCCAAAATAGGCTCTCATGGGAAACACCAGGAGGGGACGGACTTCGCCTGTCTATACTATGTATACTTCGTTTAGTGTGGCATTACAATACCTGTGTCCAACATGTTAATACAGTTACACACGTTACTGTATGTGTCATGAAGTGATATTTATCAGTCTGTTTTTGGGCTGGTGTCACAGCTCTTCCCATTCAGAGCAGCCATAATCAGGCTTGTTTGGACACTCGCGGTTGGGAGTTTGGTGGTATCAGGTGAAAAACGTGACATCAGTGCCTGTTATTTTGATATGCAGGATGCATACCATCTTACTTGGGACCATACCCTCATTTTCACGTTTACAATGATGCTGCAAGTTTACATTGTTTTTCTCGGCTGAGATCAGAGAGCTCGGGGTGAGAGCCCTGCTCATGTCCCTGGGGAACCCCGCGTCAACCTGCTTATGTAAGTGTTGTTTACTTTAACTCTCGTGGGCGTGCGGATGTGTGCACGGGCACCCTATGCACTTTCAAATGTGAGACTACATGTGTTCAAGTGCGTGCGCAAGTATGAGTTCAAAAGGCTCCCGTTACAGCTGACCACCCAGACCTGCTACTTTCTCCCTCCACAGGAGGCGTTTGGGGAGATGCCAGGGATACCTCCCTGTAAAAATAGGACAGATCATGGGGTGGCCTCAGGCTCCAGTGTCCCTCATGTGACTGGGCATGCTGGCACTCAAGTGCTTCCACATAACAACACGGAGAAACATGCACACGCAGCTAAATGGCTAATGGGCACATAAATGGATATTATTGTAAGGTAGATGCACACACTTGGTATACACATACACAAACAGGGGTGAGTGTGCATCTGAAGAGATACAAAAACACACACCAAGTGACAAACCGTAACCCTATCCTGCATGTATTGCTCAGTTTATGTAAGTGCATCAGCTGGATGAGAAAAATACGAGCGTGCACGTGTATGAATGTGTTTGACAAGCTGTAGACATTTAAAAGCAGACTGAAAATACATTTTTCAGACAAAATCAACGTTTAAGTCCAATTTTGTGTTCGAGCTACACATCTGAGTACACAGTGTCTGTTGTACTGACCTACTTCGTTCAAATAATTTTCCCTAAAATTACTGTGTTGCTGTTTTATTGATTTTCGCACCTCAGTGTTCACAAATATAAAACCAAAACCAGCTAAAATTAATCAAAATCTACAACCCGATTTTCCTCATTACAGTAGCTGCCTCGTCTGCCGCACCCTTCCCAGCCATCCACTTTGCTGCTCCAGTTAGCTCGCTAGACAGCAACCCCGAATAACCCCGGCAACCCCTCCCTCTCTTCCCCTCCTCAGCCCACTTCTACAGAATAGCTGCCTTACTCGTTTTAGTTTTCCCCCCATCTTACATTGGAACCATTCCTATTACTAAGTCACCAGACCTCCTCCTCCTCTACCACTCATGGTCTCCCTCGCTCTGTTTCTCTCAAACCCAACAAAAGCCAGTGTTTCTACAGCAAGCCGAATTGGCGGGTGAGGGAGAGAGGGAGGAGGAAAAAAAGGCGAATGAGAGAAGAGAAAAATCGATGCTCTTAGCATTCCAAAGGGATGACTCAACCGGCTTTACAAAAAGCCATCAACATAGACAACACCGTAGGGAGACGGGGGAGAATGGCTGTACGTGTTTGTTTTCTCCCCGCGCCTCTGTGCAAATTGTGTATGCTTTTGAATGCATCTGTGAATGTGCGTGCATCCACACTTTTTGTGTCTGTACTGTCTAAAGCCTTTTAAGACGTTATTTCAGCGATCTCAGAAAGACAGTGTGGGTGGGACTTGCACCTTTTTATCCATTCAAGGCTTACAGACTGCACCGGGAGGCTTGCACTTACATGCTCAAATCACTTTAGATACTGGCTCACGTCCTAGCATTTTTATATAAACCACAATATCAAACTCAACATAAAAAAAAAAAAAAATCCCAAAACATTAATCTTCATGCTAATCCACCCAGACTCAGTACATCAAGAACTGCGCATTGGAGAAGCTGCAGCACCAAAGAATCGATTGACACACTGTCACTCAAGAGTGTGACGATTAAAGTATCCCTGCAGGCTAAAAAAAAAAACAATAATGGAAAGATCAGTGCCGACTACATCTATCTGAGCCTGAACTATTAAGGGAACACGTGAGACTCAGCCATGTTAGAAAGTATGCATGTGTTAGAGGTGTATGGGCATGTGCACAATTATTTGTCTTCCTGTCTATTCATTCATAGTCAAAGCTGTGTGCAAGACTGTTGAAACTGGAGTATTGGAGTTTACGCTGGCATTACACCAAACAACTTTTAAAGCAATTTCACTGCTGCAGACAAATTTATAATGTTGGAATAAAATCATAGTTTTACTTCAGTTTGGTTTAAGGTGGTCATAAACTCAGTCTGAGCTGGCTTATGATCAGTCTTTTTCTCGTCCTCATGTAAAAACAAAATAAAAAATGTTTTATTTTGTTCTTTGTCTTGGCTCATGCAAATAGTGAAGTTCAACTATGTGAACCATTAGGTGCGCTCACTCCAGCACCAAACTAGAGGCAGCAAAGCAGGTGGATGGTTAACATGAAGGGGACTCCGGGGAGGCACAAGAATGTGAGCGAGTCTCTGTTCACTTGAAACGTGGAAAAGGAGAAGAAACTGGTGGAGTTGTGGAGTGATCAAGAGTCCGTGTTTAATTCAGCGTGTGTCTGATCCACCAACCGGCTCTTCATTTTTGTAAGAAATCTTAATTTTTGAAAGAGTTTGCCTCTCATTCCCAGTGTCTTCTCCCACCAAAACAATGCAGCAAACCAACAGAGGCGAACTGAGGCGACAAAATCCAAAATGCTAAATTTGTATGCAAATACAGTTTCTTTATAGATTATATTGATGTTGAATTGACAAGAATACCAACGGCATATGATGCAGTTTGTCTTGTTTTTCCTGAGTGATGTGTTTTTAAAGATATGTAGGAATTATGTTTTATTGTGACGAAAAACTCAGTCTTTAGATGCGAGAGGGTGTCAGCTTTGGCCTTTCAAAAGTCTTTTTTAAAGTCCTCTTATAATTTCTAATGTATATTAGGAAAAAAAAAAAAAATCATGACTAACAGCCAATTAATTTAAATTCTTCTGGCATCTGTCTGCTTTAACATACAGGTGTGTACATTCCTGTATTATGTTTGCATAAGTTTAATCTTACCAGAACTGCAGGTTTTGTCCTGTGCCAGAGGCTGCATAGGCTGAGGAGGATGCATCGAGCTGCGTGCTGAGTGGGACTGGTGCTGGGAGGATGGACCCACAGCCTCCTGGTCGGATTGACCAGTCCTGTTCCACATGTTGACAGATCCACCGCTGTATTTACCTGGGAAGAAAGTATTATTACAGGCTGAGTCAAAATGAAAAGCCTGGACTTTTATGTGATTTTGTTCAGGCTCTACACAGTTCTGTTTGAAGAAATTCCCAGTCCGTGTTTACCAGGGTCTCCCCAAGCTCCTGTCCCATCATCGATCTCCATCCTTCGGCGAATGGACTCTGGAGAAGGCTCTTCCCACCCAGTTGCCACTTCCTCCTTCTGACCTACTGTGGGCATGGGGCCTCCCAGCCAGCCTGATGGAGGAACACATAAGAATAAAAGTGAGTCAGCAGTTGTACGCCCTCCCACTTACTTTTCTTGCTCTTGTTAACAGCTAGAATTCAGTTTTGGTGCCATACAGTGTTGTTTACTTAACACCTAAACACAGACATACAACTGTAAGACGGCCTGCTCATAAACAAAAGGAAAAACACTTATTCTGGAGAATGTTTCTGACTGGATGAATTACCCCAGTAATTACCTGTAGGCTTGTTAGGGGCTTGATTGCCTCTGGACATGTTGGATTCAGGACCTTTTCCCCACTCGTTGGAGGGTTTGGGATTTGGCTCACCCCAGTTCTGGGCTCCGTGGTTGTTCTTCATTGGCTCACCCCAGCCCTGGCTGTTACTCTGAGGGTTGGGTTTGTGGACCGAGTCGCCCCAGTTGGAGCCTGGGTTCGGAGTGCTCTGGTCTGGAGTATTTGATCCTCCGCTCCCCACCCAAGTGTTGCTGCTGCTGGTGTTGGTTCGGCTTGGCTCGCTCCAACATCCAGAGCCTGACCGGTCGCTGTCGCTGTCCCAGCCCACTGAGCTGGCACCTTTTTGGGGCTCCCCCCAATGGTTGCTGCTCCCTGCTCTGGCACCATCTCCGTTACCCCAACCTTCACTTCCATTTCCACTACTGGAACCCCAGCCCTGCTGCGGCTTGGGAGCATTAGTCCATGTGTTGGACCTAAACAAAAATAATGAAGGTGCTCAGTTAGGCATAAAATTACTCAAAAACTACAATTACCACCTTGTGCTGCCTTCGCCAACCAGTCAAGTTGCATCCTTGTCTGTCAAGACTCATAACATATGTAGGGAACACTTCCAATTAATATATAAAAAGGTACCAATGCTTACTCTTTAGGTGAATTACAAGGTATCACTATATTGACGTGATCTGATATGATTGCAATGAATCATTTCTGGTCTTCACTTCAAGATTATTTTTACAGAGGAGTACAGAGGCCTGATAGAAAGCTTTGTCATATGCATGGGAAGCTAGCAGCAAGCAATCAGATCAGCTGATGTCCTGTACAGAAAACAGTGCTACAAAACTAGAAGACGCATGAAACGGTCAGTTTTGCTGCTCTGCATAGATGCAGAGAATCTGTTGTGTTTGTGACACAGACAGCAGCGGAGCAGCAGAGCAGCACGCCTGTAAATGACACCAAAATGCAGAAGGCACTAGTTTTTAGATTACATCACTATTTTTGGTGCAAACATGTACCTGCCAGTGAAGCAGAAAGCCTTCTGAAATATACCTGCCAAAAGGAAAATTAACCCAAATTTGCCATGTGGCGGGTGTTAATTTCTGACCCTTTGCCCGTACGTATACAGGCAATAAAATAATACCAAGGCTCTGTAGTCCAAACTGTGACAGCCAACACTTTATCGCCTCACACACTGTCAACAGCAGCGCATTACATTACTAGAGTATGATTTCTTGAGTTATGGCTAAGTTTTGTGAGGTCACAGTGACCTTTGAGCACCAAAATCTACTCTGTTTATTGTTGAGAATAAGTGGACGTTTGTGCCAAGTTCTAGGAAATTCCCTCAAGGCGTTTCGGAGATATCACCTTCACGAGACTGGGATGGACGGACAACCCAAGAACAGTATTATTATAATGCTTTAATATAAATTACCTGTCATCTTTGTTTATGTTATTGCTCCAGGTGTTGCTGCTGTTGTTGCTCCCCTTGTAGCTGGATCCATCGTCCCAGCCACTCTGCCCACCTCCTCCACTCGCTGGGACTTTGCTGTCCCACCCAGAGGCTGGCCGCTCTCCCCAGCCAGAACTTCCTGTACCTGGGCCTGAGCTGCTCGGCCCACCCCCCCAACCTGCAAGTACATGAAAGGGAGATCAGTCTTTCGCCGACTTTTCTGTTCTACAACACAAGTTGGTGTTCTACACTTGAATATTTTTGTTTATGTTACTAAAATGAATTCACAAAAAAATGTATGCAAACATTGTAGCCCTACCTCCAGAGGTCTGGGAGGGAGCTGCCGGTGTTGGTGTGCCCCATCCGGAGCCTCCGCTGCTATGCTTTCTTTCGTCTCTGGGACCTTGGTGCTGTTTGTTAACTGGAGAGTTGACATCCCAGGAGGTGTTTTGCCGTATGGGCGTCTGTCCCCATCCAGTGTTGGATAGAACCCTTGGGTCCACATCCGTCCGGCACAAAGCTAGGGGTACAGGATGGTTAACTTTTCTGCGATTCCCCCCTTTTGACTGGCTGTCTCTGTCTGAGCTGGATCGGCCTCCAGAGCTCTCTCCGCTTCCCTCACTTCCTCCAGAGCGACCCCATCCTCCAGTGACACTCCCCAAGCCATGGCTTCCATCTCCTCCCCCTCCGCCTCCCATGCCCATGGCGTCATCCTCCAGGCTCTTCCAGCCATTGTTGGCAGAGCTTCCTTTATGACTTCCAGCATCTGAATGGTTGTTACCGGGAGCTGTTGATCCCCATTCTCCGTTTGACATCTTGTTGTTAGATGTGGAAGAGGACGATGAGGACGAGGAAGAAGACGACGCGCTGCTACCCCAGGGGCGAGGTATCCCTGCTGGAGGGCCCATCGTAGTTTGGTTGCCATTGCCTGGTGTTTGGCCTGCAGAGCCTGGGAGTTGATTTGAGCCGATACCCCAGGACAAGTTGCTCTGAGGCTGGTTTGGGTTATTGGCGGGCCCCTGGTCCCAGCGTGGGGCCCCAGTGTTATTGTGGTTATTATTACTCTTGTAAGCAGCAGTAGAGGAGATTTGGGGGTTCCCAGCCTGCATTAAGGCAGGGTTTTGGGGGTTCACAGTGTCTGCATTTGGGGGGCCCTTGTCTCCAGGGTAGGTAGTTGCGCCCCAAGGCGTACCGAAGGCCCCAGGACCCCCCAGCTCTCCTTGGGGGTGCTGGGGAGCTGATGTGGGGTTTCCATTGGCCAGCGGACCCCCATTCCCTCCTCCAATAGAGCCCCAGGAACAATCCCCGCTGAGTGGGGGTGAGGCGGTAGAGTTTGGTGGACTAGAGGTCATTGTGGCGTTAGTAGTAGTAGTAGTAGTATTCATCATAATAGTGTTATTTGGTCCATTGGATTCAGTGTTAAGGTTGGTAGGCTGTAGGCCACCATTTCCACTGTTGCTGCTTCCTAACACCTTGCTGCTTGCTGTACCATTATTCACCTCAGTGTCTTCCATCATACTGCTGTTGTTTGGAGCTGCCATGCCACCCCAGCCCAGCATGGGGGCCTGTTGGGGAGCTATACCCAGTTTGGAACTCATCCCCGCAGCCTGTGGAGGCCGTTGGCCCTGGGGCACTGGGCTTGGGGTTGAACTCTGCGGCCAGGCACCGTGGTTGGCATTTGGGTTTAAAGTGTTTGGGTTTAACCCTCCATTAATGCAGGGGGTGCTTCCACCAGTGGTGCTCAAGTTGCTGCCCCACACACCACTATTATTGACGGGCTTGTTGTTGTGGTTACCCATGTTATTGCTGCCAATACTGCTGGACCCAGCCACGGAGTAGTGGGAGGACCCGGTGATATTATTTCCATTATTTGCACCGCTGATGGTTCCCAACCCTCCGCCGATTACCTGACGACTGTTGCCGTTGCTGTCTCCATTCACTGAAACGCTGACCATCATGGCAGAAGTCACCATAGAGGAGGAGGGAGAAGACGCTGTAGAAGACACAGAGGGAGAAGCATTTGCTGACATCATCATCACTGTTGTCACAGCGGCGAGGTTTTTCTCTGAGCCGATCGAGGAGCTAGAGTCTGCGTCCATGCATTCTGATGCCAACTCGGGGTCTGATCCTGACCCGCAGCCAGAGGAGGAAGAAGACGAGGAGCAAGAGAATGAAGAGGAGGAGGGAGGCCAGACGGAAGAGTTGGTTGAAGAAGGGTTGTTGGGTTTGTCAGTGCTTCCGTCCACTAGGACTTTGCCCCAGTTGCTGTTGCTGTCACTGCTGCAGGGAGAGCCAGAGGACCAGGGGGAAGGCTCATACTGCAAGTCCAAGCCAGGATGCTCCAGACCTGGAGAGAGGGAAAGGTGGACAGACTGTTAGACTGGAGATTTATAAAGATAAATCTCATGTGAATTTATTCCAAACATGTAGCAAAGCTGTCATTTTATCATTGTCAAGGAATTATAGGACAGTAAAATTTATATATTAAATAAAACAACAGATGTGATTTAAATTCCCCTCGTTCACAGTCGCTTTGAGATTTTTCTATTCCCTCCAACCTTCAGCTGCCCAACTGTTTTGGATGTGATCAGTGCCAGGCCTGAGCCTGGACACAGCTGCCACCATTTTGTCACCACAGCAGGACCCAAAAGCATGCCAAAGCTATAAACTAGGATTCAGGGAGGCAGAGGACGACCATCAGCAGGGGAGGAGAGATGGAGGGCATAGGGGAGATGGCAATTGTGTTTGAAAGGAGGGAGGGAGGATGGAAGGAGCGAGTGGAGGAAGTGGTGACAGCCGGAAAGATTCAAACTCGGTTTAAACCTTGATATCTTTCTGAATACATTACAACTGTCTGAGATCATCTACATTCAGACCTGGCGTGTTTCTAAAATTAGACTCCAGAGACCACTTGTGATCTGATTCTGCTTTCACGGCCATTATGCGCAGACTCATTCAGTTGCAAAGGCAAGTGCCTAAATTTTCTGAGCTACAGCAACCCTCTGTCCAACACCTTACATATCAGCGTTTGCCAGCGGTCTTAGTCACTCAGACAGCATTCTTGCAGTGGGAGCCCCCATTCATTTGCTGTGGCAATGAATTAAAGTACTGCTCATGCTACCTGCCAATGAAAGCCTTTTAATGTGAAGGCAGTGTAGTGCAACTTCAACATGAAATATTTTTTTTATGTGTTGACAATAAGGTTAGCTTACATTACCAAATAGACATATTTCTTTGACAGCTTTTTGTAAAGAAAAGTTAATGATTTGAGACACTCTAAGGACTACATAGAGATTTATGCAACTTATGAAAGGATAGCATGTAAAGATATCTATCAAGAGCGGACCTTCAGTCTTGTTTGTTCTGACTTATGAACACAATGAAAATAATAAACCTTTAGCCACAGAAGGGAAAAAAAACATTATGCAGGAGCTTTCAGCGTTTGGTTTCTGAACAAACCTTATTTTACCAATGTTATGATGACACAGAGGGCAGCATGCCCACAGCATTGGCTCTGAGGCAGCTCAGCAATGTTTTATTATTTGAATACCAGCTTTTACTAGACAAGTCACACTTAGTCGTCATATTCTTTCAATCACAACATCCACAGCTTTTTTTTTTCTTTTTCCTGTTTCAATCGCCCATCTCCGGGTCCTTCTCTCACTTTCAAAGCCTTTCTTTCACAGAAACTGGTTGCCAGATCTCTGTGGCGCTTATCGTGTTCCCTTGCCAAGTCTCCTCTTGCACCCTTTCCACAACCACTTTCTCACTCACTCATTCAGCTCTCTCCGTCTCACCGATATGCCATGAATTAAAATAATAAAATGCATCATCTGCCAAGGTCAGGTCAGACTGGGTGTACCTAGTCTGTCAATCACGAAGCAGAGAGCCAAAGTAAGGCATTGGGAGGTAGAATGAAACACAAGAAGAACGTGGAAGGAAGGAGGCAATGTGTAGTCACCTGTTTGATTAGGGGAGTGGCTGACGGAATCCCGAATGGGAGCCATGCCTGGAAACAGAGAGAGGAAAGACTGTCAAACAGACTTAGAGGGAGTTAGAGACAGAGCCAGAAAACAAACACAGTGGGGAGATGTTAGAGGTAGTTGGGGCGGATAGGACATTTAATAAGAATCAAGCAAACAGACAAGAAAACAAGAAGATAAAGTCAGCGGGTTCCAAAGTAAGAAGGGCTTGCAAGTAGAAGAGCATAAGTGGACAGACCCTGCTAAATGCTGAGCCTAAGTTATGCCTCATTTTCACTGCATAGTTCAGCTCAACACGACTCGATTAGACTCCACTTTTGGTACGAAGTGCCTTTCTCAATTGCGTTTAGCACTGCAGATGTAGGTGGGACTCTCAGTTGATCGTGATAGAGACGCCGTGTAAACTGCCATTACATAAACGTTTTTAACGTGACACTTGCTGAATCTTTTCCACAGCAACCAAACAGAGGAATGTCTGCACAGAAACTGACCACAGCCGGTTTTTAAAAAATTGGGTCAAGTGAATTTAAAAAAAATTGTGGCCTGGCTACTTAAAAATGTTGAGTTCGTGTCGTGCTAGTTCCTCTGATCAGTCAGTGATCTGCAGTGATTTAGCGACAGCAACAAAGTACCAGATACTATCCACAGCATTTGCAAGTGAAAAACTAAAAATGAAATGCTCCACGTGGGTCAAGTCAACATGTGCCAGTACTATGCAGCAGAAATGAGGCTTTGATAGTTGTAAATGCTTATCCACATTACAATATAAATGACTTAATTGAGTATTTCAATTTAAGTAACTCAGCAAATAAGTAATTAAGCTTTAAATGTGTGTCTGCTTATTCTAAATTTAATTTTTTCCCCTTTTAGCACAACCTGCTTCAATGAGTTTCTGATAACAGTGAGACTACACACTG
>JAPZEB010000009.1:20284829-20299642 GCA_029783705.1 Chaetodon striatus | reverse complement strand
AGTTACAGCCAATGGCTGGTAGCAGATAATATTACATTGCTTTTAGCTCAGGGGAAAATAGAGTGCACCTGCATTGATAGGAGTTTACTGCGTCCTTTTGTCCTGAAAGAATCACGGTAAATAAAATCTTTGTTCACCCAAAACACGTGTATTTATTGGTCCTTTTATCTGCTGATAGGCTGATGGCTGTTAACAAGGTGAATACTGGCTGATACTGATGTTCAGCTAATAAATCAATGTATCCCTACTTGTATGTAAGGAGTTAAGTTTGGGTACTGAATGTTTTAATTTCAGAGGCAGCCTAATTTGCCTGGCATGGGTATTTGTTTTAGATTACTTGTACTATGTTTAGAAGGTGATGCCAATTACTAGAGACACCATACATTTATTTAACAAAGGTCAGCAAAAGGACAAACGATGCATTTTGCATGCTGAGAGTTGTTTGACTCAACCATTTAAAAAAATCACTCTAAATGCAGTGACTGTCAACTGAACATTGTTTTTAACTAAAGGCGCTTTTCACGTGTCCTGCTGTTGCCATGCAACTACAAAATCTATTTGAAGCATGGTGCTTTGTTGCCAGAAGCTGACATATTCTTTAACATCATTTGCATGCCAGTGAAACACATCGGGCCCTCGGCAACAAAACTTAGTGTTGAAAATGAGAGAAGTGTCTGCACAAAGAGTGGGAGGAATATGAGATATAAAAAGCACACAGGTAAAGAGGTCATGATATGGATTGACTATACAGTTAGTGCTGGAAGAAAATTGGTTTCTGCCGTCATATCACTTCAAAAGCATTGATGCAGTCACTGCACTTTTTTATGTTGAACAAATACACACTAATTAAAGGTCTGTCGGAGCGTACATGGACATTTTTCCTCATCCTCTGTTCCTACCTCTGTCGCACTGTGTTTAAAAATCTGCTCCAGCTCCAACACAAGCATGTTGTCAAACAATTCTCATACTCACGGACATGTTTAATTTAGAGGGCTTGCACTGCTGGCTCTTTGTGCTGTATACACTATATGCTATATATACAATGTTATTATAGATTGTGCTTGACGCAGTTTCAATTAATCTTTGGTGGAGCAACCCATCCCAAAGCTATTCTGTGGGCTGAGCAAACCAGTATAAGAGCT
Organism: Chaetodon striatus; assembly: GCA_029783705.1. Taxonomy (NCBI): domain Eukaryota; kingdom Metazoa; phylum Chordata; class Actinopteri; order Chaetodontiformes; family Chaetodontidae; genus Chaetodon; species Chaetodon striatus. The sequence continues at coordinate 20,298,500 of JAPZEB010000009.1, read as the reverse complement.
CCTGTTAGGGAAGACCTTGTTGTTATGGCAACATTCCTAAACACTCCCAACTCCTCTGGGCTTGTCCGAGCAAGATGACATCAGCACAAGTAGAACATGCCAGTGTCTTTCTCTCTCTCTCAAATAAGCAAAAACCCTCATTAATCAATAGCTAAGCTGAGGGGAAATTTGGGAGTGGAGGCACGCAGTCTGCATTGTTTCTGCTTCAACTGCGATCAATGTGAAGGCGTGAAAAACACGAGGAAGTGTAAAGAAAACGTGTAATATACTGGAGTGCAGGTGTTACTGTGCTGTGCGTGACTGCGTCTTTCATAACAGTGTGCTGTACATGAGATTGCATGTACAGCGAGTGTGTGCAGGAGCAGATAAGCCCACTTGTCACACGGTGCACTGCCGTCACAGCAACTTTGGGAGGAGTTTGCAGGGGCCCCCTCACATATCAAACCCAAACCAAGAGACATGCGCGCAAAGGCACAAGCTTCAGGTGTTGCGTATGACTCATTCGCTTTTTTGTCTATTATTCAGTCATCCATTTGATTTTATAGTCACCTGTCCAGACACACCCAGGTAGGTGGTGGTTACCACCAGGTATTCTCGGGAACTGTCTACTCTATAAATAGTTTTGAGCAGTCAATAGGTGCATTGGTCAGTCCCTTTCTAATTGCTGGTTTTAAAACAACAGGTGGAATTCGTAAGTCTTTCGTAAGTTGAGCGTGTTTTGTTTTATAGAGTTCCTCTGATAGTGAAAAACATTCATTACAGGGTGATGTCTTCAAAGGTGTTTGTTATGTCAGTAGGGCTGGGTATTTTATTAAATATCAGTACTAATACCAGTACCCCTTAACTGATACCAACACCAGTAGAGTACTTTATTTGATACAGCCATAATATCAAACATTTTGGAGGCATCTCTGCACACTAAGCTGCCACCTCCATCAAACACACGGCACTTAAGTTCACCACACCAGTCTGTAATGACTTCAGACGGTTATTAAAGGGTTCAACAACAATGTCAAAAAGGTGTTGGTGTCACTCGATGTTGGATGTTGGCCGCTGCTGCTGTGTTGGCTAGTGCTAACTGACCGACGCTGAGGTGAATGTTCGCTGGGTGGAGAGTGACTCTGGAGACAGTAGCAACAGAAACTTTGCTGATCCAGCGAGGAATCAGGACAGTTCAGGATCAGAACCTAGATGCAATAGGATTTTATGCAGGTATCGTTTGTCTGGGGGCATTTCGACGCTGTTTATTACCGGGTTTTTCAGTCAAGGATGCAGGAACGAGGGCTTTTATATTAAGACATCGGGCTCAGTGGTCAATGAACCTAGTGCAATAACTAGAGGTTGGGAATCACCTCAGACACAGCAATACGATATTTTAACGATACTTAAGTCACAACACAATATTGCCGCAATTTTCTCATTTTGCCAAATGCTAAATATTTTGGTAGCATATATTTTGATATGTTACCATGTATTACTTTTTTTCAACTGCTAATGATATCCACCAAGGCAATCAAATTGTCGGTTTCATCTATTAAGATGAAGTTTTTAGTCTGGTAATCTCACTTCAGTCATTTTTACTGTAGCAAAATCTGTCTAATGGACTCACAAGCAATTAATTTTATGTTTCTCATAAGCTACCAAAAGTTTAATTTGTATTTGCGATATTAATAGAAAAAAATCAAAACATGTAGCCACACCTGACTAGTCAATGAGACTCTGTGTGAAATTGGGGCAAAGTTTTATGGTAACCAAATTTCACAACTGGTGCAGAATAATGGTGCAGCTGTACAAGCAAGTATGATCAAAAGCAGAAAAACGTTATGTTCTTACTGGAGTCAAGACCAAAGATAATCAAACTGGTACAAGCCAAAGAGCTGCTGACAACCGGGGGCAAATCAGCCTATAGACTCCAGCTATAGTAAGACACTGTTAAGTACAGACAGTGAGTCTTTCAGAGGTATAATGATTACACTCGTGTTATTGTATAACCATTATCTGAGGGGAGGAGCTCACATGCCGATAAATGTCTGTGCCAGTTCAGTTTGATTCCACGGAGACTTAAACTCTGAGCTACTTCTCTGTTTGTACTGAGACAAACAAATCTAACAATACAATACGAGGGGGAGACTCTAGACACAGCAAGATGACGGGCGGAGAGGAGCGAAAACAAAAGCAAGAGACAGAGAGAGCAAGTGAAACACAAAGACACACTCAAGGTCAGGGACAGACGCTATCAGACTTCCTGCCTACACTAGCCATGACAGTAGTTTCAGCTGTAACTGAAGTAGGCTAGTACAAACAGGACTCAATGGAAACTGCAACGGCGATTCAAATGGAAAACACTTCTACGTCACATGGCAAAGTACACCGGCGCTGTCATAAGAGCAAAGCACCCTGCACTTCAGGGACAGACAGAGACGGAGCCCAGACCATGCAAGGACGAAAAAATGCTGGAAAAATAAACATCTAAACATTGTGAAATCCATGAAGGCTTTAAAGCCAAAATGTACTGGTAGTTTAAAAAAATAAAAACAGGACTTGATGTCCTGAGCCAAGTAGTTTGTGGATTTTCTCAAGTCCTCTGTGAGTTAAACGTGCTTTGCTTTTAATACTGCACCAGTTTCTATCATCTACTGCCAGAATTATGTCTCCACACAAAACTGCAGCACTGATAGTTGTGAAACTGTTTTTACTACCCTGAGTACAATTCTGGAGATATGCAATATTAATCCCATCCTTGCTTACTGTGCACAATTGCAATTGGAGTTTGGAAAAAGGGGCCTTTTGAACACTATCAGAATTGTAGTGACTGGTTTTAGTGGCACATCACTCATGACAGATAAATATTTCTGTGCAAGTGTCCTAGAGGCAGCAGAACACCCTGAATCCTCGCAGAGACTAACTACATTTGCAGTGGCAAATCAATACAAACATTTAGACACAGCACGGAGCAATGGCATTATCTTTTCTCAATTTTCACACAACACAACCATCCCACAGCTCCTTCTTCTCTCACCTTTTGACCAGTCCTGTATCTTCTTATCCTCCGTCCTCGTCACACTCTCCGTCTCTCTCTCTCTTCCATCCACTGTTCTTCCCTCTATGGGTATGTTCCCTGTGAACAACAGGAGGAATTACCATTACTGTCGCCGTCGTTGCTACCGCGTTTTGTGCTTTATGTGGCACAGTTACAATGATATGCTTCAATAGCTCCAGGGTGGCAGCTTAGGCTCTGGGAATTTGTCATGATTTTTGCCCTTTAAAGGGGAAGTTTGCCAATTTTCAACCAGCTCGGTCTTGGTGAATGTCTGATGGGGGAGGAGATCCCGGTGCTTGCAGCACAGGGGAAAGCCAGGGGCTGGACTGTATCAAGAAAATCAAATATCACAATATCTTTTTTTGAAATACCTTGATAGCGTTGTTGCAGGGTTGACAATTGGTGCTTTCACAAACTATGTACACAATGAAATATTTGATTAATGTGGACATAAGGACTAGGTGAGTAAAGGCAAATAATACAACAGCTAGAACAGTCTGTTAAGTTCAGAAAATTTCATCACTTTACTGTAATGCAGCCTTTAAAACCAGGGAAGCACAACACTTATAATATCATGGCATCCAAAGTCTAAGACAACATCTATTTTAATATCTGGAAATCAGTATAATAGATATATTGTCTAGCAGTAAGCCAAACACCGTTTAACTGCACACACTGGCTACACTGTGACGACACAGGGCTGGTTAACAATTGTAAAAAAAAAAATCCCCTTAAAGCTTCCCTTTAACTGATAAAATTAGAAAATATTTAACAAAGTAATCTATAATAAAATAATAATACAATACCCTGTTCCTGTTTTTGGCTCTATGGTGCTGTGCTTTGGTCATGCTATGTATAGTTCATGACTTTAAAGTTTTTTCTTTTTAAGTAACGCTAGTAATAATCTAGGAAATCTTTAAAATGGAAATTTTTTTTTCCCTGAGGTCAAAAGGAGCAATATTCCCCAGAAAATGGGAGAAGTAGACTGTCTTTATTTCAGAGGACATGGGGACAGCTTCACCGCGAACGTTTGGGCAATAAAAGGACATTTAACAGGTGGACTCATGATTACTTAACTGGTGTGCCCCCACACAAAATGTTCTCTATGGTGTTTATGTTTTGTCTAAACATTTAAAAATACTTTAAAGAATTACACCAGTGGATATTGCCTGGTGACGACATGAAACAAGATGAAAGCACCCGGCTTTAAAATATAAAAACTAGAGTACTTAAACCTTTGTAATTAAACATTTTTACTACTCTTTACTGATCAAATTATTACTCTTGTTGGCTCCCTGAAAAGAAATAAAGGTCTTCCTATTGGTTTGTAATCAAACTGTGGCTTCTGCCTCAATGAGTGTCAAGTTTAGCTGCACTGGTCGCGGTGGGTGTGCCATTTAGCCTGCAGGAGAAAGCTGCAGGCTGCAGTCTAATCCGATAATGGGATTACAGCACAGCACTTACCTTAGCTATAAACAGACAGACGTACAGAGATGCTGAAACAACTTAGACAGACACCATGGCTGCACCATTCAATGTGTAATCACTTAGTTTAGCTTGATAATTGCACAGCGGCTTATTGAATGGTGAAATGTTGTCACTACACTGTCAAAGATGCTGATTCTGCATTTAAAAATGCAGTGTTTAATATGTTGGAAACATTTAACACATTAAAGAAGTAAGAAACTGTGAATAGCTATGACTTGTTTTCAATTAACAAAAAATGTGAAAACATACATCACTGTCAAAACAGCTGAAAATCACTTAACATTTGGGATGTTGATGAAAACGCATTGTCCCAGTAAATAAAAAGCTATAAATCTAAACAGTGCTGAGCTCCTGTGTGCGCAGCAGCGATCAGAGCTGATGCTACAGCCCTGTGTGTGTTTATAGGACATCTTTATGAGAGAAAAGGATCTTGAACATGTTTATGACATGATGAAGTTTGAGTTTTAGTATCATGCATGGAAGTTCAGGAGTAGATTGTGAGCTAAAAGTCTGCAAGCCTTCAACCAGAATCAGAAATGATTAGTTCATACAAACAGGGGCTTACATTCCCCTAAACTACTCTGGTCAACATCTTAAATGTCAAGGCTCTATTACAATTGAACTGTAAGTGCACACCCAGTTGCATCCTTTTTAATGCTGCCACCTTAAGTCACCACCCTCCTGCCTCTGTTCCCACACTTCCCCCCTTCCTCCAGCCATCAAGTGCTTCAGCAGATGGTTCTGGGTTCAACAACAACAACAGCAGAGCATGGTGGGGCCCTCCTGGAGTGCACACATACACACCGTGGACAGCATCTGTTTATGAATGGGCCGACAATTGCCCATCCCCCGACAGCTACAGCTGACAGAGGGAGAGGGGGGGCACCCCGAATCGCCAAAAGCAAAAGAAGGGATAAAGAAGAACAAGGTAGTCCAAAAAGGGGGAGGGAAGCAAACAGAGAAGATGCTAGCAAAGTTGCATTGCATGTTTTTCCCTTTCTAGTGCAAGACAGTACTGAAAATCAAAAAAATATATATATATCTACACAGGAAACCAAATTCAATCCAAGACCATTCCCTTCCTGCATTTAAACAGCTAAGAATTAATTTATATCTGTTGTAAAAAGTAGATTCATTTAGCTTTAACTATAACACCTTGTCCAGTTAGGACTTTCCTTAACTGCCTAAAAGGAAAAGTGACAAACAGAACATGTATACTAAACCTGATCACAGGTCCATCTTCCCTAATCTAGGTCACATGAGAGTTAATAAGTTCATGCGCTAACCACGTGCTTTCTGTTGTTGTTCTTTAATGAGTTTGTTAATGATCAACCATGGTAAATCAGGCCAATTTAATTGTGCTTCCCTGTTTGCCTGAAAGGCTACTAGAGTTTGTGTACCATTCACATTTAATCCAATACAAACTCCTGGATTGATATCAGTACCCAAAGGTACCTTTTTCCAGTACTTCACTGTCTGAAATGACAAAAATTTTATTTCAGGTGTCACAAATTAATCCAAACTTCTGAATTTAGAACATTTTGTAATTTACTAAGAACATTTTAGTTTTCCTTGAGTTATATGCGTTGCCCTGGCCAGGCTTTGCACGACAAACACTGCACCGTGTAACAACACTTGCAGCCGATTTTGGCTCAGCATTCCCCTTCATGTCTTGACTGCAAGCGTATCAGACATGTTCCTCACTTCCACATTTCAGACAACAGAAACGTTCTCTCATTTTAATCTATGTAGGTGTCTGTACGAGCTATGTGCAAGCTTGCGTCTCACGGGCGTAACAGTGACCTGAAGCATTTATTTACTCTTTAAGTTTACTTTTTTGACAATGTACGTGTAACACAAGGTTGACGCCCAATAAAAAGGAACTGAATAAATACATTTATTGACATTTCGCGACCTCGGTGGAGCCAGAAAACAGCACTTTTGCCCAGCAGCTGGGAAGCAAGACACAGGGACTTCTTTGGTATTAAGGAGCTGCAGTGTTTATTCATGGGCAAACTGTAATCTACACTGTCCGTTTACTGCCGCTAGACAACTTCACTGCTAACCTTTCCCTCTGCTCCGATCACAAACACCTGTCTGCCCTGAGTGCCACACACTTGCTACCCACACACAATATGCACAGCACCCTTAGCTGCCTAAATATGGCGCTGATTGATTTAACATAAATCTGTGCTTGATATGACCAACTTAACGACTACTGGGACAAAACGAGTGATTTGAACATGTCACTTTGAGCTCTAGGAAACTGTGTTGGCCATTTTAATTTACAATTTTTTGTCAGTATTTTACAGACGATTAATCAATATTAAAAAAAAAAAAAATCTTTATTTGCTGCCCTGAATTGCAAAATACTGTTGGACATACACAAAATTTGGCCTTACATCATCTCAACTAATTGAAAAGATTTCCACACACTTGCACCTATGCAGTGTTTCACTCCTGCATTATCTTTAACAATCTCCAAGGTACACTTAACAGCTACTGTTGATGACTTGCCTTATTTTACAATGCCTTAAAGACGGAGTGGAGCAGCCATTTTGACCGTGACATACAAACGGCGAGACTGATGAAAAAGCGCCTCTTTCCAAAAATATCTCATCTCTAAATAAGGTCTTTGTTTTCTTTTAAGTGGTTAAAATAACAATCTGGGCAGATGAATCTGCTATTAACCACATACTTTCAGGTTTTTCCATCTTAAGACAGAGGGAGGTTTGAGGGGGGGAAAAGAGCAGCACAGATGAAAGATGAGGAAAGTAGCTGTAAAGGTCACAGTGATGTTGTGTGTAACTCTTAAGCACAATAGATCAGAGTCCATTTTGTACAGTGGATGCATATTTTCTTTAGCTACAAAGAGGTGTGCAACGTAATAGTTTTAAACGCTCTGGTTCACCTGTATGTCCTGGTAAACAAAGTGAATCTTTCTGACACTGTCTCCCTCTGCCTTTATTAACTGTAGGAAGTCTGCTGCATCCAGCTAAGTTTAAAGCTACTTCTGCTCTACCCTTTTGAGATTCACAGTGTAGCACGGATTTCGCTGCCACCCACTTGCCTTTTCTGTGAACCCTTTTCTGCCAGCTGTCAAATAAAGCTGAAAGACTTTAAAAATAATCAAACTATATTTGGGTTTCTGAGGAGGTAGAGATCAGAGATCTGAGGCTTTAGACTCCTGCATCCTAAGACCCTGTGGGAGTGTTTTTCACTCCCAGAACTGAGTCATGCAGTGAAGCAAGCGAGGACTCTCAAATTTATAGGAGACGGAATATTGATTGCATTTGTAGCCGTGTGGAAGTAGCCGTCTTCGCACAAACACCCCAGACATACACCCAAACATAAACTGACAGACCTGAGCATCCACATAAACACTCAGAGCTCGTCTGTCCCCGAAGAACAAAAGCCAGAGGGTAGTCGCGTGGCTAATTTGCATGTATAACACCACATCATTTGCATCAATTTGCATTAGCATGTTCTCACAGAGGCTCGACACTGGAGGCTCCTTTCGGGAAAGCCATCACTCAATTAGTGACTTACAAAGAGTGTCTCCTCATCAAAAAACAGCCCAACAGCGAAGGCTTTGTGTGGCTGACATTGCAAGACGTGACATTTCCAGCCTAGCTGCATTAAACCTGTCGCTTCGGCAGTGCAGTCAGAATCAGGCAGGTTCATTTCAGGTCATGGTAACATGAGAGAGGCAATGTGATATTTCTGGCTGAAAAATGCTCTTCAATTTTGCTGCTGGCAGAGCAGGGTGGGGCAAGCTGTGAATTAAAGTATTTCCTACAACAAGCTTTCTGAGATTTTTTTTTCCCAGATTCAAAAGCAGAAACATTTATAAATTGGCAAGCCCAGTTTACCATGTGTAAATCGTGTGCCATGCTTTCAAAACTTCTAATATGAGTGGGCCGTGTAGAGTGGAAGTAAATAGGATATTAATTGTTATAAACTGGTGAGCCAAATTATGTTTAGTAAAGTACAAAAAATGCCAATGCATTTTCTTGCCAGTTCTTGCAGGAGGTGGCAGGGATATGCACAATAAGTTGGCTAGTTGATTCAACGTTGATACCCACACTAGTCGTCACCGGACATACTAGTTGGTTAAAATAATAAAAATTGTTGTGTTAAATGATTGTGTTCACACAACAAAAATGTTGATGCAATAATAATGCACATTTTCTAAAGATTTATTTTCCTAAATTATTGCTTTCAATAAATATTATTTTGCAAAACTTATATTTAGTGACCTGTTGTCATTTTTTGTAGGGTAATGTGCAATTTTTGTAATGCACGATGCATAGCGACACACATTTCAGCAGCATTTAAGATACATTTCGGTTATTTAAAAATGTGATTAACAATTCCAAATGGTTTTTAGTAATACACGCAATATTTTTTTAAGACAACGTTTAACCTCGTAGATTAAATTGTGCTGAATTTTGACAGTTTTCTGTGTGTTTTCTTTCCCTTAGACTAGTTCGCTAGATTAACTTTAAACTTCTGTTTAACATCAGCTACATTAGTCAGAACATCCCTAGTAGGTGGACATGCAACATCGATCAACCTGTGACTGCATGGAGCGCAAAAAAAGAGCCTACCATAGCAACAGAAATAATAAATAACAATAGATTTAAGACTTAAAATTCAGACATTCTGCTGTATCAGTTCAAATAAAAAAAATAAAAAATTTTTTTAAAATGAAATTAAGGTCAAATATTTGTAGAAAAGCCTACAATGTCAGCCACACTAATTTAATATAATACTCAAAGCCAAAGACACTATTACCCATCCACATTGCTAAACAGCTTGCTCAAACTTTAATTGCCGACATGTCAAGTGTATCCTGTAAGTCAACAGCACCAAATGCTCCATTTCTGCTCCTTGCTTTTTCAGTCTCATGACCATCTGCAGGTGTGGCTTTACTGCTTGGAGGAGCAATGGTCAACTACCTGATCCCCAACCAAAGTAGCAACATTGCAACACCTCAGGAATTTATAGCACTGCCGTATTAAATTCCAAACACGACCATCTTAAGTGGGCTTCTCCAGCACGGAGTCACTTTATGCAAGATTGCTACGACTTCAACACGTCACAAGCCACTTGAGAAAACGTGATATTTTTAGACAAGAATGAAAACACGTTTAGCAAACAGTAATTTAGGGAGCGGAGCCATGCAACCAAAAGTGAAAGTGAAGCCAGACAGCACATTGCTCTCCAAAAATCAAAGGAAATAACACCAGTCACAACTAATTACACATTATTTTTTTTGCATTTTGTGATGATTACGAATTCAGAAGGCCCACAAGCAATTAAGTGGATCTGTGAGTAAGCTGGATGGTGAGTCTGTGTCTCGAAACTGACTCACAGTTGAGCTTTGCTTATGCATAACTAAAGGGCTCCAGAGCAGCAGCGCTGAAACACTTATTCTGCTTTTGCCCCGAAGGATGTAATCCCCACTGGTGCCACAGATGCTATAAATGTAGCAAATTTATGATACCGTGGTTTGCCTTTTATAGAAACATCCACCAAATGCTATTTGTAAACTTTAGGACAGGATGACTTCTTTAAACATGAAAGCAAAACCACTTTCCAAAGGCTATGAATTGAAACTAAAATGACCTCAAGCAACATTGCACTGTTGGCAGCCTGTTATTTATGGAACAAGAGAGTTTCTATCTAGATTTACGTAATAAGGAAGTGCTGCCATTGGAAAAAATACACAGATCCCAGAATTAAGCAGCGTTAAATTGGGAGACACATAATTCAGGCTCGTATAAATGACTTTGGTTAAAGTTGAAGGTGTACCGTGTTTTGTTTTTTTTTTAGATCGTATAAAATACAGCTCTCATGAGACAAATCATCTGGGTGTTAGTGTGGGAAGGCACTAAAACTAAAAATGAAACATGTAATGTGAAAAAAATCCATGTTACTATACATCTATGAGTACTAACATACTTTCCTCCTTAGATTACTTCAGCAATAGTCATACCCACATACAAACGGCTGGAAAATCCGTCTTTATGCTGGAAAAATGTGACACATCATCAACCAGCTTTAGTTGCCAACTCCAAACAAACTAACATACCAGAATACCTTACAAAGCCATTATCTAAACACAGTTTTCAAACCATGAAACACAACAAATACATTACACGAGATAAACAACAGAAAGTGGACTAAACCGGCATTTCAAACAAGGCAGTTTAACATCTCGTTTTTGAACAGCATGCTCAAACACTGACGATAACAGACACTTCTGGAGATGAGAAGGACGCGAGTTGATGCACTGGCTCACTACTAAGTGCGCACAATAAAAGCAAGAAATTTTTCTTGGAAGGTTTACGCATGAAAACAAGATTCATAAACAGAAAACGGATTAAACGCAGCCCTCGGAGCGGGTCGACGGGCTAGTTGTGGCCCATGACTCTATTGTGTGCCTGCAACTGTATGGACACAATGAGCTGCACAAACACCTCTCCACACACAAAACATCAGGACTCTGGCTTCTCATTTAGCGATTTTAAAACAGCAAAGCTTACTCAGCACAATGCGGCCTAGACCAACCCAGACCCTCCAATTCAATTCAAACGGAACTGCATGTGCTTGCATAAGCAGCAGCTGCCCATCCCCTGTCCCCCTGACCCACACACATACACACACACACCCCTCTTTAGTAGTCCACCACACAGATGAACACACAGGTCATCGTCTAAAGAGAAGTGGCTGGAAAGGTGATATAAACTGATACACATGTTCTTAAAAATTAAGGTGGCACACTCACCTGTTACGATGCTTCAGCTTCTTTGGTGGCAACAGCTTTCAATTCCGAATCTCTGGGAAAAAAAAAAAAAAAAAAAATCACGACAATATTATTTATATAGCCCAATATCACAAATCACAATTTTCCTCACAATCTAAACATATGACACCCGCTGTCCTGGTAGTGAATGAGGAAAAACTACCCGCAAAAAAGCCTTTAAGAAAAGCCATGAAGCTAATCTTTTACCCAAACAAACCTAGATTACTGACAGGAAAAACACTGCCTGTGGTTGTTACACTTTTATTGGTTTACTGTGATTAAACAACACCTTGTAAAACAAAAAAAAAATCATGTGAGAGGGTTATGTAGAGAGATACTAAACCTGACAGGGTAAACAGGACTCTTTTAAGAAATGTCTCAGATTAATTATTGATGGTGCAATGGTGCACAGGTCAAGAGACATGCAACGCACCTGCACAATCTATGCAAGGACAAACATGCACCAACCAATCGGTAATTGCGGTATGAAAAGTATCTAAACTTGTCGATGTGGAAATTCAGGTTGAACTGCATAACAGGGCAATGTCAGGCCAGAGTCCCCAAAAGCTAAGACTCTACAAGGTTACCAGAGATTGTGTTTGTGTGTGTGTGTGTGTGACAGATAAAGACACAGTGAGAGTGTGTGTAGGTCAGAGTTACAGCTCGGGTCCTGATCGGCCATTATCTCAGCTGTTGCCTGATTTACAGCTTAACCAACATGGCTTCTCGAGCCTGGTATTTTTCCAGCGCAGCCAAGACTAACATTGGTCTTAACAGAGCATCTAGTTGCAGTCAATGCAATTAAATTATTATGTGACTTAGCCGTGTGTGCAGCGTCGTCGGGCCGGTGTAAAAAGTTAAGTGAATACGCCTGCAAAACCAGCAGAGCAGGGGTCTTATGTTAAGCTAACCAGCTGCTCTCTGTTTCGACCGATAGAGGGTGTTAAACACTCTGACCGAAATACAACTCTGCAGCTTTACAATTTCACCACTAAATTTACATTGATATTATGTTTCACCGCCAACTGTTAAATATTTGGGGGTATTTGAACATCTGTGCCCCCTCTGCAAGCCAACAAACACCCGAGCAATCGGTCGGAGTCACCGCCGAGCAAGCTGCGTCGTCGAATTAGCATCGATGCTAACGCTGGCTAACAGCTAATGTTACGAAGCGGCTAATTACCTTACCGGTCTTATTTCAAATGTAGCTATGCTGGCATTTTAATAAACACAGCGACGAGTCGTATCTATAAACAATAAAATCGTGATGATAAACAATTGCCAATAAACAACAATATCAAACTAAAGACGTAATTCTCCCTTTTGACAGATATGTACGCACAGCCGGCTAGCTAAGGTTAACCACTGCTCGTACTAGTTAGCGTCAGAAGGTTAACCTGCCAACAAACACAACGGCTTGTCACACAAGCCTGAAAATACCTGCAGACAAACGCTATCCCCTGGTTTATCAGCCGATGCGTTCACCTTTTACCTTTGCAAACTGCAGTGCAACCGAGCCGCCTAATGCTAAATGCTAGCCGAACAGTAAGCTAGCTAGCTTAGCTCAGTCATGGCTAACTCAACAACAGCGGCAGCTCAACTTATCTACACCAGTCCCCCGGTCTCCCTGCTCAGGGCTCTCTGCGCACATTAGCTCACCACAAAGAAACGGTCCTCTGCTCAAGAAAACATCGTAAAATCAGACTCACCTCATTGAAGTATAAAGTGCAACAGAGTGGAAAGGAAAGCCGGCTGTAAGGCTAAAAGAATTTCAACGCGTTTGCAGCATCTACGAGGGGAGGCATTCGTCCTGCATGATCGCCATTTTCTTAACTCGCTGCTGGCTAACCTTCTTTCGCTTGAGCTCTGCTTTCCCCTCCTCTCTCTCTCTGCATTCACTTCAGCTCTGACTCTGTGTGTGTGTGTGAGTGTGTGTGTGTGTGTTTCTGGAGGTGGGAGACAGAGCAGGAAACACATTCACCACTTCCTCTGACTGAGAAAACCAAATACAGCCAAAGGTAGCTTCATATCGAGAGAAGAATAAAAGTATGTGAGGCCAAGCATGTCAGCCGTGTCCATAATAAGCAGCTCAGGGCCTTCACGCTAATAAACCCATGGGACATGCTGCCATGGCACCAAATGAATCAGACCTCACACTGCAAACACTACAAAATATTTTATTCATATAGGCCAATTATTTTAACATTTAAGTATCCCATTACAACTTTTTAAAACGTCATCAAAAAAATAAATAAATAAATAAAATAAATAAATAAATAATTCTGAATGACTTATGACAAGAAATATGAATGACTGATAAACAGAAAGCACC
>JAPZEB010000009.1:20241217-20252877 GCA_029783705.1 Chaetodon striatus | reverse complement strand
CTCTCCCCCCACTGAGGAGGAGGAGGAAGACTGAGAAGGGGAAGAGGCAGCTGGTGGAAGTGGCCGACATAGCTGCTGAAATATTTATCACACCACTCTTTGTACTCCTGTTTCCACTGCAGGTAGCGCTCTCTGTCCAGCTCCAAGCTGCTTGTTTGATTTGCGTGTTGAGCATACGGGTAAGTAGCTGAGCTTCCTGAACCTCCCGCTTCCCTCTGGGAGTGTTCTCCTCGCTTCTTGTAGCTGCTTGAAGCTGATTTCTTACTGTGTTGCTGACTTTGATGGCTGTTTTTGCGGTCATCTGATGGTGACTTGGATCTGGAATGGTATTCTGCTCGAGATGAAGATGACGAGGACGGTGTGGGAGAGCGTTTGTAACCATAGCTATAGGAGCGGGAGGAATGAGAGCGGGTGTGGAGGTGTCTGTGGCGGGAGTAAGGTGAGTGGGGCCTGGAAAGAAAAAACATTCAGTCATGTCATATGTCTCAAACATTTTAAGGTACAATTGCCTTGTTATTGCTAGAGCCATCTCTATATCAATTCTCATTTCACCTTTTCCATTATCCCTTTAATGTGTCCTCCATAATGAGGCGGATGTCTTTCTATGGTTATCTTCTCCAGGCATTGAGTCATGGATTCAAACATATTTTGTGAGTAAAGCTGCAAGTCGTCAACTATCAAATTAAGTGCCAACTAATTTGATAATTTATTAATCTATTTGGGAAAATTTTCTAAAGAAAAAAAAGAGAAATTCTCTGACTCCAGATTCTTAAATGAGAATATTTTCTGGTTTCTATACTCCTCTGTGACAGTAAACTGAATATCTTTGGATTGTGGATGTAACAAGAGGTTTGAGGACATCATCTTAGGATTTGGTAAACACTGACTGACCCAACAACTAATCCATGAATCAAGAAAATAACTGACAGATAAATCAACAATGAAAATAATAATACCAACCAATGGAGCCCTATTTGTGAGGTCTCAGTGATCCTTGACCAAAAAGTCTAATTAGTTAATTCTTAAGTGAAGATTTTCTCTCCGGGCGTGCCTCAATGTACTGTGTTCACAAGAATGGGATGGGTGAAACAAAGAACCAGAAAACATACTGCCTCCGGCCATGGCTGCTGCTGGCACGGAAGCATGAAGTAGAATAAATACAATCAAAAAAACAAGAAAAAAAAAGCCAAAAAAATACCTGGATCTGCCTTTGGACCTGGACCGGGATCTGGATCTGCTTGAAGACCGAGAGTAGGAGCGAGAAGACTTGGACTTAGATGACTTTGAATTAGAGCGAGAGGAGGAGTGCCTGTGTGAAGATCCTCTGTGAGGTGACCTGGGTGACAAAGACAAAGGAAGAGGAGGTTTATACTTCATACTAATATCAGTATATTGTCCTCATACTACAATATCTCTGCAGCTGTAAAGCCACTGTAAAGTTTCCTTTGTTGCCTGGAATTAAAACAACTGGCAAATTCATTCTCTCTGCAATTAAACAAGGTAAGTCATGTAATATCAAGACTATGAACTCATACCTTTCCTTCTTCTTTCTCTGATGCCTGTACCACTCCTTGGGGATGAGGGCAGGGATGGAGGTAGAGGGGCACAGGGAAGGGATGGGGGCACCCTGGAGGTTTGGGAGAGTCCACACGGGCGTGGTAGGCGGGTATCCAGGGGGGAAACTGCTGAGAGGCTGCTGAGCGGTGAGGAACGTGTGAAAATGAGGGGAGGGAAAGAGAGGTGGAGGAGCTGTGGGAAATGAAGAGGAGGAGGGAGGACGCTGCTGAGTGTTTGTTTCATTCCAGCCTTCAGTGGGACAACGTGAGGAGGAAGAAGAGCTGTGGGGGGGAGAGAAGAAGGAGGAAATGAAATCAGACTTGAAACAGAAGGCAGAGTCAAATACAGTCTTACTTAATACACACGCTTCACTGACCTCTCCCACGTCGTTGGTGGCACAGAGGGTTTCGGGACTGGACCTGTTAATTCAATGGTTTTATTTGTGTTAGAGATGTTGCTGCAGTTTTCAACATAATACATCAGTAATTTGTTTATTCAAATTAGATGACAAAAACATGATGATTAATACTGACAGCATTGTGAATAAATAGAAAGAGACACTGCTTATTGGGCTCACAGTACAGAGCTTAATCCTCAATTTTTTTCCCACAAATTCTGCCTTAACATTTAATATTCATGTTTAAAGTGATCCATATCTGACATCAGTATGATCGAATCTCTGCCCTGGAATGCTTCACATGCAACCAAGAACGTCACATGCATTCGCGTTGGTATCATGACAAAAAACATCACAATTGTGAGACACAGGCGTCTGGAAAAAACAGAAGAATGATGGTGCAAACTTGCTGCTGCAGTCAGATTTAAATTCGTCATATGTTACAGAGAGGACTGTCCACTGACACATAGGGCAGTCTCTGAAAAGACACTCAAACAGAAGCACATGGCTAATTATTATGAAGAATAATGTGTGCTTCTGTTTGGGAGAGTGTGTGGCTGTTGTTGCAGCAATGTGTGTTTGTTTTTGAGATAATGGGCTGTCACTAATGGGCATTCAGTCCAGGACATTTTTCTGACTACTGAGGCTTTGGGGACTATGAGTCCTTAGAACAATGAGAGGACAATGGATTACAAAAGCCATAGCTAGCTCTATTAGCACCTATTGCTGGTAGTTCTGTGTATAGAGAGGTGTGGCTGTGCCTGGAGAGGAGTCAGGAGTGGTGGTGCTGCGATGAGGAGGGTTTCATGGAGGAACAGTTCCTGTTAAACTTCAGGGTGTCCGAGGCTACATTCCAATATCTCTGTCGGTGCCTCACGACAATGCTGTCGCGGCATGTAGGCAAGCTGTTCTCATCAGAAAGCATCTGGCAGTCAGGCTCTACTGGCTGGTGACTAGGGCAGCCTACCAGCTGCAGCAGTGTGGTTACAGAAGCCTTCTGCAGTTTCAATAGAAGGTTTTAACACTGTGTAGTGAGTGATCTCTTGTTGCACAGTGAAGTATGACGTGGAAAAAAACATGAGTGTATGGGAAAACCACACGTGAATTTTGATGACACCATTTTCAGGTCGTCAGTGATGGGCTATGCATCAGATTTATGTCCACATACAAATCTGATTGAAAAAAAAGAGCTGATTTCTGTGTCCACACTACTCTGAAAAATCTGACCTGTGCCACATGAGAAATAAAACGTCTGATTTGGGCCTTATTTGGTTGCAATGTGAACACAGCTTTAGTCACTCACCTGAGGAGGGCTGCTGTAGATTAACGCTGTCTGTCTGGGGCTGCTCTGCCACCGCAGTAAGGTTCACCTGAACAGACACAAACATCACAGATTTCATACAGAGAAACTTTGCTGAAAAGTGTGTGTGTTTGTATCTGTGTGTCCTCACCAGTGGTATCAGCTGTGATGGAGCATCAGTGGGGTCTTTGGGTGAAACCGGTCCAGAAGGGGCAGCAGAAGCCGCTGAGTCATCCTGTGTCTTTTCTTCAGCCTCTCTGAATAAACAGCAGACACATCAGAGCGCCGCATGAACTCAACATCAGCTGTTTACCAGTTCTTCAGTCTCAAATCCATAGTGCCATATTTTCATTGCACCAAATGTTCTTCTGTGTGTACAGGAGGCTGTTCTAAATGTTTTTAGACTGAGGCTACCATTTACTTCATGCTAAAAATCATTAAAAACACCATTATTTCACGTTCTTTCCTTATGTCACTCCTGTGAGAAACCATATAATACACTCAGACCTTTGTTTCACACTTTAACTGTCAAAAGAAACCAAGACTTCACTTGTCAGGGTTCTTTTTATAGAGATATCTGTCAACACTGAAACACCTGAACAACATAAAAATGTCTAAATCTCCTTCCTCGTCCTCTTTACAGCTGTCCATCACAGCCAACATCTGTTTGGGAATGGGAAAAAAACGACACAGCCAACCTAGTCATTATTTTATAGCCACAGAATAGTCTGACAAAATCAGCATACGTACAGGTTAATTACAACAGCTGTGTTTTATCATCAGCTATACCAACATCTGAAATGAGCTGTCGCAGACAAAGTTAGAGACAACACAAAGTTGGGCTGTTAACTTTGCTGCGACACTGCCAGCTGGGCAGCTTCAAACACACTCTCCCGAGTGTCCGCCTGTTACATTTCTGTTCATTCTCCTCCTGCACTCTGTGCTCACCTACACTGCATTTTAACACATCAGAATCAACACTATATTTGCTTTCGTCTACATATTTTTCTGTTACTGTCGTCACACAACAGTTTAAGTATGAAACAGTGATTTAGTCAGATACGACATTAACTAGTAGTCGCTGTGGTGGTAAAATCTTTATTTTAAAATCACAACACTGCCTAAAAAATGAACAAATAATCCAAGTTAATGTCCTCAGCTCTGCTGTGTGGATATTTAAAATGAATGATCACTAAGAAAGTGAGAAGCAACAAAAAAAAATTCTTGACTTTACTTCTACAGAGTGTCCGACTGTGACTTGGCTAGCTTCCATCATCATATTGCAAAATGTCTGTTTCCGCTTAACACACTGAAACACCAGGCTGGAGTTTTAAGATCCCCACACTCTGGAGACCAATTTCGTGCAAACAAAGCACTATTTTTGGTCTGAACAGAGAAAAAAAGATGGGTTTACAAATGTAACTGGCTTAGTGTGGAAGTAGTGAAATCACATTTCACTCTGTGTTCTCAGTACAGATTATTAAGTGTCAGAAAAAAAAATCACAATCCATCTGTGATCATTTAAATATAACAATCGTAATCTATAAACATAAGAGCCATCTGAAAAGCTGGTTCACGCTTTTAATTCCAGTAGGCCGGATTACTGTAATACACTTTTTGATGGACTGACAAAGCAGACGTTAAATAAACTTAAGCTTATTCAGAATGCAGCAGCCAGAGTTTTAACAAAAACTCCGATTTCATCTTCTCTTAACTGACTCTCAGTGAAACAAAGAATTGATTTTATAATACTTCTCACTGTTTTTCAATATTTTAATGGTTTAGCTCCTTCATATGTTGCTGACACGCTCAGAGAGTACACGTTTGTCATGTGAGATGAATCTTAGGCACACTGGGTTTACACTTGTTGTATGAAATGAGCTATAAAAATTAAGGTGACTTGAATCACTCTGCCTTCTTCTCCAGCAGGGGGTGTACATTAAATGTTGCCCTGACCACCTGGACATTCATTAAACTAGTTTTAGTTTAACGAAACTTGATAACTTAACTGAAGAAAACTAGCAAACTGTGTTTAATGGATAAACAAAGCATCTGAGATGGATAATTTTTCACTCTACACCATAGATGGTAAAATGATGAGTGTAATAAGACTATATGCTGTATATGTAATATGCAACTGCCTTGAAGTTTTCAGCACTGGATGATTTTGCATTACCCATGGTTACCGTGGTAACACCAAGTGTGTTTTAACACTACAGCAAACTCTCCTTGAGCATCTGCTTCTTCAGATATTAAACAGAGGGGGAGTACAACTTTAAAATCTTGAGGGTGATCACTTTAAGGTACCACAACAATAAATCTCACGACAAATCTCAGGTGTGGCAGCAAAGCAAGTCATTTAACTAGTGTTTGAGTTGTTTATGTATATAGTTACTTTTCGGGTATCTCCAGGTGGCTCTCCGTAGGCTGGAAGGAAGTGCTTGGCGTGTTGTGAGCAGAGGAAGGGTCTGTTGCTGTGGGCGGAGCCACACACACTTGAGACAATGGCAGTGAGTCTGCAGGCTGTGCGCGGGGCAGGAGAGGGTCCTGAAGAAGAACGCAACAGGAGAATATAGCAGAGATCAACATAAAGTAGAGCAGCAGAGACATAATAACTAACAATTACAAAGAACAGCTACACATTAAAATATAAATGCCAGTATGCATGCACATTTCTTGCTAGTTTAAATATGAAGAATGCTGAAAACATGGACTTTACTGTGATTTCTAACACTTGTTTCAAAGGTTTTTAGAAGATAACTGTCAGCCTGAGACCTGACAAACATGTGATTGTAAGAAGAAAACAATAATTATTCTCTTTGCTCCTGAGTCACGTAGGAACACATCATTATGAGGCTGACCTGCTGGCTGCTGGTTGGCAGGTGAGGCTTCTGAGGCTGGCTCTGCACAGAGAGAGGGGGTGGGGTGGGGGCAGGGCTCGGTATCGGGGTTGGATTTTGGGATTGGGAGGTACCACATCCTCTCTTCCGAGTTTTAGTGTAGCCTCGCTCTTTCTTAAAGTTGTCAACAGCCTGTGGTTGGAGAAACAGAGACAGAATTGAATCGTGTCAGAATATTTCAATACTAATGGTACAAAAACTATTTATTTAATTCTCTCCATTATCCTCCAACATCAACACATTATTTTCCATTCATCTGTCAATTCACCTGTCGGAGAAATTTATTGGCTATCAGGCTGTCAGGTGAGACTTCTGATTGGCTACAAGTGGGGCAGACGTGTTCCTCTGAATCCAGTAAGGTAGTGCGAATACCTGAGCGTGAGATAAAGATGGGTGAAATGTAAATATGGAGACCACTGCACCTGTAATATGTTTTGATGGACACAGTATATCAGCAAGTGTTCATAAGTTTATCTAGGTGTGTGTGTGTATTTCAGACACTCACAGTCGTCACAGTAGCTGTTTCCACAGCAGGGTATAAGCACAGCATCACTCAGCAGGTCATGACAGATCAGACAGAGGAGCTCTTCAGGCAATGGATCCTCCTCATCTTCTGACTTGGGCTGCTCCTGTGGAATGAACGGAGGCCTCTCCTTCTTCCCAATGGCGTACGCCTCACTACGGACAGACAATAATACACACACTGCCATTCACATTTTCTTTCATGTGTATAGAAGAAACATATAACCAGAGTGACTTTAACAGTGTAAGTTTGTGTCAACTGATGAGCTCTAACTGATCCTGTGACATTTCACATGAATGTCAGACACGCTAATTGTACCCATGAAATCACCACTATCCATGTCATAAGATATTCACAAGGATCTACACTGCTATTCAAGAGGCATTTCTCCTGAAAACTGGGGAGTCCCAGTCACATTCCCACGCATGATGTCCTCAGGTGACGTCTTCAGGAATGAAGCGGCTAATTCAATTGCTTTTGACTTGACATGCTAATGACTTGGCTAATAGCTACATGCTAATTTTCTTGCCTCTGACTTTCTAATGTGTTTTCATTAGTTTATAATCACCTGCAACTAAGAATCACTGTGTTTTTGTTACCTTAAAATGAGCCATTTATATCTACATACAGAGCGGGTCCTCTCCCAAGGAGTCCGCCATGTTTCTACAGTAGCCTAAAATGGACAAATCAAACACTGGCTCTCGTGGCCTTTGTGTTTTTGCATCGGCCATTACAGTTCTCCTACATGTTTGGCACACAGGAGAAGCTCCACTTCTGCAACTTCACCGATAGATGCCATGGAATCCTACACACTGGACCTTTAAAACAAAAGACACACACACACTGACGGTTTTAACTCACGCGTCTATGGCAGGGATCGCATAACGTCCACAGTTGGTCAGCATGGCTCCTTTCATGTTGGGATCGTCCACCTCTACCATGAAGGAACGAGGGATGCCTGTGCTTTTCTTTATTCTCACAGGAGGCTCGTTGTTTTTATCCTGCCGTCAAACACACACACGTCTACTTTTAATGCTAGGCTTACAGTCATGTTGCCATTCAAAACGTGCACACACACTTTCACAGGATAGCAGAAATGTAAAGACATACTTATCAAATAAGTTCCTTCGGAGGGCAAGATTTGTGCTGATTGCAAAATATTCTGCTCTTACCCCGCTGTTGGGACAGTTCCTGATGTGGTGTCCAGTATTTCCACAGCGATAACAGGTGTAATTTGAAGGAAGTGGAGTACCAAACTTCTTGTTGTAACTAGGTTAGTCAAAGAGACAGATAGTGAGACTAGGACACATGAATAAAGAAAATTATGGAAAAGCAAGGAGACTGAAAAAAGAATAAAGTACAAAACATCAGAAGATGGAACAGAGTGACTGAAAATACAGGAGGAATATAAAGTGTGGGATAAAGACGGAGTGAAGTGATGGAAGTCGAGATAAAGAGAAACATGGAGACAGAATTTTTAGGGAGAAAAGAGAAGTTCTAAGGGGACAGAAATTAGGATGTAGGACAGCTTTACACGAACTCACTTCATGGACTCGTAGTTGGACTGGTTGATCACAACGCTGAGCTTATCCTCCTCTGACACATCTGCTTCAGCCAGGTTAGCCATCTGCATGTACACACATGAACGTATGCGTGCAACAGACACAGTGATGTCAGGTCAAACAGGAGGATCAGTGTCTAATTACAACTGACACATGACTCAGCATAAATATGCACAATAACAACAAAATAGAAAAGACAGAGTATACCTTGGAGATAAAAGGTAAGGCACTGGAAGAGTTCTGGTCGTCCATCTGTTAGAATTAAACACATATTTACACATATTCCAGGTTACATGTCTTATATATATTGGAAAAGACACATTAATAAAAGGCTTAAAGTTTTGCTCCAACACAACACCATTTGTCCTGCTATACTATGCTTGATGCTGCCATGTCTTCACTTTCATTCATGTCTAAGCTGAGATAAAATTTACACCAGCATCCAGTACTGATTTTCATACAGAGTGGATAAGGCATGTCTGTTTTCATCCGGGGATTACTGCCTCAGCACCTCCTGCCACTTGTCATCCCTTTTAAACTCCTAAAAATGAGGAAGCCAACATCAAAGTGCTCCCTGGGAGTTTTCACCTGTCAGGCCAGCATTTCGTTGGACATAAAACATCTTTGCTCTCGTCGCCTAATGTCTGCCTCGGTGCCTCCTATCACCTCAGTTGTTTGTTGTTTTTGCGGATCTGTCCTTGGTTTGTTCCTCTACAATGCTGGAGCAGATAAGGGAAACCATGAGAGCAAAATCGGCATGTGAGACAGAAGAGGACGGCGTTTTCAGCAATGCTAGCAGCACGGCTCTACTGATGGCAGTGTTGATCTCTCGGACAACGTTTGGTCCAGACTGAAATATCTCAGCAACTAATTGTCATTAAATATTCTACAAATATTTAAAGTCTCTAAAAGATGAACTTTGGTGATCATCTGACTTTTTTATCTAGCACCATCAGCCAGTCAAATCTGAATTAGTCCATTACTTTAGCTCAAAAACCTGCAAAACTAAGACATTCCTATTAGTCTGACACTTTTTCCTGACACACAGCAAGCGAGCAAGTGAACTCTGGCGGATGGAACAAGATAAAGTGTCCAGATATACTTCCAGACACAACAACATTCAGAGAGCCTATCAAGCCCTGAGCGAGCAGAAGGAACAGCTTGCTGTTGCTCTGAAAATAGGTGGGGGGTGGGCAGAGCTTCGCCAGAACAAAGTTAGGGTGAGCGTTTTTTCAAACAAGTGACACATTGCTTATACTGTTGGCTGACACACGGAGCAGGTTAGGACAATCTGACATTTGCTAGCTCGCTTGCTGGCATCACATCCAGTTAGGAAGAGGTGTCAGCTGTGTTCAGGGCTTATTATCAAATAGCAGCATGTTATCAGGTTACACCAACAGAGTGAATGTGGCAGGGGTGGGACCAGGTCACAAGTAAGCCTCGAGTCTTTGCACTCAACTCCAGAGTCAAGTTCCATGTCCTAAACTTTGATTTTCGAGTTCCTAACAGGTCATTATGTGCTCTTCACCACATGTAATGCCATTTAAACAGCAGAGTAATAATATATTAAATTTACAAAAATCATGAATGCTTTTTAAAGTGTTTATTAATTTGTTAAAACAAGAGTGACTGAACTTAATAATTAAAAAACATAGTGCCAATGTTGCACTTTTATAGCACTTAACTCATCTCACACTGGAAAAATCTCTAATTTTCTCTTCCCATATTTCTAAGACATTTTCTGTAAGACTTAAAATCATGATGTATGTTGTTGCATATTGTATGTCTACTTGAAATAAAAAAAATAATGTTAATTTTTATTGAGTCAGGAAACAAATTTAATCAGGGAAAACGTTTTAAGTAATGTACTTTTTAATCTTTGGAGGAAAACATAAAGAAATTTCCAAGTTAAAAGGCTCAAATCCCAGAGAAGTTACAAGTCATTGGTGTTTAAGTCCAAGTCGAGTGGCAAGTTATTTTTGATTTGTGAGTTGACTCCACACCTCTAGGACACACAGAATTTATACCCTCTAAACATCAGCATGCTAGCACGGTCATTTTGAGGACACTGACATTCAACTCAAAGCACCTCGGCAGTCGACACAACACTCACAAATAATACAGCACATGCTCATCTTTATGCCTCAAATGCATTTCTAATAAAAGAAAACCTGAAAAACCTTATGAGAAGCAAAGTAGTCCTTACTAATTATTGATAAACACAACTTTAAAGTTGACACATCAAACTTTAAAGTTGCTATTTTACTTAAAACCCGATGTGCTGCAGTACAGACTGACTACAGTTTATTATATTGTTCATGGCAGTACGGTAGATCTTCCTGTCTGACTTTATTAAACCTCAGCCAAATCTGATGAAAGACACTGTCAAGTTGCGTTATGGGAAATATAAGATCTAGTGTTTTTAATGCTTGAGGCGTACTGGGGACTAAGAGTCAGAATCTCTTCCTCTGCTCCTTCCATTTAAAAAAAAAGTCTTTTTCTGGTACTCCAAATTTGTGACAATGCAACTCTAAATTGTTGCTTGTCCAATGTCTAGTATGATTCTAATATTTGTACATTTTTTCAGTTTAATTAATGTGGATTTAACAATCAATCTGAAATGTTATCTGAAGTGGCATATCGTCTGTGTGTATCCGTGTCGTTCTCTCCAGTGAAGTCAAACACATAATCAATACATAAGACAGCTTCATACAAACGACTTTATTGGTAGAAAAAGACAAAAGAGAAATTAAAAAAAAAGTTTATGTAGTCCAACAAAGTACTAAGAAGAGTGGCAGACACTTCTCCTACTGAGAAACCAGATAGAAAATCAGGTCAGGTCAGTGCACACTGATTCAAGTGAAAGCTTTTGAGATGTGCTTGAGTTAGTTCACAGGATAACAAACAAGACTGGCACTGCAAGAATCCAGCATGAAATAACTGCAGCACCGCTTGGTTTCTGAGGAGCGGGCTTTAGAGAGGCACTGTTTATTTGCTCCTACATTAAAGCTCAAACACTGTAAATCCAGCCTGAATTATGAAACCCTTTTTACTCCGTAATAACAGAGGTAGTGTATAGGTTTTATTCTAAAAGTCTGAATAGCTCTAAGACATTCATCTCTTTGGATTGGAAGAGTTTGATTGGTGTTAGTGATATACTTCATAATATATAGAATTTGATTAAAGGAATACTTCACCACAAAAATAGTCCGCTGTACATCAATCACTCACCCAGTGTTGCATTCAATTCCTGAAGAGAACTTTGTTTATCTTGCATTCCTCCATGGTGAATGAAAGATCCAAAAGCTGTGAAAACTTTTCATGAATTGAAGTAAAGGGGGGCCTGTTTAACAGCCAAACTATATCAAACATCCATTTACAAACTCACACGCAACTCACGCAGAATAATCAAAGTCTCATT
>JAPZEB010000009.1:20211901-20230383 GCA_029783705.1 Chaetodon striatus | reverse complement strand
AGACGACATTGCTCTCTTTGTCAGTGACAATGGTTCAGAGTGCTCTTCACTCAGTTTGCCCTTCTCAGAGAGCAGAAGAGTCTCTTGTCCTCAAAAACTCAACTGGCAGAAGATTTGTCAGCTCAGTCACTGATCTGATGCTTTGTGTCTTCAAGCTCAGACTGTGTGCTAATCGTCAACAATAGACTAATATCACATGATTTACACAGGCCGTCACTCTGATGAACAGTAAACATCAGTCATATAGAGTCATTAACCCTGTAACACCAAACATCCGCTGTGTTTAACTGTACCTGGAATTGATGTATTTTTATAGTTTATGCACTCTGTTTTTTTGATTTTTAAATACTATCACTATCAAAATGAATATAAGTCTGCTGTATATACCTTCAGTCAGGACCACTTTGGTCAAAGAAGACCTTATTCCCATTTGCAGTATTATAATTGGCAGTATGGCTCTGCTCTGGGGCATTTCTGCCATTCCTAGGCCTACGTAGAAAGTCTAAGGAGGAGAGAGCACACCTCTGTGCCCTTCCATACGCCTACGTGGAAAGCCTAAAGCAGACGAGAGTACAACTCACCGCCCTTCCATGGAAGGCCTAAGAGCACACCTCTCTGTACTTCCACGTGCAACAAGGAAATCCTGAGGCAGAGTAAGCAAACCTCTCTGCCCTTCCATGTGCCTACATGAAAAGCCTAAGGCAGGGAGACCAGCAGCAAAGCCTCCCCATGGGAACATAGCAGAGCAGCATCAATGACAAGTCAGACACAACATGAAAAGAAGGAGCTGGGGTGGAGGCAGGTTGCAAAGCGGCTTGCAGAGGAAGCAGCAACAGTAGGCAGGCCAGAGCAGTTTAAATAGAGCGCCCTGAATGAGATTCGCCAATTGGTTGCTTAGAAAGGAATCATGTGATCTATCAGCTGACTCAGCTGACTCAGATCAGTTGATTGGCTGTTTGAGATCAGCTGATGTAGCTGGGATGTGAGCTGAGCTTGACATTGTGTCCTGTCTGAACTAACACGATGCTCAATTTCTGTGTAAGTACATTTAGAGTATCAAAAACTATCATTTAGGAGATGGATGGATGGATGGATGGATGGATGGACAGATAGACAGATAGATAGATGGATAGATAGATAGATAGATAGATAGATAATTAGGACATCAAAGCTGGCAGCAACTCTCCCTCAGAGCCTCATTCAGTCACAAACAGCTGTTCTGGCAACATCCAACTGGGACACAAACACACACAAACACAAACACAGAAACTTGAGTTTGTGGGTAACATTAGGAGCTTGCCTGGTATAATATCACAACTGTATGTCACATTGCCATTGTGTGTGTGTGTGTGTGTGTGTGTTTGTCTTTGAGGCTTAAGTTAGAGGTGATCCTGAATTGGACTGCATAAAACGTTTTTGATATTTTGTTCAAAATAAAGTATTAAGTCACTGCAATGACCTTCAGTATTCAGAACAAATCTTTTTCACAAATTCCTGTTTTATTTTTGGAGCACACAGAGGTAAGACATTAATGTCTGGTACAGCACTATAACATAATCTGATGTGGGATTCCTGCTGGGAAATGCTCAGTGTCTTTTATGGGCTATTAGCATAAGGGGCCATTTTCTCTTATTGGGCCAATGGAGCTGAAGAAAGCAATTACTACAGTACCATACTGCTCTATGGGAGGGTGGGTGGGTGGGGGGTTCAAAACAGAAAAATGTGGCGGAGGGGAAAATGGCTAAGAGGATCAACAGAGAAAGCCAGGGTGAAACGGGAAAAAAAAGGAAAATGGAAAAATGAAACGTGGGCGATGGTCACAATATCTATGTGCAACAGAGGAGATGAGCGGCAGGAGAGATTGAGTGACAAAACGGCACATATAAAGGCAGTTAAGAGGAACAAAAGCAGAGTGGCAGCCAATCCCCGTGTGGCGGAGACTCTCCCATAATCCCGTCATCCACCCTAATCTCTGTGATGACGACAAGGAGCTCCATCGGTGACGTCACAGTTATGAATATTCATCAGGTGAATCTGAGCTCTCCACTGAATCCTTCCCTCTCACATTACTGTTATGGTCTTGCTGTTACATTATATTCTGATTATATATAACATCAAATCAGAAACAAAGTAGAATGTATATATACAAACAGTAAGTACAAACATTAAAGTACAATCACTCCAAATACAGAAATGTTTCAAATTTAAAACACATAGCACAAAACTGCTCTGAGTTCTTGTCTTTTTGATGTGGAGGTGTGATTGCCCTCATCAGGCATCAGTACAGTATTATTGTTAAGGCTGGAAACATGCTTGAAAACAAATTAGTTATACAAAGTGTCGGTCAACCATGTTGGTGTGGTGACAACAGGGTGTATATACTTGTTTTGAATGGCCACACTCAAAGGCAGAGATGTGATAATCATTTAAAAGAGGTGTATACGACTTTCAGGGCATATCTATGGTTCAGAGTCTGAGTAAGGGATTGCCTGCACATGACTCTCAACATGGAGGCGGCTGAGCCGGTGGCTAGCAGCTAATGGTGCTAACAGCTAATGGTGCGAACTAATCCACACCACAGAAGTCCACAGAACTCTCTTTGGAGAGCTGGGTGGCAATCTCTCCAAACAGCCACAGAGAGCAGGCGAGTAGGTACCAGGAAGGCGGAGGCAGAGCTCTTAGTCGGGGACAGAAGGCAGAGTGGTTTACCAGGGAGCAGATGAAGCAGGAGAGTCAGAGACAGGCGAGGTCCACAACAACGAAGCAGTCCGGGAATAAATGCTGGAAAGTCTAGCATGAGTATGACAAAAACAATCTGCCAAGGAGAGTGTGTGAATCAGGAGTCTTTATAATGGCAGAAGGTGATGATCCACAAGTGAGAAGTGTAGTGGAGAGGCGGCGTTAGTGGAAATTTACTGGGTTAACTGAGAGAGTGGCATGTATATCAGATCAACAGTGGACACTATGATAATTTGACTGTAAACACTGATGATGTAACCAGTGCACACCAGGGCCTAGAAGCTGTATGAAGGCATATTTTTGCTACTTTGCTTTTGTAGGTGGCTCGGTCCTCTTGTGCACTGACCACTAAAATTACTTGTGAAACTAACAAACTGTTTGAAGCTATCCACCCTGGCACACTAACCAGTGCACAGTAAGATGCACTTTATCAGGGCTTGTGGACCACTACATGAGGGATTCATCCCTGAGTGTTTCCCTGGCCAGCTCCTTACAATCAGAGCCTGCTTTAAGTCTGAAATAGCAAAAGTATAAGATATGGATAAAATGCTCATTGTGATGGAATATTGTTATAGTTGGAGAAATCCGGCTGTGGTGGATTGACTTCAGATCAGGCTGTTAGATTAGCGCTGATAAATTTGGCACTTTGGCTGCTGTTTGTGGTGCTGATCAAAAGCTGGTTAGCTGAATGGGAATTCCATGGTGAGCCTCTCCATGGTGACAAAGCAGCTGTCTGCTTTGAATTGTCTGGGACTCTGGACAATGTTCGGAGTTCAGTGTTTAACTTGAGCTTTAACTCAGTGGCTCCAAACACTTTTTTTGTTTGTGACCCCTTAAAAAAAGCAAGATCCCTGTGATTCCTCATCGCATGTATACCAGTTGTGAGCAAAGATTTTCTCTTGCCAGACTGTTCTACTTTGGATATTTTTTAGAGGTCTAAACAGGTAAGAAAAGAAGTTTCTTTTCTTATTCTCTACTCCTCTCTTCGATTCGTCTTGTGTTAGTCAGTGGTGAGTTGCACCAATCACCCATAAATCCTCCAAATCATTCAATCGGTGGCTCCTCCATCATTCTCTGGGAACAGATGAAGACCGCGTGATGTGACACATGGGTAAACACTGTCCATGAATGATGCAGCACTCTCACAGGGATGTGAGAATTTATCAGGTGCATCATTGTCCATCACAATCCGATCAAAAAAAGTGACAAAATAAATAGATGGCTGAATTATAAATCAACCATAAACACACATGTACTTATTTGTATGTACATGCTTATTCCTCACACACACACACACACACACAGTTCAATCATGCACACACAGTCCTCTTCACGCTTCCCTCTCTTTATCACCTCCAAACACCTCAAATTTTCCACATCCTCCAGTCTGCTCATTAACTTTTTCTCTCTCCCCATTTCCCCTCTTAACTCTCATCTTCCTCCCGCCCTCTTTCTCTCCGTCATTCAGACATCTGTGTGGTGGCTGTGGAGATAAGCGGGGGAGTTATCTATCGGACAGCTAATTCAGAACGGTTGACACAGCACAGCTGATACGCATCTAGAGTGTGCCTGTATGTGTGTGCAGGTTTAGGGAGGAGAGTGCGGGCTGTAAGTTCTCTCATCGATGCTGCGCAGGTTTGTGCCAGCGTGCGGTGAGGTTTCTGATGGAGATTAGATAGTGTTCATTTGCTGAAAAATGGCCACCAAAGTATGTGGTGTTATCTGAGTGCGGGATGTAATCACACAGCGACACATTGTACATTCACACACACACATTCAAATACAAAATGAACTCACGGCAGACACTTTGAAAAGGTGACTCTTTATTTTCTAATCATTATACTGTATATAATATTCCTTCTCTCTAGATATAGGTAATCATATTTATATCATGTAAGTAAAAGTGTGCTTTTATTCACAGCATGTGTCCGTGTCAGACCGCTGTTAGTTGGAGGTTTACATTAGAAAGTATACAGTGAAACTGGCTGGCAGCTGTGTGTGTGTGTAGTGTGTGTGTGTGTGTGTGTGTGTGTCTGTGTGTGTGTCTGTGAGAGTTATACAGTCAGTGTGCCTGTGTATAGAAAGACAAATGTGAGTGCCAGCATGTTTCTGCATGCATGTGTGTGTGTCTGTTTGTCTTCGTCTGTGTGTCTGTGTGTGTGTTTGTAGAGGACTAAGTATCTCATGATAGGGCTCAGAGGTATGGAGCAGGATAAAAAGCTGCCCACTGACACAGATTTAAGATTTCAAAACAGTTGATCACCTTCAACCTTTAAACACATCACCCGTCACCATGATTTTAGCTGTTTTTGAAATTATGACCCACATTTTTGGGGGGATTTTATTTCTTAATGCTGCTTCAGGTTCCAGCTGCACATTTGTCTCTAGGCTTTCGTTTTTCACTTTCATCCCTGCTGCAAGGCAACACTGATGATCCCCAGTGTCACCCCTCAGGACACAGAGTAACGGCTGGTTGCTTTTTTTACTCTCCTCGCTTCCATTTAAATGGTTTCACCTCAAAGCAAACTGCTACAATGCCTGCAGGATACACTCCCTGAAAGAAAAATGCTTTTTGCCAGGTCATTGCTACACATATAATAAACACGATTAAACAATAAGATATTAAGCTTACTGGTGTTCTGGATCTTTTACTCTGTTTTCATGGTGTTTCCTCTTTGTCACTGTACACTGCATAAATAACTCAAATCAACTAGGAAATACCTAAAACTTTGAAGTTCGCTAACCTCATCTCTTCTCCTGAGTTTGTGTTCTGGCATTTGTTTTCTAACAGTCCTCGGGTCAGTTTGAAATGGACAAAGTCAGGTTACAATCATTTACCAACCGGATTTCTTTGTGTTCTACTTTAGATAACAAGAAGAAGAGTCTACAGCCATGCTAGCAGATCTGTGCGGCCGCACAGTGGTGCTTTGATCACCAAGCCAGCAGGATCAACAAATTCTCGCTCCCAACTCATTAAATAAAGATGCTTGGTCAGTGGCCCTACAAATCAAACTATGACACTACCCTCTAGCATCGGTTTTGAATGCTTGGGGACACCACGTGAATTTATACTTGTTACATGCATTTGTTGTTTTAAAATAAACTTCAGTTTTTACAGGAAATGTACAGTTTCTGCTCGTTTTATGCTTACATGTCTTTTAAAGATAAACTAAGAACGCTTTTTAGGGTTTAAGGTTTAGGCAGCAAAAGCACAGGGTGGGGTTTAAAAAAAAATTGTGGTTTGGCTTAAGTTTGTTACTAGCATAATGTAATGTAACGTCACGTGGTATACGCCAGCATGGTAGTATGGTACTTACACACAGTGCATTGTTATTGAATAACTGGTCTGACTTTGGATTTACACGGGGGATGAAAGTCCTGTCTTTGTTTGACCCATCCACCTCACCACCCACCCACTCTTTACTTTTGCTCTTCTTTACCACAACAGTTGCGAATAACACTGCCGCCCAGTGCATCTTATATTGCTGCCAAAGGGTGGGGGGCTCTATGCATCAGTATGTGACACAGAGGACCACTGACAAAGTGTTGGTATTTGATGAGTTGGGAGTGACACCGCATTGGCAGGACTCAACCTCAGGGCACCTGAGGTGGATATCTAGACATCAAGACATTTCTGTCTGGACCAAAGTGATCGACCAATCAGCTAGCATCGCTAAAATCCCTTTGCAAGTTTTTTCTCCCCCAGGATAGGAAAGGCATGACCCATCTTACTCTGCCTCTGATTGGCTTACCGTACATTCTTACCCAAACCCTAACCAATCTCACCTCTCTTGCCTAAACTCAACCAATCCAAGCCAATAAAAAAGTACTAGCCAATCAGAGGGAGAGAAGGCAAGTCATGGCTCTGTGATCCTCTGATTTTGTTTGTTTTTTTTGCAAACCTTAGTGCACTCTTAAAAGATATAAAACTGAGATAGTTTTGTGTTGCTTTCAGTCTCTGTCGCCTGACTCTGCCCATTACAACATGGCTCAGTAGAAGTTAATGGGCAATTTAGTCTCTTTGGGGCATGGCTTTCTCAGATGAGACTTTGACTCGTACAAAAATCTGAGTACTAATCCATTAGACGTATATCACATATATACTGTAGGAATCAGTCTGAAAATCTAGTTTGTTGGGAATATCAGTAGAAAATGATTTCAACATGAATCTGATCACCTTTTTGTGTAAGACCGACTCATGATTTGAACTCCAAAACACCTTTACAAGAAGAAGAAGAAACCTTTAAAGTGTATTGTTGCTCATGCTCATGAACAGTTTATGCAAGAGGGAGCCTGAATGCACCTGATGCAGAGCGAAACTCTCAAAGCCTGGTTAAACACCCTGCCATTTTGGGCCTTTCATCCTTGGTCAGTCAACCATGCCAGCCTCGGATATGTTCTGCATGTAAACA
The DNA here is from genome assembly GCA_029783705.1 of Chaetodon striatus. Classification (NCBI taxonomy): domain Eukaryota; kingdom Metazoa; phylum Chordata; class Actinopteri; order Chaetodontiformes; family Chaetodontidae; genus Chaetodon; species Chaetodon striatus. Next base: position 20,223,232 of record JAPZEB010000009.1, on the reverse strand, counting down.
ACACTGTCTGAACGCGGGACTCGAGGCAAAACCGTAAAAAGCAGATTTTAATCGCTCTGTACTTCCTGTCAAAATAATATGTGTAAAATGCAAGACAGGTACAAAATCTCTCTAGCTAAAGGGCTAAAGCCTGGCACAACAAAAACAGGAAGAGGGCAGTCTGGAAAATGGGCTTAATGGGCAGCGAGGCCAGAATAATTCTTGAAATCATGGCTGCTATTTTAAACAAAGGTTCTCTTTAGGGAACTTTAGTTGGAAGCCAAAAATCTCTCTGTGTATTGTCCCACATTAACATTTAATTCTAACTGGCAGTACAAGTGGGAAGACCTCTCATGTCATCTGAAAGAAGAAATGCTTTCATGTAAAAGCTCCTATAGACAAATCCTCAGCAACACAGTAGTCTCACAAGCAAGTATTCCAGACAAGCTCATCCCCCTTTTTTTTTTTTTTGGCTGATTTTTTGGAAGTTTGAGAAGACGAGGAACAGCAGGCTGCACCAGGTTGTGCTGATTCAAGACCAGCTGTCATTAGGGACTTGATAGATTATTGTCTATCCTGCTAAGCCCCCTCTGCCGATCCTAAATCAGCCTGAGACGCCAAGTCAGATCTGAACAACGGGTGCATCAAAATAAAGGCCAACAGTCCAGTCAGACCTTCAAAATAAAAAAGAAGACTTCCCTCATAGCCTTGTAACAAACTCATCATTTTTAAATTTTGTCAGTAACGCACAATATCTGCCAGAAACCACTGACTCCAAAACAGTCCTTGTACCTTGTATGGCTGCGTCTGCTGAGGAATGATCGGGGCAGTTAGCTCTAAAACTGATCCCAGTGCAACCGTTAAAGGTCGTGGGAATGCAGAGGAGGTTATACTGGAAGCCCCATGGCTGATCTGGGAGCTGTCTGAAGGCAGGACAGGCAGGCACTGGGTGCATGGGTGAGGAGAGGCTAACTGCACACGCGCATACACACACACTCACACACACAAACAGAAACATCAACACACACAAACATGCAGGCACATAACTCCACCCGTAAGCCCTCCTCACACAGTAACCTTGTACGTGTCAGTGTATGTGCGTGTGTGTGTGTGTGTGTTGGTAGCAAGTGCAAAGTGTTGAGTGCTTGTAGCATGTGTTTGTCTATTCCATTAAATTCACATTTCTCAAACAGTTCTGGTCCTCCATGTTTGATTAGCTGGCTCAGTGTACTTGAAGTTCCAGTGAGGAGCGACACATCAGCGACAGAAACAGTTTGTTGTTTTTCTCCCAAAGAAACACTTACAATGATTTTTTTTTTCCAAACATGACACAGTGATTTTTCTTATAACAGGACACACTTATCCCCACACCGCACTGGCCAAAGCTGAAGCTGTGAGTGTGTGCTGTATGAGTGTGTGTTTCTGTGCATACATGAATGTGTGTGACCTTCATGGAGTGTGTGTATTGCTATGTGTTGTGTTCTTCTGTTTCTATACTTATGAGGACCTATATCCCACACAAAAAACAATCTATAACGAGGACATTTCTTTGTATTTTTACTCTTTCTTATGGTCAGTTTTTCATTCAGGGGTAAGTTCATTGTCAGGATTTGACAAGGATGGCCATTATTCAGATTAACATATGAATACAAAATCATTAATATCTCAATTTGTAGTGTTTTCTAATTAATTTGGGTTTTATTCTGAGATAGAAACATGTGTGATATCATCATTTAATCACAAAATGTGTGCTTAAGGCTATTTTTGGAGTATCAAACTGTATATCTAAAGTGCTATATCATAGGCAACTGGACTTGCTTGAGTTTCTTGAAGACGTTTTACCTCTCATCCAAGAGGCATCTTCAGTTCTGAACTGTTCATACAGCACTTAAGATTACCATGACCTGGATGACTGAGACTCTTCACCAACAAACTGTATATCAATGATTTGTGTTTCAATTACTCATTCCATGTTAAGTTGAATTTTTTGAAGAATGCTTTGTTTTGCTCGCAAGCCTCCAGTGAACAAAGAATCCAAAAACTGAGAAAATTCTGGATAAAGAGACGTTGTAGGGTCCAACAGCAAAACTGTATCAAAACATCTGTTTACAAATTCTCACACAACTCATGCAGTATAATCCAAGTGTCATTTATCCAGTCATACGCTCGCGCCTTCCCAAACAGACAGCTCTCTCAACAGGGAACTAAACTGGAAGTGACTATGCTCTCTTCGAAGACTCCATTTACAAAACAGTAACTTTACCTTGCTTAATTCGGGAGCTGCTAGTGCTACCACCAAGATAGGAAGTTTGTTTGATGTCAAACCAACCCTTTAAAACACCAAAGTCATACAATAACACAAACTAAATCCAGATCAGGGCAGTGGCAGACCAGCAGCTCCCATGTTCAGCGAGGTAAAATTACCATTTTTGTCAGCGGAGATTGACTTTAAAGAGAGTTCACAAGTACATTTCACTTTCTGTTTAGTTCCCCGTTGGACAGGGCTGCCTGTTTGGGAGGAACTGATCATATGATTAGATAAATGAGACTTTGATTATACTGCACGAGTTGTGTGAGAGTCTGTAAACATATGTTTAGATATAGTTTTGCTGCTGTTAAACACAGACCCCTATGACTTCAATTCATCTTTGCTCACTGCAGGCATGCTAGAAAAGCAAGTCTTCTTCATGAATTCAACATAACACAGGGTGAGTAAGTGATACACATATGGTCACATGGGGGTGAAGTATGTCTTTAATATCAAAGTGCCAACAGAGGACCAGGACAGAGAACTTGTCTTTAGAGTGAAAGGGAAGAGGGTGATATGTAATAACATTTGTTTACCATATAAATAGGTGTTGAAGAATACATAGGACTGCAAACATCAAAAGCAGCCCCTTCATAATACAATGCAATCCATGGCAGTCCTGCAAAAACATCACTGCTGTGAAATTTTTGGTGACACTGTCAAATGGTTCATATGGTATTTTTGAGGCTGTGGTTGAACTGTATTATAGTTCCTCACATTGTAAACTGTTCCTATATTTTGCCCTTGTGAGTCTTAAAAATATTGATATTTATAAACTTCATAAAAGAATGTGTTTACAGACTGCTGTATTGGATTGCATCGTTCTCTACTTGTAGTACATTGGGTCAATAAGTCCTCAGAAGTATAGCAACCTCACTTTGAATGCATGTATGTGTGTGTATTGCACTGTCAGTGTTGAGTGTCCCGCTGGCAAACTGTAAAGTCGACCTCCGGCACCAGTGAGGCGAGGTTAATGTCCACGACAGATCGTCCGAGCGCTCCACTGTCTCTCCCCCTCCTCCTGTCAGAGGCTTCAGATGTGATCGAAACAACACAATCTCACAAACCACATCAAAGTAGAAAATGAAACTAGAATAATATAATATTACAAAGACTACGACCCCTGCTTCCCAACTCTGCTCCCTTTCGATCAAACCCCCCATTAATAGATTAATAACTATAATATGTGACAGAGTTTGTCATCCTCTGCACAGTGGCACCTTTAGAGTAGAATAATTTTTTACTAATAATACAATTATTTGTTGTTGATATCAGAGTATCAAAGCTGTATGGCGGTAAGAAGAGATAGACAGAGGTCTAGTCTCAAAAAGCACCCTGTGCTCTATTGGAGTAAACATCGTTAAACACAGCACAGGCTTACGGGCCTACACACCCTTGTAAGGCGTCTTATAAATGTAGCAGTCCAGTGTCCCTACGGAGGATAGAGATTAGGGTGCCATTTGAGACTCGATTAAGAGATACAGCGAATGTAAGCACTGGAAGCGGATGGATATGGCATGCATGGTTTGAAAGGTCAATGCTGACATGGCTCATGGATGCGAATCTGAACTCTGACCCCTGACAGACCCTCAGGGTCCGAGGGGGCCTCTGATGTGCTGAGCTACTACTGCTGAGTCGGTATACTGCAGGAAATCCTACGCAAAAAAGAGTACTTGGAGCTATGACCTAAAGCTAACCTGGAGGCCATGATAAACATTTTGAGTAATATTTGGCACCAAGTATGATTAACAATATTTTGCTAATATATGTTTGATCCTTAAGCTAACTCAATTAATCCTTAATTAAAATTATTCTACCTCTGCTTAAGGCAATATTCTTAATCTCTAATTACTTCAGAAGGTTACCCATCTAACCTAAAGTTAGCCAAAAAAGCAGCTAAAGGCTAACCTGTAGCTAACATGAGTAGAAGAGTACAGTCTTTGCATTTTCTCTGCCTCCGCTTCTCCCTTGCATGAAGCGTGTTATCTCTTTAGTTAGCTATTCAGCTGGTTTAAAAACGGTCGTTCCTGTGCAAATGTACTTTGCCTTTCTTCCCACATAACACCCTTAAAACTACGCCGCTGCAGCGCTGAGCATAAAAAGCCCTTGTGTGCTCCTGTCCTTTAAAAATTAAAAGCCCTTGCTTGGAGAAAAGCAGTTTTTTCCCTTTCACAGCCCATGACAACTGCTGATGTTGTAGTTAGCTTGCAAAATTAATATTTACATGTGGAGGACAGCGAGAGCAAGTTCGTGTGGTGATGCACGTTTGTCCCTTTAAGCTCCCCGTATGCCGTAAAAGACAGCGGATAAAACAGCAGCGCCATAAATTAAACAGTGTGACTGAGATTTAAAACATCTTTTATTATCAGGGTCTCAAAGTGGTGGTGTGACGGTTTCAGCTTGGTGATGTTTCATGGTTAGTTTATACAAAACAGTGCAATGGTGGCTCAGGGAGGTAAAGAAGGAAACAAAAATGCATTTTTCCCCCCTCTTTGAGTTTCACGCTCACCTTTTTGCTCACAGCCCCAGAAAAAGTCTGAGAAAAATGCTGTTAACATTTACACTAGCTACTCATGCTGTCTCCTCAACTCTCTCTGCAGCACTTTCCCTTTCTCTGTGTTTTATGGCCATTTTTTCTCCTCCCCTTGTATCTGTGTGTGTATCTGCGTGTGTGTGCGATCAGGTGTTGTCCAGTGATGTGATAAATGGTTTAATATGAGCTCAGATGACACTATCTGTAATAAAGTGTATGTCTTTTGGGGGTTTTGTATGTGTTGCAACAGCTTAGGAAATTTCAGCCTTTTCTCATTTCCAGGTCCTCAAATAGTGACACTTTGTCATGCCCTTTGGTGTGTGACACAGACCCTGAGGCACCCTTTGGCACCTCTACAAGATGGACTGCACTTTCAGCTAACTCCAATGTAAACCCATCCCCAGCAACATTTGATGCACAAAGCAACTGACCTAGCATAAAGAGCGAGAAAGTCCATGTAGGGTGGTGGAGTGGATGGTGGTCGGGTCAAACAAACACAGACTTTCACCCAAGACACTGCTGTTTGTGTCCTGTGTGATACCAAAAGTCAATGTTGTTTTACTGTAAAGTCAGTACTGTTTAAACGTAACTTCATGCACTGACATCACTCAAAACATGATGTTTTTTTAACCTTACCAAGTAGTTTTGTTGCCTAAACCCACCATGACAACTTTAACCACTTCTTAAAAGTTTCACCCAGGAGACAGCCGTGTGTCACATGCAGACGTTGACGGGCGCATCGTTCACCGAAGCACAAAGCGTCAGTATTTGATGACCTGGGATGTAATTACGTTGCAGATTAACCCACTAATTCTTTACCAACATTTACATTGGGCAGAGGTAGTGATAGAGAGAAAATTTTGAACTCTCGTGAATAAGCGGATGATGTGAAATCTCCCCATTCGCTTCATGCACGGCGCTTAATTTGTGTATTTCGTGTTTTCTGCGGTGAGAGAAATCACTGAGTTCTTTAGCAGAAACGATTTATAAATGTTTGTGTTGTTGTTCCAGCGTACGGGAAATATCCTTCGTTCTGTCAAAATCGGGTTGTGTTGTTAAAATGCTAAGTAGCTAACTAGCGTCTTAATTCCTCCTGTTGGTCTTCCAGTTTCTCTTTTTTAATGACGCATACAGACTGCTGGTATGGAGAGTTATTTCCTCTCACACAGGCGAAAAATGTACGTGCCTCTTGGCTGTTGGCTGTACTCTTTGCAGTGTGTTCATGTGCAACTTTTTTGGCCGAGACACAGGCGACATGAGACAACACAACAGTCAGCCTTTGTCTCTACTAGCGCTTTGATGTCGGTTTCGTGTGTCTGGGCATCAACACAGAATACACAGAGTGTCAGAGAGTGCACCAACCCCAGTATTTTTATGTGTATAGGTCTGAGGGAGATAAATGTAAATGTATTGAGGTGTCTCCAGAATCTGTCACAGTAAAAACTGTACAGGTGAAATATGATAGGATGGTGACTGTCTGTGCATGTCACAGCCGCGAGATGTGTGTGTGTGTAGGCTTGTGTTTGTGTAGTTGTATACAGTATGCGCACATGTAAGGGAGATAAAGAGGAGGAGAGGCCGTGAGTGACAGCTGAATGGATGGAGCACAAATCCTCTGAATAATATATGGGACTTCTGCCAATTCCATCTATTTATCTTTAAATTGTGCGCCACATACAAATTCAATTTCAGCAGCTCCTCCGCTGGAGAAGAGAGATGTGAACTTTAGAGTGAGGGGAGCACTTTCTCAGCGTTTATTTCTGCAGCTGAAATCGTTGACAATTGTTCTGGCAAGAAAAGACAACTTTATATTAAACTCATCTGAAAGATATTCACCAAGAGGTAGTGGGCAAAGAAAAAAAATGTCCATCTGTTTGTTAAATGTCTTTTTGGCTCTGCCTTAAAGCATGTTCACAGCTCAGCGGTCTCCTCTCCACAGCACCCTGAACCAACAACCTCCAGAAACCCTAACTAGTCTACAAGCGACACCGACGGAAGACAGGACCTAAAAGAGAAAGAGAGGGTGAGAGGAGGTGTGCAGAGGGTGGCGGTGAGGTGAGTTATGGGGCTACACAGAGAAAACGTGGAAGGTGATAAGTGACAGTGACAGACAGACAGATATTCGATCATATCTTTAAGTTTTTGGTGAAAAAAATAAATCAAGAGATGACTTGTGTGGCTTAAAACGGGGGTAAAAGGAAGCACCAATGATCTACCATCTAAAAGAGATTCATTAGTTTTGTTGAGTCACACCTCTCCCCCCCCTAACAGCTGATCTGTAGTCAGTGTATTTGTTCCCCTTCATCAAAAAACCACAACGCAGGTTTAACAGCTGACCTGGGATCAGAGAGATGGGGGTAAATGTTACCAGGAATGAGCTCAATTCAGTTTCAGTTCAGTCAGTGATGAGGTGAACTTTTCCATCAATCAGTATGAAAGGAGTATATATACAATATGTGTAGAAAATAATAACTGGTGCCACAAATGTGCTACCATGAACGGACAAAACTGCATCTTCGATTAATGCTTTGAATCCACCTGAACTGAAAATGAATCGACCCTGTTCCTGAGGTGTTAACTTCCGCACTTTTAAATAGTATGGTAATGAGAGAGACAGCTCGGAGCTCTACGGCTGTTCCCTGCACTAATCCAACTGCTATCCAAAAGGTCAGGAGGACAGAGGTCAAAAGGTCAAAGATCTCACCTCTTTCCTCTTCTCCTTTAGTTCACATTATTTTCATTATACAGGAGAAGTTGCCCCAAACAGCAGACCACTTACGATATGCTTTTAAACTCCCGTCAATCCCGTCTCCCCCTCGAAAAAAAGCCAGAAAGTCAATTTATGAACTCATGAACATAAATTGAATGTGCCTTCATATGTAAGGAGTTACAGGTATAACTACAGTGATATGTGGTAAAGTGGAGTTGGGAACAACTTCTCCATCAAAACCGACCCTGCTACACACATCGAAACTCTCACAGGGCTCAGGATTCACAGTTCAAAGGCTAAAAGTTCACAGTTCACAGTCAAAGTTTATCAAACCCCGCTCCCACCCCCGTAACCCTGTGTGTCCCCTGCTTTTTCTTTCCCCCTGTATTTCTCATCATCCTTCTCTTTGATACTCTGATTGGGCGATATCTGCAGCCAGCACCTCTCAGACAGGCGTGGTCCTGCGGTTGGGGTCCTTGCTGTAGTCTTTAGTGAGCGTGCTGCTCTGGAGGAACTCCCTCTCTGAGTTGAGCAGCCCGCCCATGCCGCTGCCAGGTTTGGTGCCGGCGTTGCCTGCCTCACGGGGGTTCAGCGTGTACATGGGCATCTCGGAGGCGGCGGGCCCTGTGTAGCCGCCTTTACCCAGCGGTGAGGCGTCGCGGCTGGGGGCCTCGGAGGAACGCACACTGGAGCGACGCCGGAAGCGGTAGCGATAGGAAGGGATGCGGCTGAAGGCGGACTTTTTGATGAGCTCGGTGCGGGACTTGGCCCGTAGCTTGCGGTGCTTCTCGATGAACATGTGCACAGCCAGCACGCCCACCATTTCTGCCATGATGAAGGAGAGGGCGCCAAAGTAGAAGGACCAGCCGTAGGAGTAGGACTTTTTGCTGTCACTCTGGCCCGGGTCACCCGAGTTGGCTGAGATATAGACAATAATCCCTATGATGTTACTGAGACCTGGAAGGGAAGGACAGAGAGACAGAATAATAAGAGATGGCAGAGGAGAGGGTGTGAGCGCGACCTTAACAACCAGACAAACAACAATCAATGTCAAACATGGCAAGACACAGAGATCTGCTAGTGAATGCAGACAAAGCACAAATATACAGAAAATGCACGAGTATCTATAACAGCACAAGATTATAGTTAACCTAGCCTAACCTAACCTTAACCCTTTACTTAACCATGGAGGAGGGTGCTAGATTTTAACATTAGGGAAACACTATTTGACTTTGTTGTGGAAATTTTCCCAGTCTGCCTATGGAGAGTCAAAAACACAAAACAAGACTGCAAAGGTAGCATGCACCAAGTGTTTTATTCTCTATAGAGAGGAAGCAACAACACAGAACCACACGGCAGTAAGCAGCTCAGAGTTGTGTTCCTCGAACCAATGTTTTACTCCATTCTTATACTCTTAGACATGCCTCTGGCCCTTTTTATGGACACTTCAAAGAAATTCTTTAACAGGAGAAGGACAAACAATTGGAGTACAATAAAAACAGATAACGACCCACCTCAGGGTTATACAAACTAGGTGTAACCCCCTGTGGGATGCAGATCTTGTCCTGCCATCTCATGAATGTTTGTTACAGTTGGAATTATAAAAGACTTCAGACTAATGACATCAAAGTATAAGACTGTCTCAATGTGTCTACAAGGATGCAAAATTCCATCACAACACATAATAATTACCCACATTCATATTAATAGGAGACAAAAACCATTAAAAGCATTCAAATTCAGAGTCCATAATTCATACTTGGCCCTCTCTCTTCTTTCTTCCTGAGTCACAAGTCAATAAAGCCAAATGTCACTGACACCCAGGCAAAGTCAGAGGCATTTTAGCCATCATTATGTGGTAAGTCTGTCAGTCAAAAATCAAAGTCAAGTTGGAGGTCCAAATAGTTACAGTGTGTAGCAGCCACTCCTCATCCAGCTTCAGCTTCCTGTAGTAAGCAGATCTTTGTTATTGGTCGGTCCAGGCAGCTGCTCTTTGTTTTAATCCGCATCTGACGCACAAATCCTCTTCTGTCTGGAAATGTGTGCAGAACTCTTCCCATGACCCTCTCATGACCCCTCCTTCTCTGATGCTCCCTGCAGTTGAGGTAAGTATTCTCTAACCCATCTTTTCCAGAATGAGTTTGACATGTATTGTACCTGCTTCCATTGCCGTCGAGCACATCAGCCTCCTGGCAGTCTCCTGGTGGTAAAAATGGTACAGTTTTCAACAGCAGCAGGTGGTTTGGCGTTAATGCTTCAAGGTCATTGGGATCTGTTGATGCTCAAATAATTGGCCGGCTGTTGATAATGGTTTCCACTTCACAAAGAACTGTGTGAAGACCCTCTTCATCTAGGTTTTGAACATTCAAAGTGGAGTTCAGGACTTTCCGCACAGATCTGATTAACTTCTCCCAAGGTCCTCCATGATGTGAGCCAGCGGGGGGTTAAAGCTCCATTTGATTCCCTTCTGAAGAAGTACATCGTGACTTATTCCACTACTTAATGGCTGTTCTCAATTCATGCTCTGCTTGGGAATGTTTGTCGCAATCAGCAGCTCTATTTCTGCATCTATCTCAGGCACATGGACAGATTTCAAATGAGCCCATCCCTGAAGATCCCTTTCTCTTGGAATGTTCCCCCTGTGGACAGGTATACCCCTCTGTGTATAAGTCTTGGGCAATTCACAAATGTTGTCACCTTCTAAACCAGCAACCTCCAGTCCTGAGACAATGTAGCTACTCATAACTTTCTCTTGTCCCATGGTTCGCAAGATAATATGTGCCCTCTTTCCTGTGAGGCCTAGATTGTACATCAGTTCCTCTGTGAAAAAGACCGCTCTACTTCCTTTGTCCAGGAAAGCATATGTGGTAATGATCTTGCTGCCTTTCTTGGACGTAATCTGCACAGGAACAATGGGAAGTTTACAACCATCATAACCAGCCCTGGTGAGCCAGCTTGACACCTAGGTGCTATCTGCTGCTACCTCTGATCTCCTTTCTGCTTGCTTAGAGTTCTTTTCCTTTTCCTTTGGAGGAATGTGAAGTGTACATAGATGTTGGAGACCACATTTTGCACAGGAAATCCTTTTTTTGCAGTCTTAGCTGATGTGTCCAATACACAAACAGCCAAAACAGACACCCTTTTCCCTTAAGAAGCCTTTCTTCTCCATGTGGGTTCTTTTCTCCACCTGGGGGCACAAATCCAATGTGTGTCCTCCTCCATAGCAAGGACATGTCCTCCTTGAAGTTTAAGTTTGTTCCTTCCCCTAAGTTCCAGGTTGAGTTTTGTTCTCCACAGAAGCCACATTAGTGGCAAAGCGTGTTCCTTTAATTCCAGAACAAGGCTGTGGTTTTAGTTTGTTTATGCCTTTATTAATTGTTACTGAGGGAGCATTCTGTATATTACCAAACATAGGGTCAGCTAGGTTTCTGACTTGTCTCTTAATAAAATTGACGATGTCACTGATTGTAGCTCTCTGGTTGCGTCTCTCCTGCAGTTCACAGACAGTTCTCCATTTGTCTCTGTTGGACATTGAAGCACTTCCTCATTTATTTCATCTGGATCACATTGAGGCTGTTATTTTGATGTGATTCCTCTGATTCACTCAGCCACCTTTTAACATCCTCTTTAAATGTGTTGCTATTAGTGCTGTCAAACGATTAAAATATTCAATCGCGATTAATTGCATTAATGTCATAGTTGACTCCGAATTAATCATTCATCACACATTTTTATCTATTCTAAATATCCCTTGATTTATTTTTGTCCCATTATTTTTTTCTCATTTTAATGCTCTTATCA
>JAPZEB010000009.1:20186075-20201004 GCA_029783705.1 Chaetodon striatus | reverse complement strand
ATATATATATCCCTGTACTTCTATCTTTGTGAGGACCCTCATTGACACATTACATTCCCTAGCCTCTTACCCTAACCTTAACCATCAGCAACTCCAACCCTGACCTAAACTCAATTTTAACCTGAACCTTAAAACCAAATCTTAACTTTCAAACAGGACTTTGATGAAGTGAAGACTGGCAAAAATGTCCTCTCTATCCAAAAATGTCCTCACTCTGTTGGTTAAAAACATGTTTAGGTCCTCACTATGTTGCAAGGACCAGTACTTGAACAGCAGAAGCAATTTGCTGTATTTAAATCCTGAAAATTAAAAATAAAAGACACAACATAATAAATTTGACCAATACATACAAGGCAGCAGTTTCTATGTAGCACCACTAAGGATGCTATAACCTCCAAGATCAGTCAGCATGATATGACAAAATCAGCAGTTTCTACAATATTTTATGTGAGATAGCCAGCCAAAATCAGTGATCTGATATTTGTTCAGATTTTAAAAAGGCCTGGAATACAATTTTAGAAAAGAAGCAAAATAACCACCTCATGTTTTGTTCATTTTGGTACTTAAAATTACTGACTTGTTTTAGGAAAACAAACACATTTCAGCTCTGTATTACTTGTTCACTAAAACACTGCAGGTGTCTTCCAGTCTGATCGCTGCTTACAACATTAGCCATCGCTACTGCATTTTTTCGGCATCCCCTGCAGCCCCACTAACGCAGCATAGAAGCAGCACCCAAATTCAGATGAATGGGTGCGACTGGTGTTTTAGCCGCAATGCCTTATTTGATGTGTCTTAATCTGCGACTTAAAATAGTTCACTACAAATGCCACAAAAATTGAAGTATATACTTGTTACCCATTGTTAATGATTTAAGTGAAAAACGATAAACAACCAATTTACTGGATTGTGCAGCTTTGGCTGATATATACACTGCCTAGTGGGTTTTGAAATGAAACTTAGTATTGTGGATTCATTCTTATGATTTTTTAAAACTTGCTCATTCTGTTCAGTTTCACAGATGGGCTGGAGTGTATCCCAGCATGGACTGGGTTAGTTAGCAGACAACATGGACAGGTTGCCAGCCTCTTGTAAGGTAAATATGGAGCAAAGATCAATCCTAAAAATCCGATCAGGAAAATAAACAGGTTGCAGAATAACAATGTGGATCAGCTCTGGATTAACAGAGCAGATATGGGCACCGCTGTCTGTAAATACCTCGTCACTGCTCCTCTTCTGCAACCAAACACGTGTATATGTGTGTGTCATATTTTTCTCAGCCTACACTGAAGTTTTGTGGAGCTACCTCCAAATGCTGTATCAGTGAGTGAGTCAGTAGCTGTCACATAGGCTTGTGTCAAGTGTCATAACCAGTCTATGATCTCATCAAGGAGAAACCAATGTAATACACATACACGCAAAAAAAATTTATTGCACAGACAGGCTTGAAAAGGTGGATAAATTCTGTTTCTATTAATTAAAAAGCTTAACAAACCAAGCACTGAATCAGATTGCAGATATGACTGCACCCTGCCGTCTACCTTTTATTCTTTACTTTGTAGTTTTGTCTTAATTTCAACCTTCTTCCTTTGACATTTGCTCACTCAACATCTCCATTTCACTTCTTAATCTACCTCCATTCTCTTCATCTTTTTCTGTCTCAAGGCCAGCATTTTGTGTGAACCAATGTTAATTCAGATTGATCATGCTGTAAACCTTAACTTCAATGATATTAGCCCCCCAGGTTGCAAGGCCTTTTTAAAATATCACTGAGCTTTTTGGCTCAAGAGAACACCTCAAAAGAAGACTGAGACAGAGAAAGATCACCTAAAACCGTTAAGCATAAGTAAATTAATTATTTGAGTGTAGGTCTTTTATTCAGTGTCATCATTGCACACTCCTTGAAAACAATACACAATTCCATTTATCAAATGGGGGTTATGCAGCACCCCCTCTCAGTATAAAAGAAATGCTAATATCTGATCTGCATCACAACACATCAATGAGAAATTTAAAAATGTTAATGAGAAGGATATAGAAATAAAGAGTGGATGGTAAAAATAAAGAGCCATCAATACATATGGGCTTAACACATTTTTTGTAATAACAAGATATCACATAATTAAAATCAAAGCCCGAATCTTCTCTCTGTGATCCCATTTGAAAGATAAAGAGATCACTAGCAAGACTAATAAAATTAGACCCACGCAGGTTTGTCTCATTTCAGATAAGAGAGTACACAATTAATTCATAAATAATTATTTTTCATTCACATTTTGTGGCTTTCAAAGTCTTTCAATTGTTGGAATTTTACACAAACATGCATGCAAATCTCTCCATGATGGCTGACTGATAAGAGCCCTCTAATTACTATCCCTTATTAAGATGCAACACAAGTAGAGTTCACACCGCAGAGGTTATTGCAGTGATTAAGGCCCCCTCCCCGAGACTACACTAAGCAACCATCTCACTCATAATGAAGGACAAACATCAGTTGCAATGCAGTTCCTAATGGCCACTTTCATTATTACATGTGCACAGCAAAGCTCAGTGACCATTTAGATGTAGTCCTTCCCAATATTATTTTGCCTGATCAGATGGAGCTAATGGTGGAGACTGAGATAACAGGAAAACAGGACTACTTGTTCAGTGTGCTTCAAAGGTTTGGATTTGGACCCAATATTGTACACTGGGTTAAGACCCTATTGTACATATTAATAACATTAATCAACAGTTTCATACACAATGTGAAACCAGACAATTGTTATATGCAGCTGCAATCAAGCCACTAACCACAGCAATTCCTAGCAACCTGTATATAAAAGGAAAAACGAGAGGAGGAACAGAACATAAAGTTTTGCAATATGCAGACGACATTCTTCTTTATATATAAGAGCCTACATCATCTGTACCACAGATCCTAAAAATGATTGGACTCTGTCATATTTCAGACTATAGGGTAAACTTACAGGACACTGGGATTATGGATGACTATATGCTAGATATCCCCTGCCAGTTTTATTACAGCTCAAACAAGACAAACTACTGGAATATGCTCCTATGAATGCGGTGGCAGGTTAAACATCGTCAAGATAAACCTTGTGCCTTTAAAGTCTGAATAAAATCACATTTAGTTGTCCCCTTTTTGGGGGTCTAAATAATGCCAACATATTGTTAATTGTTTTAATTTTTAAAAGAAAGATTAAAGGTCTTTAGGAGACAGCATGGAGATTATTTTTCTTGCAAAACCATTAGAGGTCTGGGCACAGTGGGATAAATTGACTGGCTTGACTGCTGTTGTCACTTATTTTCTGTTCTGTTTATGACAGTTTAACAATCAGATAGTGCTTTCATGCATATTAAAGCTTGTGATCACAAGCAATCACGCAAATTAATTTGCACATACAGTAACATGGACATGAAAGCTAATTTGTAAATGGGACTGATTACGTCACACTGCTGTTTTTTTCTCTGTAATTTGGTGCACCTCTAAGGTCATGCATTCGTGTTCTTGGGAATTCAAGTGTGTGTGTGCTTGTGTGGGTGGATGTGTGTGCTGGATGCATGTGTGTTAAAGATGAAACCGCAAATTTGCTGTTGTTTTGCTTTTTAGTCTAATTAACAGCAAACTAATGAACACACACCTAAACACACACGTATTGAGAAAGCAAGCACACATACACACACACACACACACACACACTGGGAGCATCTATCAGGAGACATTTTCCTCACAAAGGTCAACGTGGCCTGAGGGCAGCTGCGACCACAGCCACAGCAAGGCATTATGGGATACAGCGAATGGGGATGGGAGTCCAGTATGTGCATGATTGCCTGCCTGTGTGAGTCGTGTGAGTCATGGTGTTTAGTTTCTCCTACTGGGCCCAGTATACTGCTGCTGTCACTTATGTATAAACACATGCACATATGAACATGTGGATGCACTCCAGCTTGTGTCCTAACATTTCTTAGTCAGGTGTAAAACCATGGAGCCATGCCATTGTTCTGACAGTTCAAAAGTCTGAAGCCCCATTAGACAGAGAAATGTCCCATTGGACCGAAAGCCCATTTCTCCAACATCTGTTATGCCAACAACAAACGCTCGTTGCTTCAAAGTCCCAGAAATATACACTCCCTGAAGTTAGCTTCAGATTCCCAGCAACATTTGAGTCACCAATCCCCAGGTTTTTTACTGACCCTTTGGCATGTCTCTGTGTTTGTTCATTAACCTGTCACTGCTTTTCCAGCAAGTTTTGTGCCACTAAATGTGGTTGTTTTAGTCCAAAATATGATTCTGTTTGTTTGTTTCTGAGATAAAGAAGAAATGGGCTTTCGGTCCAGTAGGACATATTTCGGACTGACGGGGCTTCTGAATTTTCGGCTGTCGGGACAATTGGCAGTCCCCCAAACCATGACATGATGATATAGCATGTTTAAAAGCACAATCCCAAATTACAACCCCAGTAAAGAAAGAGGAATGTGTACTTTTACTACTACTACTACTACTACAACTACTACTAATTGACTTTTTTTTTGTAGGCCCACCTGAAAGTTAGCATCATCCTGGTTCCCTCGACAAAAAGCCAGTAGGATTTTAAGCAAAAGTGGTTGGACACACCCTTAATGCATGTGTACCATGCACTTTTGACCAATGGTTCCCATCTGGTGGGTCTCAATCCAAAAATAGGTTTTGAGTCCATTCTGAATGGACCACAAGTGACTCACAAATGCAAGGGTGGTGTCCTCCTGTGGAGTGAGTAACGAATGGACAGCTACTTGACAGAGACAGCAAACTAGCTTGACAACATGGTTAAACACAAGTATGACGCTGAATATATTTAACTGTGTGGACCTTGAACTTATGACTAAGGAGAAATCTGGACCCTGTGGCTGGACCAGTTCGGACCCACTACTTTAGACCATGTATTATCTTTTAAATAAGCCCATTGACTTTGAGAAGAGGGACCCAGAAGTGCTAAAATGCTAACTTACTTCTGGGTTTTATACTTAATAGACAGATAAAGCCAGCAGTGGCAACAGTTCTCAGCTTTTGAGGTAGACACACAGAAACACACACACACACATTTTAATGTTATGTATGAAAACAGTAGAACAGCAAGTCCAAGGGCTAAAAGACAAGAGGTAGAGGAGAAACACTTTCCATTTCACTGACTCCTGACAAACTGTTGGCTGTTCTTAAGAGTGCCGAGCTACAAACACACTTTCATTATTTAGCTTTACCCCACATCTCACTTTCTCTTTTTGCACCTCCTTACCTCTTTTTCACCCTTCTCTGTCTCGCCTTCACTCTCTGCTGTCTCTAACCTTCCAGGTCACCCTGCTGCTCTCTCGTCTGCCATCTTTTTTGTTTAACTATGTTGTTTAACTTTACTTAGCTAGCTCGTCTTGTTCTTTGCATTGATTGCCCTATATATACACAATAAATATATTCATGCCCACGTTTGTTGAATATTATCAAACATTAGAAAATCAATGTAGATTAAATGCTTTATATTTACAAGGAAGGTTGTGTAGTGAACATCAAGGTGGACAACCAATCTGACAAGTTAACATACTCCATGGATTCAGCTGAAACAGGAATATCTGCCTGCTGTATCAGTGTTGTTCTACTTGTGCAATTACAGGCAAGCAATGCAGTCTGCATACTAAACAGTGAAAATATTCCACTAGTAAAAACTAGTGCCTCAAATCAAGGTTAAAAAGGAGACAAACACAAACAACACTGTGTGTCCAGATGCCCCTATGATTGTGACGAGCTGACCATGAGGTGCCAGCAGTTTGTCCTTGATCTAACTCTCACCAACACACACTCTGGTATGTTCACAGAGTTACAGGTCAAACACTAAAATATCATAAATCACCATAAATTACAAGACTGTGCCAAAAACAAAAACAACTGAAGAAACAATTGTCAACCAACAGTGCTCTTGTGTGAGCACAGATTTAGGTTGGAAAAATGTATTATTTATTTTGATGCTTCAGGGGAAAAAAAATCAGGTGATGCTCTTGAAGCAAAAATGTCAGTCAAATGTGAAATATTTGACTGACATGAGAGGAAGCTTATCTTGCTCGCAGCTGTACTTTTAATGTAGTTGGAGAGCCTTGAGTCTTTTGTGTCGAAAAGCTTTGGCAGTGTCGGGCAGAATTTACCTTGAATATTTAATTTTCACAACAGTAAATCATGAGCAATACGTGCTCATGAGGAGTACAATGTTCTGGGTAATGATATTTAAATGAAACAGAATAAGCTCTGTCTGCAGTGGGTGAACAAGTGTATGTGAGGGGGCATGCATTTCTTTTTAGTATGACAGAAAAAGTTTGAGAAGCACTACAGTAATATCACCTTAATTATTACAGAAACATGGCTAGCTGTAACAACTACGCTAACCTCAACCAGTTAAAGGATTTTAGTTTTCCAGAATGTCACTGCAGTTAAAACACAGCAGGGACACAAAATGTGTTGCAGCAACAAGTCCTCCATACTAAATGGCAAAACAAGTCATTTGTCAGTGCCCACTAAAATGAAGAGTTTTTTCATCCAACACTTCTTACAGCTAGGAGACGTTTTTATCTGCGCTGTCTAAAACTGTTACAAATTACTGTTACAAAAAAAGATTCATATGATACATTCTTGAATTGCCGCATTTATGGGCCATGTTCAGAGACAGATTATAGTTTGAGTTAAAACAAGTCAATGGGCGCTATTTAAAACATATACAGTGCATGGTCTGAAGCGCATGGTGCAAGTGCATTTGGAGCATGTCCAACTCCACTTAACTAGTTAAATGGCACATATCTAGGGCACAAAGTAAGGAGCAAGGAGCAAAGAGGTTGTATTCAGTCCCTCAATTGATCATAGGAGTGTTTTGAGCATAATATGAATTTAACCAATCAGACTGTCATTTCCCATCCCCGGGGCAACTGTGGCTCAGAAGGTATACACTGTAAGAGCGGGTAGTCCATCAATCAGCTCCTCAAGTCCACATGTTGAAGTATCCTTGAGCAAGATACTGAGCCCCAAATTGCTCCTGATGGCTGTTCCATCAGTGTACAAGTGTGTTAAAAAAACTGAGTAGCAGGTGGCACCTTGTACGGTAGCCTCGGCCACCAGTGTATGAATATGTGTGTGAATGAGTGAATGTGGCTTGTAGTGTAAAAAGAGCTTTGAGTGGTCGGAAGACTAGAAAGGTGCTATAAAAATGTAGGTCCATTTACAATTCCCTTTAAAAGCCAGCTGCACCTGGTGCAGTGCTATTTATTCAGCAGATTTGGCAAATTGGAGAAGCAAGCGGTTTCCTGCTGAGAGTAATGCAGTAAGATCAGTAATGTCACTGCAGCAAACATCATGGGACATTTAAGTGACAAAAGTAAAAACTATAGTTATAAACTTTTTATGGGAAATAAAGCAAATCTTTTAGCTTTTGAAATAATCAGTGGAGTTACGCTGTTCTTCTGCGTAAATGTACACAATGTCGCTCCTAATATGGAGTCGAACAGCAGCTCTGCTCTCTGCTTTGTTCACATTTTAGAGAATGTAGTTAGTATTTTCCCTAATTAATGACGTGTTGTGTCGGCCACCCACAAGCCATCAGTGAATTCCTGTGTGTAAGCAAAATGCATGCGTGTTCTGAGCCCGCTTATGTATGTGTATCTTACTACCTGAATAATGCGGCCTTTATAAAGCTGGAAAATACTGGGATATTGACTTTAGACCAGGTTTTTGTTGGTCAATGCCGCAGTCACTTTCTGCTGCCTCAGAATAGCCATCCACCAATAATGCACCTGACCACACCTTATCTACGACCTACACAACCATGTGTGCACAGATGGACAGGAGTACGTTTGCTACTTGCACAATGTAGGTGCTGGCCATGAAAATGGCAACTGCATTGGAAACATGAGTGTCTGCACCAAATTTCATGGCTATCCATGCAATAGTTGTCAAGACATTCCCCTCAAACCCCAGCCTGGCATCATCACACATCTGAGGCAAAAAAATAGGCAACACAGTAACAGAATCTTGATTTATATTTAATCAGTGCTGCCTAGTTTGACAGTTTGATCGGGGTTTTATGAGCCTGCTGCGATGTGCTGGGCGGAGCCGACTGGATGCAATTACAACCAATCAGAGAAGCAAAATGTGACATGACTTTTAAAATCTGGACCGATGACACTCCTCTGTCATTCATCCTATCAAACCTGCCCCATGTTAGATAAACAGTTGTGAGCTGCCCCACTGGGCGAGGGGGGCTGTAAATCTGTCTGCATGGAAAGGGGGACAAGCATCTGCCGAAGCAAATGAAACATGAGCTTGCAGATTCGTCTGGTTCTCAGGCTACTCAAAGAAAATTCAAGATCCCACCAAAGACATTAGGGCTCATCATCAGAGAACCACAAATGTGTGTAGAAAATGTCATGTCAATCCAACCAATAGTTGTTGAGATATTTCAGTCAGGACCAAAGTGGTGGACGGACCAACCCAAATACTTTGCCTTCCCAAGAGCCTTGACACAAGTGTGGTTAAAAACAACTTGGTTAAGGTCAGAAATTGATCACGGTCATGGTTAAAAGAAAGTAACCTTCACCACAGGTTAAAAATCACAGTTTTCATACTCTCAACTACCCGTCTAACCTCCTCCCTACAAGCGTTTCCATTGTTATGGTCAGTAAAACATAAACACGGGTCATTTTAGGCATTGCAACAAATAACCAATGCTGTAGTTATTGTGGCGAGGACAGCCTCGTTCCCAGGAGAGCTGTCCCTAATCAGTTGATGTGTAGTCCAAAAGCTGCATGTCTCAACCCAGCCACATGCACACACAAACACATGCAGAATATAAAGCGTTTTGTCAACTAGAAAACAGAGGAGAGGAAGAGGAGGGAGTGAGCAAGGGAGAGGAAAGGAAGTTGAAAAGCAGAGCAAATTGGACTGCTTGTTTCCTCAGAGCGCCTCTGACAGCTCGGTGTGGGTGACTGTGCCTCTTCCTCCCTCTCTCTGTTTCTACCTCTCTCGCGCTCTCTGATTACCTCTTTCCAGGCGAGGGAGAGAGAAGACGGGGAGAGGGAAAAGGGGAGAGAGAGGAAGAGGCTAGTTTCCACGGTGATGGCTGATGAAAGAGAACGGGACAGGTTCTGCTTGGTTGCACACCTCTCCTCCTTCTCTCTCTTCTTCCCCCCTTTTCTCACTCTGTTCTTCCTCAGACGCCCATGTTCTCTTTCTCCAAAACATTTCTCTGTTCCTGTTTCAAATCTTCTCATCATCCCTCCTTTACTCTTCCTCGTTTTCTCTACTCTCATTAACCAAAACATCCATTCATCCCTTTCCAATCTCCCCCTTCATCTTTTCTTGTCCTTTCTCACTTTCACACATGCTTGTTTCCAGCTTCCAGCCAAACTACGCTGCCAACATTACACCCACATCCCATTCCAAAACAATGGACATTAACATGCTGCTTTAACAGTCTCAACTCTCTCTGGGAAACTTGTTCACAAGATTTGGAACCTGGCTGCAACAATTTGCTCCTGTTCAGCCACGAGAGCAGAGTGAAGTCAGGCTCAGATTATAAGTCCTGACTTACAGGTCTAAATCCAGTTCAAACCAAAGGGGTTTGATGTGGTTGAGGTCAGAGCTCTGTCCTGGCCAGTTCTTTCTAATATTTGTGTTAACAAACCATTTCTGTGCACAAGGGGCATTCAGTGTTTTCAACAAGTGTGTCTAATGTCCAGTTGGATGGAAGTGATCATTTGAGATGAGCCAGGGCTGCGCAGATTCGATCACAATGTATGACGGCTAGTTTTGTGTCTGACTTCATCCTGACTTGCTCTGATGTCATACAAAAGTGGACAGCGATAATTTCCGAGAGCAAGGCGGCTGCAGTTGCTCTCCACTGACTGCAAAACCTGAAGCATGATGGGAAACGCCTGGCTGTCCCCTGATCTAACAGCTGACTGGTTTAGATGTTGTCTCAACAATATGACTTTTCATTTGTGTTGAATTTCAGAGATTTAATAGTTCAGTGGTGTTAATTCTGTCTTCAATTTCTGATAATCACTTTAGTTGCTCTTTTATCTCAGACATGTATTCAGGAAGGCGGAAGTTTCCACCGAAACATGTCAAGAAGCCTAGAAAAAGGTATGTTACACCTGAATACATGTCTGAGATAAAAGAACAACTAAAGGGATTTTCAGAGATTTAAATTTCATCTGTCTGATTTGAAGGTTGATTCTGTGAACAGAAAACATGTTGTGTGACTGATGGTGAAGTTTGATCGTCAGAAACTAAATACATTCATCATAAACTATACACAGTCTGCTGTATGTTAACATTGGACTGCAACATCACAGAGACTTGTGGTCAGTGAGATGTGAGGATTCGTAAAATAACATCTGTACAGATGTGAAGCTCTGAATATATCTGACCAATCTTTAATGACAGCTGTTGTCTTTTCTTCTCCTCTGAAAATATTAACTATATAGTCAGTCGCAATTTATATAGCCTATGTAGTTGAGGGGACAGATCTGCTGATACAGATCTGGAGGCTGAACCATACACATAAATTACAGATCACCTGTAAAGCATTTTAATAAATGAATATATCATAATTAAAACGATTGGAGACTGAGAACAAACTGATGTGAGTCTGATAACATTTTTTAATAAATCAACATCATATCGGAGAGGTTGTAAGTGTTTCTGTGACTTCCTGTACAGACTGAAGGCTGTGGGTAACTGTTGGGAAACTTGACCGCAGCTTTTTGTCACCGCCCCCTTGCTGCAGCCACCTGCCCTCATCTACCTTCCATGTGAGGTGCAGTTAATCTTGAATGAGCTAATAGCAGTTACATGACTGCAAAAGTGTTAACTTAACTTCACATCCCTGCTATCACATCCCGTGTTTTCCTTCCTTGAAGTTTAACATATTAACTTAAACTGTAGACTTTATCTGCACATATATTTGAGAGTGCATTTCCAGATGGTTTGAGCTGTTGTAGTTTCCGTTGTAGTAGTTTGTGCTATTAAATCATAAGCATTTATGAAAAGAGCGCCTGTTTTGTCAGTCAAATGTATTTAAAACCTTGGCCCTCATTCCATAAAGAAAAGGGAGGATTTTCAGTCAATATAATCGCACAAGCAAAAGGACATCTCTGAAAGCATGACAAGTGAAATAAAAAAGGCTTTACTGCTTTGGGAGGCTTCAGTGCACAATGTGATTTTCTGCCTCTATGGGTCCCTCTAGGGCTGCAACTAACCTATTATTTCTGTTGTCTATTAATCTGTCAGCTATTTCTTGATTAATCAATTAGTTGTTTGGTCTATAAAATGTCAGAAACTGGTTTTGTTACCCCCCACTCTCAGGGAGGCCCTATGGGGCAAACAACACTTCACCACTGTCCTAAATCAACCACAGCAGACACCTTTAAAACAATCACATCCAAGGGATTTAGAAATGTGGCACATGCAAACCAGACATTAAAATCCCAGGCTGCGAGGCAGAGGAGCTCTAAATCACCTCCTCTCAATCTCAAACCAGGTGCGGCGCACCTCGTTAGGCAACGCATCACACCTGGGCAGAGCTGCAGGAGAGGGAAAAGGGACGTCAGCACAAGAAAACATGCAGCCATAACAGTAAAGAATGTCAATTAGTGTTTCCCAAAGCTCAAAATAACGTCCTCAAATGTCTTGTTTGTCCACAACCACAAGATATTCAGTTTAATGTCATAGAGGAAGAAAGAAACCAGAAAATATTCACATTCAAGAAGCTGAAATCAGATACATTGGATGTTTTCTTTCTATAAAAATAAGACACAAACCAAATAATTAATGATAAAATCAGCTGGCGATTAATTTGATCAATGACCTTATTATTAATTGTTGCAGTTTAAGGTTTCCCAATCAAAACAAAAACCCAAAGATGGACTCTGAGGATGTTGTGAAGGAGTTGAATTGCGGGAGTTGGTGTCTTTATTGCTCAACAATCACCATTACCATTTTATTTTTAGGTTAGGATTCCTTCAGTTTTCATCGTCTAAGAGGTTTTTACTGGGAGCTGAATTATCCCTTGAGGCTTCATTCCCGTCCTCCAAAATGAATAAAGCATTTACATGTTAATAATTGGTGTTTCTCCGATGCTTTTCGGTGGCCTGATGGCAGGAGGGGCCACTGGCTGAGCTGCCGCTAACGTTAGCTCAGCTTGTTTCGGGGTGTGTTTAATTTTATTTATAAAACCACAGAATTTGTCTCAGAGGACTTTGCAGAATGGTAGAAATCACAGAAAGAGTAACAGAGGAAGGATCCCTTTTTCAGGATGGACAGGCGAGCAATAGATGGCGTGTGTCCAGGACAGATCAACAAAATAAAATCACAGTCATCCATATGACAAAAAAAGTGTTTAGTGTTTATTGTTCAGGAGGTTTTATCAGGAGATGAATTATCCGCAGAGGTCTCTTTCTCTGACCCGGTAATTAAAACCAGTAGAAACACTGAATAAAGCAGTTTCATGTTAAAAATCTGTGTTTCTCTGACGGCCTTTGGCTGACACAGGACGTCTGTGCCTAGCCTCTGAAAGCCTTAGCTTATTTCTCTAACTACTAAGACCCAGACACCTGATGACAAAATTCTTTATCTGGTTAAAAGATATAGTTAAAAATTATCAATATGTAAAAAGAAACAGTGATGTGGCTTCAGTCAGAAAGAGCTTGGCTGGAAATGTTTCAAGGCCTCGCCTACACCGATGCTTATGGACACTCAGGGCACTGCAGTATTAAAACAGGATTTAACAACAGGATTTCTCAGAACTCAAAAGTCTCAAACTAAAAGCAACACAATAATATGTGGAAAACAGTGTCCGCATAATTTTGGCCATTTAGTTTTTCTGGCTTCACTGTGTTTTTTTTTTTTCTTTTTCCCCAAACTCTTACAAATACCCTTTCCCTACAAGATACAATATTATTGCGATATGCTGAGTATTGCAATAAAATATATTGTGATATATTTTGATTTATTACCTTTTTTCAAACTGCAAATTATTTACCCAAAGGAAAATTTGGTCAACATAATTTTTACCTCATGACATTAAGTTTTCAGTCTGTTCATCTGACTTCAGTCATTTTTATTGCAGCAAAATGTAAAGCAAAAAAAAGTGCAGACGCTTGATTTGAACATCGATGACACATTTCTGATTTCTTTCTCCGGTGCCTCCATCTTTGTATTTATGAACTTCCTGCCAAATGCCGCTGACTGAGACCTCTGCTGACCTCACCAGGTAAAACAAGAAAAAAACATCAGCACCATCTGGCGGAGTGAAAAACAATTGATTTTATTATTGTAGTATCAAAAGTATCGAAAATGAATAATGTATGTAATAAAGATCAATTCTTGGTGTGTGTGTAACGATACAGTATCACTAAGCAAAATATTGCAATATTATGCTGTGTGGATTTTTTCCCCCCACCCCTACCTTCCCCCCTCCTTTAACTCTCCATCCTCTTCCTTCATTCCTTCCCCCACCTCCCTACCTCTCTCCACCCTCCAGCAGCCACCCGGGTGAACATTTTTGTCCCCATCTCTGTTTAAAACACTCTTCCTTCTCTCTATTACCAGGTGATCATTTAGATCCCCGGCGTGGTCAAACACTCCCCAGAGATTCACCTGAAACAGAGGCCATGCACAGCCCATCCATCACTTGCCACCCACCACCTCCCCTCTCCACCCCTCTCCCCTGCTTCATTCATGCACATTCTGGTCTCTATTCATTCATACGCCACTACCTCCTCCTATCCCCACCCCCCCCTTTTTCCTTCTCTCCTCATTTCCTGGCTTTCTCATGCTCATTTATCACAGTGGGAACTTAACACCTCAGTACACCTGCACAGACACACAACAACATGTTCGCTGCATGCGAGAAATCCCAACCTGACCACACACAAGCTGGCGGTGGGTAGAGGGACCACGAAGATACAATCACAGATAAAGGCCATGTAAAGCATGCTACACTTACAGTAACACAGACCTCATTTACACTGGGTAATACCAAGTGATCTATATCTGGTGACGTTATGAGCAAGACATTACATAGTCCTGTAATATCCTGTGTGGATTCAGTGGAGACTTTTACTTTGAAGGGTACACATTTCAGGAGTTATATTTCCTAACCTTTCCACCCTTATATGTGGCAGTAATATTTTTGTGAGAGTAAATATGTTGTCATGTAGAATTCATATCCTCTTTCATGTTGGCTAACATGGATCATCCATTTTTTTAACTGTGTTCAAACTGTACCGAGATCACTGCCTTTATTCAGGTGATATTCTGATACAGATTAAATGTAAAGGAGTAAATGGGATTATGAGCTATTATAGTACACAAGAAGCCTGATTATAATCAGTAAATACAAGGGCTGTCAAAGTTAACATCTTAAAAACAAGTTAACATGAATTCCTTTTAACACCACAAAGTTTTTTGGCATGAGATTAACGCATGTACTGTCTATAATTATGACCCTCGACCCACCAAGTTGGGAAATCGCGAAGCGATGCAGCAGTGACGTTGTGGATAACGAGCAGAAAAAACTTCCATGAGCAGAAATGGATAAAGAAACAACAAAAACAAGTCGAGATTCATCGACTTTCGCCAGAGAGAGTGGTGTTTGCGCCCCATAAGATTCCAAAGCCAAACCCCATTCTTTTTTCCTAAACCTAACCACTTCCTTTTGTTGTCAAATTTAACTGTGTTTCTGTCAGTGTTTGTTGGACCCATGAACCACCCCTTTGGTGCAAAAGCCATCTTTATATTTTCTTTGATATAATAAGATCAGTCTTAGGGCTGTCTTCCTCTTCCTCTTCCTCATGCTGCATACTTCATTCTGTGCAGTTCATATGCATGACTGCTCTATACATTTACTGTAAGAAC
>JAPZEB010000009.1:20096641-20108645 GCA_029783705.1 Chaetodon striatus | reverse complement strand
ACCCTTCAACTCACCCTTATCCCTTACTAAGTCAACTGAATGACTTTGGGACTATTCTCTTCTTGTGCTAAAGTAACAATACATCGTAACATTTACGATTTCCCTGCGATTACCGTCTTGTGGTCACAGCGGCTGTTATTCAGCTTAAGTTTTCTAACATAAACAATGTAGGAACCTTCTCAGTTGTCCCAATTATGTTTACTTTGTGAAAAAATTGGCAATCTCACAAAAATATTCTGGTGTCAGCAAGTACAGTAATGATTCATCTGCTGATTCATCAGCTGCTGAGTGGATATACATTTTAATCCTCCAGCAATATGCAGATACACACCTGTGGCACATACATAGTAGCAGACAAACATCCACACTACAGCCTCACCTTGCCGAAGCTTCCCTTGCCCAGCACCATCAGGAAGTTAAAGTCAGCCAGCTTCATGCGATCTTGGTTGCCATTGGAGTCGAACCGTGAAGCAGCATTAGCCGACTTGCCTTCTGTGTTCTTGCCTGGTCCAATCTTGGCTCTCTAAATAAGAGAAAATAGGGGACTACGTTAGACGCAACCTCCAATATTTAAAGGGACAACAGACTGTCAGTGAAGAATATTTGAGCATACTAACATTTTAAAAAGTTATGATGTGGCAGCTGGTGATATCGGGCCTTTCAGCAGTATTTGTTGTGGAAAATAAGATTTTTACTTATTCACTATTCCCAACTGTATGTGGGCCCTTTGGTGCTGGAATTGGAACCAACAACCAAGGTGCTATTTGTCACATTTTACCGTCAACACATTATGGTACAAATCAGATTGGTAGTCATTACCATGACTCTGCATTTCAATTCACGTGACACTTGAAATTTGCATAAAAATGGGGACGGTGGCTGTAAAACAGCTCGGATGTTTACATAATGACAGATGTGAGGAAAAGGCCTTGAAGGAAAAACCAGTGAAACATTCATTTCTTCAGCGTGCCAAGAATTGGGGGCCAAGAATAACATCCTTCTTGTGAATCATTTATGTGAAATGTTGTCATCATTTGAGAAACTCCCATTAGTAATGCTACTAATTATCTGGACCCAAGTCTTATTGCTTATGGCAAATATGCTCAATATGGCAATCATGTGAAAAGATTTTTGACAGTTGCTTAAAGGAATACTTCACCCCAGAAGTGAATATCTCTATATCAATTACTTTGTTTTTCTCTCATTCTTCAACAGTGAACAAAAAATCCCAAAGCAGAGAAAAGTGTTGAAGTAAAAGGAGGCCATGTTTAACAGAAGCTAAAATATATCAAAATATCCATTTACAAAGTTGTACAAAACGTGTGCAGTACAATCCAAGTCTCATTTATCCAGTCGTATGCTCAGTACTTCCCAAACAGACAGCTGTTTCTGACGGGGAATTGAACTTAAAGTGAATCCTTTCTGTGTTCTCCGCGAAGCCAGTCTCCATTGACAAAGACAGTCATTTTACCTCACTGCACAAAGGAGCTGCTGAGGCAGGATTTGGAATTAACGAAGTAACTTCAGGGTTAACTCTCTGTTACCAGGACAAATCAACGTGGTAACTTATGCTGAACGGCAATCTTGCTCTGCAGCAGGTTATGTTCAGAGAATCAAATCACAGCCTGTCAACACCCCGATCTCTGACCAATCAGATAACTGAAGAAAAAAGTATCCACAAAAGTGTGGAGTCTCAGGTAAATAAGAGTAGCCTATATATTGTTAGGGGTCAGTAGTAATAGCAGGTCATTTCATTGTTTCAGGACTCTATTTCCACTGGCTTTAAATCAGAGCTTCAAACAAATGAGGAGATCGTTTACACCACATGATTTTAGCAATATTCTAACTTATGCAAAGTTAATTTAAGTCTGCAGTAATAGTGTTGCTATGTTACACTCTGATTCTATCACTGCAGCTCAAAATAACATGAGACACCTGTGTCGTGAGAACTGGGAAGAAAGATAATATTTTATAAAAAAAAAAATAATGCACACACTATTAATTGGCTCTCGTTATTGTAAATGCAACATATTGGTCACATAGACCTCATTAGTCAACTTTCCCACCCTCTACTTAGGTAGCGGAAACAGTCATCAACAACAACAACATCAATTTAAAGTATTTTATGTGACATGCATCATGTTTCTGATGTTGTTGCACGTCATTAACTCCCCCGCCTCTTTTACACGAACATGCTCGTGCCTGGATAAGAAAACCCAGAGTTGACTTAACTAGTTAATAACCAGCTTTGTAGCACTGGTTATCCAAACAGCCAATGTTAGGGTTAGTCAAACCAGATAACAAAAAGATATCCTGGGTAAGTTGAATTAGCTTCGTGGCACAGGCCTGCTGGTCTACTGCTGCCTTAAGAAGTTGTTTTTTAAAGATTCACCAAAGTCACACAGTAACACAAACAAACAGGAAGCAGTAGACCAACAGTTTGTGTTTAGTGAGGTAAAAATCTATTTGGGAGGTACTAAGCATACGACTAAAAAAAACAATAGACTTAGATTATACTGCATGAGTTGTGTGAGTTTTTAAATGGATGTTTTGATGTAGTTTTGCTGTTGGCCCCCTTTTCCTCTAATTCATCATGAGTTTTTGCTGTTTTTTGGATTCTTTTACACTACAAATTAAGGCAGAAACGAATATTTCACACATCGGTTATAAAGAAGAAGAAGAGAGAATAGAAGAGAGAATAAAACAGTCGAGCCTGCCATATCTTAAAAGTTTGTAAAATAAATAAATCACAGTGATAAATATACATTCTCAACAGAGGTGTAGAAACAGTAACATTTCAGAATCTGAACACCACTCATCTAATAAATATACATACAGGTCTTAAAACTTTCAAATTTCCCCTAAGTGTTCAGAGACGCTTTTTAAAAATTTGGGGCATTTTAATATGAAAGAGAAAACCTTTTTGTTAGATAGACGGGAGTGGAAGTGATAAATATGGTAAAAGGGAAAAGTTTTTAGCCTTTTGGTTCATTCTGTTTCATTTATTCTGTGCAGGCACTTCATACTTTCCATAACAAATATGGCTTCCCAGTGAGTCTGCCACTCTATTCAATCACGACTGTCACCACTTTCCCTTGTTTCTGTCCTTCAACCACTCACTCCCACTCACTCTCAAAGTTTTTCTACCATTTCTCTTTCTCTCTATAATTCATTTCTACTTCATCTTTATAAATGTGGCCCGTGTCTCTGACTCTCCATTTATTCATGTCTGTCACCACTTCCCCGTCTCTCTCCTCTATTCACTCTCAGTTCGTACGTGCCTGCCTCGACCTTGTCACGCTCCCTCGTCCTGTCTCTGTCGTAAGAAACTATTGTAATCTTATAATCTAATCTAATTATAATCTTATTCTTCACTTTGTTAAGCCATGCTTCAATTTAAAAACAGTCTTAAGACATTAACAAAATGCCTGCACACTCAGAGACAGAGGTGCAGGATGAGTACATCTTATCCTATCTTATCTTAAATTGCTGATCCGCACTGAGGCTCTCTGCACTTCTTCTGTCCTGTGCAGTAATTTCTCCGCTGCCTTGTCTGGAAAATTGTCAGAGTGAAGCATCCGAGTACTCTGCTGCTGCCTGCACTGTGTGTGTGTGTATCTGTGTGTGTGTGTGATGCAACCCATACGGTTCCCGACTCATCAATGGATAAAAGGCTCTATCTGTCTCCATCTGTTCTGACACACACACACACACACACACACACACACACACACACACAGAGGAGCAGTTGAGGTATTTGTGAGCAGCAGAGCATGCTGAAGGCAACACTCTCAAAGCCTTCAGAGATCAATGCTGCTCTCTTGGTATACAGCCATGTGTCCAAATATTTTTGTGCACATTATAAATGGTACAAAAAAGGATGAATGGCAGCAAAAAATCTGACACATCTTCTTAAAAACCTAAAGACCCTACAGTTACTAACTAACTTGATGTGTTTTTTTGTTCTTGTGGGAGAGTATTTTCACACTTGACCAATGATGGAAATGCATCTGGACAATCCATCTTCATCATCTGTCTCATCCCAGTTACTGTGCTAATGCAGCCTCTGTGTACTGGCATGTAATAACAGCAACAGCTTGACTGTTTAACCAACCCAGTTGCCAGAAGAAAATGCTGGCACTGTATGTTTCTGCAAACCACAAATATGTTACATTTGTATGTTTCACATCTATCATTAAAAGCTTTCATAAACTAACGTAGTAAATGAGCTGACTTTGTCATCAGGAGGTGGAGGGGAGGGTGGATGGCATGACACCGAGGCTAAATACCTGCCAAGCTGCAGAGCACTGTTTGAGACCAGCAAACAGAAAAAACAGGTTATTTTTTTAGCAAGTCATCGCTGTTTTTGTGGAGGTGGGAATCACCAAAGGCTTCACGATACGATATTATCATGATACTTAAGTCACGATACAATATTACTGCGATTTTGTTGTGATATGCTGAATATTGCGACTAAATATAGTGTGATATTTTACCTGTTTTCAACTGTAAGATATGTCCCTGAAGAAAAACTGTGTGAACATCTGTATTATCTAATAAGGTAAAGTTTTTCAGTCTGTTCATCTCACTTCGATTATTTTACTTGCAGCAAAATGTGTGTAGTGGACTGTAACAGCAATTGTTTTTTTTTTAAATTCAAGTAGGCTACCTGACGTTTAATTTGTATTTGTAAGATTAATAATTTATGTCATTCCAAACATTATACTTAGCACAAAAAAATATTGCAATTCTATGCTGTATCAACCTGTATTTACCCCATCCCTGTATGTTTTGTAGCAACCAATAGCTGTTTTTATTGCTACAAAAGCAGGTGCTTTTTACCGAGACATTGCTGCATCTCCTGTTGGGACAGTGCACAAAAAGTGTTTGTGTCTTCACTGAGATGTCACTGTGTTTCCACCGAGGATAGTGCCAAGAGAAGTGGTTGTTTTGTTTACGGGAATATAACTACATTTCCAGCCATAGGTGCAGATTTCAGAGGGGACAAGTAGCAGAGAACTTACAGACATTTACGCCATAAATCAATGCAGAAAAGGGACATATTAATCCATAAAATCTACTACAGGAAATTAAGTTTTATGTGTCTCCATCAAGGTTGAAATGAAACCTATGCCCTTGTCTCGAGTCATGATTGTGCCCCCAAAACCAGTATTTCAAGCCCAAACGTGATCTTTTCCGAACTGTAACAAATGGTTTTCATGTCTAAACATAACCACCCATTAACCACAGCGTTGTTGAAGCAGAAACGTTCAACATATGTGCAACATGATAATGTACAAATGAAACAATCCATGGTTTCAGAAACATACAATGCCAACAGTCTTTCTGGTGACTAGGTTGATTTAAAATATTTTCTAAGGACCATTACCCAATTTTCTCTCTATAAATGTTCTTTTTCACTGACACAGGATTTTAGGATTTTAGAGTTAGCATCCAAGATGTCATTGTATTATCACTATATCTATGATCATATTTTCTGCTCCTACAGATGGAAATGAAGCTTATCAATGTACAGCTAATGTCGTTAATGTACTTTGTTTTTTTAACAAATAAGAAAAGTTTGGTCAAGTTGTCTTTGCTAATTACAGTAGATGGAAACATGTTGTGTCTACCTTGATGTGAATATTGCTTTTCCATCCATGTGCATCACAATTCACTTTCATTTTCCCTTATTTACCCCCTCACATTCCTTTGATTTAGCTCCCTTTATGTGTGTAAAAAAAAGAAATGATCTCAAAAGAGGGAAAGACATAAGTGAGGCAGAGGAGGTAAAGGAAATAAAGAAACAAAAAGATTAAAATGGAAAAAAAAGAAACTAGAGAAGTGCTTCCAGTAAAGTGCAGTTCTCAGAAAGGTGTTTAAGATGCACGTACAAGTGTAATGGTATTATAACCGAGTTAAAGTTAATAGGGAGACAATAAATGGGACAATATGTCCAAACTTCCCAAATGAAACATTATTTATTTAGAACATTTTGTTTAAAACACCACACAAAATAAAAGCCCTCCCTCTCTCCGTCTCCTGTTCCAAACAAAGTAGAGTTGAATCACTCTTAATTCACCTTTATTTGTTTGCCTTTATTTGTCCAGCTTTGTTGTCCTTGTTCCTACCAGTTATGTCTGTTTCTGTCTCAGTAGATGGGAGCAATGCAAACAAAGCAGAGTCAAATTCCTTGTATGTGTACATATTTCAATAATAAAGGTGATTCTGATTCTGGGTGTTCTTCCCAGCTCTCTTACGGTCAAGATTCATTTCGTAACATGCCTAACTTTAGTGGATCATAACATATTGGGTATGGAATTTATCTGCAGATTGGCTGGCTCAAATTTTTTGTTTTTCTTCTTGAGCCATGACAAAGGCTAAAATGAGGCCTGCATCAGACCTGGTAAGCCTTGTTTTTAATCTAAATTTAGCTGACTGTTGGAAAACTTGCGACCCCTACTGGCCAATAGGAGGAGTAAGGAGTCAGCTGTCAATGACCCCTTGACCCTACAGCATATTTGTTCACCCCCAAATGTTGACTCCATGGTTACAGCCTCACCACAACCACAAGAGATCTTTGAGCTTAAAGTCATAAATGTGCACAAAAAATATTAGGCCAATGGATCCAGTAGTATGTGAGAATAGCTGCGGACAGACAGATACACACATGACTAGATGCATGATTCCCCCCAGGCTTATGCCTGGTGGAGATAAAATTGGGGTGGTGGAAGACTGAAGGGGAAAGAGAAAGAGAAAAACAGCGGAACACAAGGCAGTAAAAATGTATTCTATGAATTGTTTACTTTATTGTTTTGGTCAAAACTTAATCCTAATGAAATGTCATTAAAATAAATTGAACTGAGAAGACAAATGTGTCTCAATTTCAAATGTGTATAACATTATCGTAAATCTAGATTCTTCTTCTGAATAACTGATCTTGTTGTATACGTGTGATTCTGGATGAAGTGAATGGAGGCATGCAGGCCATGTAACCAAAGTGAAATCTGTCTCTGAGTCTTTCTCTCTGCCGTCTCTCTCAAAGCTTCACACTAGTAGTTGCCTACATGCTTGTGTGTGTGTGTGTGTGTGTGTGTGGGTGTGCTTGCCGGCCCCCCTGAGAATGTGTCTCAGTGAACGTCTGAGGACCATGACCTTGAGGAGAGTGAGGGAAAGAAAACAGATAAAGAGGGAGAAACACACAGGGGGGGCACTGAAGGTGACAGAGGACAAAACAGATAAGTGAAGGAGAGAGAGGGAAGCAAAATGAAGACAGGGAGGAGAAAGAGAGGAGAGAGATGGAGGCTAGAAGGCGACAATATGTCCCTATAGAATGCAGACTCTTAGAGGAGGAGAAGATGGAAAGTATCATATTTCACAGAACTAAAACTGGAATTTGTTCACAACATACTTTACTGTATGGGCTGTAAAAAAGCAGTGGGAGGAAACAAGAAGAATGACAAAGAAACGCCGAATAGGGAAGTTACACGATTTAAAAGCCTGTAAGTGGAGGAACTAGTTTCGTCCTCAGTAGAGTTGGGCTGATATCTGTTTTTGCCAGTATGGTGTGGTGTACAAGTTTAAACCAGTTAGTAGTCTAAGTCTATCTGCAACTTGGGCTCAAAGCATCACAGTGTTAAATCCAACATGTACTGCACCAATAATAAGCCATATGACAATGTGATTAACACAATATTGTGTTTGTAAATGGACTAATGGAGCCACTAGTGTCTGACCGGCTGTCGGCTGAGGCCAGTATCGGCAACGTGAGGGGGATCACATTTCAGATGAGAGGAGCAGAGCGGTACGAGCGTTTTTTGTTTACAACAAAGTTTGTGTGTTTTTGGGTGATGAGAGGAGACATGACAAGAAAACTAAAACCGCACCAATATGGCAACATTTTGGATTTAAAGCCCGCAAAAGAGGTGTCCTAAATAACCTCAAATGAGGCAACGCTGCCGTTGTGAGCTGAACTTTTGTTAGATGCTGTGTTTCTGTTTA
Source organism: Chaetodon striatus (assembly GCA_029783705.1). NCBI lineage: Eukaryota > Metazoa > Chordata > Actinopteri > Chaetodontiformes > Chaetodontidae > Chaetodon > Chaetodon striatus. The sequence goes on along the minus strand of JAPZEB010000009.1, from coordinate 20,100,644 downwards.
CATCTTTTACTTTGAAAGCTCTGTATTGGCCGAGAAACAGCTGTCTCATGAAGTTAAGATGAGGAATGATCTAGCCAATACCAAATTATTTTACCACAAAAACCTAAATAAGGTGGAGGCTGACTGGAGAAAGATCGTCAGAGAGATGAAGGTTTCTGGTGAGCAAAATAATTCATGCTAATAACAAGCTATGCTACTCGATGGTGGCTTTATTATATGTAATTTCCATTAAATATAACAATGTAAAACGTATTTTCTGTTTAAAAACTCATACTACAATGTAGGCTACTCACCCACCTTTTAAGTGGTTACATCTCCAGTCTGATCCTGAGCAAACAGCAGATATTTACGTGGTTTGTTTACATAATGTAGGCCTAGCAGAAGAGCATATTCAGTGAGTGGATAGAGTTCAAATGTTACATGATGCGATAGTCTGCTGCTCCTTTGCTGTTGGGACACAGTGTCATTATGTTCCACTCTGGAATAAAAATTTGGCGACCTCCATAGCGCATCCTGACGCCTCTGTTTCACCTTATAGTGGAAGAGTAACTATATATTTTTGTTTGGACATGGACGAAGTCCTGTTGGCAAGGTTATAGCCAGCATTATTTTTGTTGCATCTGCCATTGCAAAAAATGTTGCCTCATTTATGATGCCTCACAGTGGATATAACAGCACTCCCTTTAACAGGACGAGCCAATAACTCAATTCTCCTGGTCTACACGTCAAGGCTGAAAAGTTTCTGAAAGTCTTCATCCTGGACATATTATTACAAAAGATCAATTTTCAGTGACGCAAATACAGTTTACTCAAAGAATGTCGTTATCCGAACTCGTTTTGACCACATAACCTTCAGTAGATTTGGGTAAATGATACCTTTGTAAAACAGACTTATTTGTTTTCTTGATGAGAGTCAAGTGAGAAGATGGATACCATTGACTAAATATTGGGCTATAACCAGCAGTTGGTTAACTTAGCTTAGCACAAAGACTAGAAACAGGGTAAACAGCTAGCCTTGCTCTGTCCAAAGGTAGCAAAAGTCTATATATACCAACTAGCACCTCTTTTTACAGTTTGGTTTATGTTAGTGAGCTTTAAATGTGCTAGTGGACAGATTTTGTTACCTTTACACAGAGCCAGGCCAGCTATTAACCCCTTTTCCAAACTTTATGCTAAGCTAACTGGGGCTAAAGCAGGGAGAGGTGAGAAAACAAAAGCAAAACTGCCCCCAAACAGCTCCACTTTACTCTGCCATCAACACATCTCAGAATGACTCTGATGTTTTGTAGCTTGGTGTCAGTTAGACAGAAGGAGGACAGGAAAAGAGAAGATAGAAAGAGGAAATGCACAGAGCGGGGTTATCCTCTCCACTGCCAAATGTGTTAATGAGTGGGCCTACTGGTCAGCCACACACACGCACACACACACTCGCCTGGACCTGCAGTGTGCCAGACCGGATGGTACTATAAGTGTGCCTGCCAACTGCTAACAGCTCTCCCAGAGAGGCTCTCACTCAGACACACACAGATGCATAGTGCGCACACACACATTCACAAGCATGCCATACCAACACATTCAGAAACATGCAGGCACACGTTTGAAAGTGCTTCAGCATAAAAACACAACTAGACCGAAGGTGCGAATGTACACACACCTCAAATTTCTGCCGTAGCTCCTCGTTGCCCTCCTCCCCCTCCGGAGCAACAGGAACATTGAAGTACTCGCCTTCTTCCTGGGAGAGCAGCTTGAACCTGAAGAGAGAGAATATTTCCCGTCAAATCAATTCCCAATTAGTTTATACAATTTGAGCGTTTAACTGCTTCCATTAGCCGAAGCTGCTGACTGTTAGTGTGCCCATTTAAAGACCTAAAGAATAATAGGCTGATTATTTCGTAATTCCCTCTCCTTCATGGTGATCCTGCAAAGCCTGACACAGATGAGCCCAAAACACAGCTGAGATGCTTATCGTTTAACAAAATCAATACAATATCATTTTTCATATTGGCTGCATTACATCTGATGCTACAAGTCTTTAACTCACCTCCGTATTCATTGTAAATAACACTGCGCTGGGTGTTTATGATTTTTATGAACTTATAGTTATTTTCCTTTTATTTCCTGTTGAATGTGAGCATTTTTAAAGCATCATTCCTGTTTTAGTCTCTCTGATTTATCGACCTATTTGGTGCTGATGATGATAAAATTATTGCTCATTTAAATGCGGTCTGGTGGCTTTGGCAGTAGTAATTTTGGGGCTGCTCCTGGCTCAGCAAAAAGGAACTTACTCTTTAACAAAAAGGTTTATCTGTGCTGGGATCCTTTCCATAATGTTGTCAGACACTTAGAATAGCAATCTGAGCCCGCCAGTGGCACTTTAAGTGGACGTATGCCGATGGTGCACAATTGCAGCGAATAGTTACATTCCAGCCTGTTTTGCAGCTCCCAGCTGCAGCGGTCTCACTCAATACTGGACCAGTTTGAAAAATTGTTTTAGACATTTTAATTTTCATGTGTAAGTTTCTGCACTTTCTACAAGACATACTGTAACAAGTATAAATACTAGTGATGCACAATAATATCGGCTAGTCATCAATATCGGCCGATTTTGGCTTTAAAATGAATTATTGGAATTGGCCAACATGCTGATATAATCAGCACATCATCAGTATTGGCCAATATCGGCTTCATAAGGAGCCATAAGAATCGGCCAACATGTTTTTTCTTGTTTTGCCTTATCACAGAATATTACATAAATTAAAAAGTATTCTATTTCATGTCTCCATCTGCTGGTGGGCCATCACGATAACAGTATGCATGGATAATATGATGTTAATTCCACTACAGAAGAGACCTGATGATCACTAAAATTAGAAGGAGTGAAAATATCAATATCAGTATTGGTTATCGGCCAAATAAGTTCTTGTATATCGGCATATCGCCCAAAACTTCAGTATCATGCATCCTTAATAAGTATTTTATGATTTGCCCATGCTCCAAAGTGCTGTGACTAAGTCTGCATCACTATTCTTGGCTTGTGATGAAACTTAAGGGGAAACATCCAGTGTGTATTTCACTTTACATTTATACCATCTGTTGCATTATTATGAACGATTTCTTCTCTTTAGACAGCCAGGAGATCAGGTCTTTGCTCCAAGAGGTTAACCCAGCTGGCATCTATAATTATTTTTAGTTTATTTATTTGCGATGGTGGAGTGTTGTTAAACAATAAAACTGGTATTTTCCCTATGACTTCTATACAATTTTTTGGTCTCAGGGATCTATTTTTGTGGCCTGCGGCGTGACTCACAGTCAAGTGCACCATGCCCAATGCATTGTCAGTGTGCCAAACACTCCTTTGGAAATGTCTTGGCCAGGCTCCTCTGGCTCACCTGTGGCACACTTGGATACAGGGTGGGTTTGGAAAGCATACATTATCATGAATTATAGCCTCAGTGGGGCTGTGAGAATCGTGGCCAATCACATTCACGACTTTCACCTCCTTCAAAAAAAGAGCTCTCCCCATCATGACTGTCATGTTTGGGAATCCTTAGGAGAGTTTTCCTTGGATAAAACACATTGTTGTCCAGGACAAGTAGAGTAAAAAATACGAATACAGCTCAACTGCAGCTCAAATACACTAACCGGCCACTTTATTAGGTACAGCTGTCATTGCCCATTAATGCAAATAGCTAATCAGCTAATTGCATGGCAGCAACTCAATGCATTTAGTCATGTAGACATGGTCAAAACAACCTGCTGAAGTTCAAACCGAGCAGCAGAATGAGGAAGAAAGGTGATTTAAGTGACTTAAGTGAGTACTGGGATTTTCACACACAACCATCTCTAGGGTTTACAGAGGATGGTCTGAAAAAGAGAAAATATGCCACTCCTGTCAGCTAACAACAGGAAACTGAGGCCACAATTCTCACAGGCTCACCAAAACTGGACAATAGAAGATTGGAGAAACGTTGCCTGGTCTGATGAGTCTGGATTTCTGCTGCCA
>JAPZEB010000009.1:20042672-20056626 GCA_029783705.1 Chaetodon striatus | reverse complement strand
ACTTCAGAGTAAGACCGGGTTGGTCCAACATGATCCCAGGGTTTTCTAACTAAAATAGGGGTCTGCAGGGTTCCCAAAGATCTGCATTTTGGGGGCTAAAAAATGCCACAGTAGTGTGGACGCTCGGCATAAACGTAGCAAAAGTTACACGATTTAAAACAAATGTGTATTTGTGTGAATGTAGCCTTACTTAGAGAGAGATCTGAGAGAGATCAGTCAGGCCACTGTATTACAAAAGCCTCACACAAATATTATTCAGCCATCAGCCTTACAAATGCTTTTATGTTAATCTTGTTCCTGCTGAAAAAAACAGCTTAACTGGTAAGTCACTGAAACTCTCCCATGATTATCTCTTTCACTGTCATTTTGTGACTGGTATAACTGCTCTGCAAGTGTTAACATGTTCTCATGTGGTCCCAAATGCAATGAGCCTTCCTCCGTGGAGAGAGCATGCCACTGCATGCGCAGTCATGTCCACATAATGTTCACCTTTACATTCTACATCCCTAGATGTACTACAACAGTGACACTGCAAGGCAAAATCACATTTATTTGATATGAAAGAGCTGAAATGATTAGTTAAGTCATCAGTTAGTCAAGTGACAGAAAATTATTCTACAGCTATTTTGACAATTGATGGTTTTTCAAGCACAGATACCTGGCAGCGTCCTCTCAAATGTGAGAACTGGCTGCGTTCTTTTTATATTTTTGGTTTTGGACGGATGCATCTGCAGATAAAACAGGGAATTTGAAGGCAACACCTCAGGCTGTGGGAAATTATAATGAGAATGTGTCCGCATTTTTGCAAACAACTGATTCATCAAGAAAATAACAAGGAGATTAATCTATAATGAAAACAATTGTTAGTTGCAGCTCAGGTGCTTTGTTTCAGTAATTGAGTTCAGTTCTTGATCTATTCCTTATTCATGTAATTAACTGATACAGGCCAAAGAACCATGTGGGATGTTGGAATATAAATAATACAGTTTCATCAAGAGTGTCATACAGATTAATAAGAAACTAAAGCCCCTATATCAATACCCAGGGATTTAGATGATCATTGTTTTGAATCTCATTTAATGCAGTAGAGCTGTTATAGACCACCTTAGGGGCCGATGTCACAATGACATCAATTTATTAGTTGGAGGCAAAATACAACAGGGCCACCACAGGGCTGTAGGCTTCATAGGAGTCTTAAAATGTTGTCTTGTTGTAATATTGGCTGCTAGAATAGGAGTCATGGCTCAAAACTTAAATTTTATCACATACCAGCTGCCACTGCCCGTCAATAAAGACGAAGACAATTATAGTTAAATGCAATAAGACAAAAGGACTGGACGGAGGCGATCATCAAAAACACTCACATGTGGAGCGCTACTTCATATCAAGTTAAAAAAAAAAGTATTTCCTGTTGTAGGGATGAATAACGTTATATGTTTTAAGGGTCATCATGTCCACCTCATCAGAAACTGGGGAGCTATTAAGAGAGTTATTGGATTTCTCCATAATGTACATTTTTTAGCACATTAGCTAATGTTAGCTTTGATAGCAGGACAAACTGGAGGAAACAGTTCTAGTGTCGTCTTCCTTTGTAAGATTGGCATAGTAAACAACCACAAAGCTTCCTGTGACATCATCCACCCACTGAGTGAGAGCATACCGGACGGTACATTCTGACAGTGTTATGAATGATCCAGTGTGCCCCAGCATTTGGAGTGATATTTCAATATGCACCATTCTCATCATCTTCCTCCACTGTCTAAAACAGGCCAACAGAACTTGCTAGCCAGCGCTAACTAATACAGTATCTGTGGTAAATTTTTTTGCCTCCAGCTAAGCCCCACCCACCAAAAAACGTCAAACTGTTACCTAACAGTAAAAGGGTCAATACTTGCATGTAGCTTGTGTGCATCTTTAATCCACCACTCTTCACAAGCACAACTCTAAGCAGTAAGACAGCTTGATGATGACCTGCAAGTCCCATGTGGTGAGGAAACAGCAGGTGATCTTTAGAGAGGTTTCACATCCTCTATTTAGTGTATACGAGCTGTTATCATCAGGCACAAGGTACAGGGTGTCAGCCCTCTGAACCAGTGGGCTAGCAGATTGTTCATGCCTACCATTATTACACTGTGGAACAAACTATGAACACAAAATAAATGAACTTCTCCATTTGAGGATGCTGCACCTTATGATTTGTACAGTGCTAATGATATGTGGTGAATAATATGGTTGTGGTGCCCTGTTGATGTTTTTGTTTTTTGGTGTTGTTGTTGTCAGTGTTATGACAGTTGTGTGTTTATTCATCTGACGTTTGCTGCGCGACACACAAAGAATATTCGAAGGGACTAATAAATATCTATCTCTCTCTCTCTCATACACACACGCGCGCAAACACACGCTCAGTAACTACCACTTCAAACTTGTTTTTGTCAGCTGCAGCTCTTTGAAGTGTCCCACGTTGCCTCGATCCCTCCCCAACAGTCACGTGACATCATTATGTAACGACTGGTTGTCAATCAATACCAACCTCTCATCAAGCTTTCTGAACATCAATACAGCGTGAGGAGAGCGAGACCAAAACAGACAGCGTCTACGTCTTACAGTTCAACAAGAGTGCATTGTCTTACAGTCAGGAAGATGAGAATAAATCTTTTGTTTGCTTTTAGACTGAAACACGCACAGTTGATGTTTTCTTTAAGGATGATTTTCGTTCTATTAGAGTCAACATTTACGACTGTATTTGGGTTGACATTTTTATTAAAAGGCAATGGTTTACTCAGAATTTAAAACCAACACTCAACGTACAAAATGTCAGCGGTTTAACAAACACTAACCACAATACAGATTTAACTTCTAGACTTTTAGATTCATGGAGTGATGATGAATTTTTTTGAAAATCTTTTCTTCATCTTTTCACTCCCCTCCCTTTTATGTCCTGTTCTCCCTTCTTCCCCCACTCATCTCGTTTTCTTTCCACCATCGTTTTCTCCTCTCCCCCTTGTTCCAGTATATTCCGTTTATGAAATGTTGGCAGAACACTGTTGTATGCAGCCATTTCCTCTAATGAGCTGCCAATGTGTGTGTGCGTGTGTGTGTGTGTTTGTGTGTGTGTGTGTTTGAGAGACGCAGTGACACGCTGTACAGTGATGTCCCAGATTTAGATACTGTCAGATTCAGTGGCCAGGTTCAATGCTACAGTATATGGATTGGCAAAGCTCTCTAGTTAGTCATATTAATTAATGTATAGCTGTAGTAGTACTTCACCTATAGTATATCACTTACACAAACACACACACTGTTCCCGAGTTGAATACATGCTGTACCTGAGTATTGCACAGTTTGATTGTCTGCACGATATAAAAAAAGACCGATCGACTGACTAACTGACTATTTTAATTACAACTAACCAGGGTTAGTCCAGGCCAGGGTTACATTTATCTGTTCAATACAGCTTGTGATTAAATGTATTACATCTGAATACAACTGTGACTACACTCGAGCGTGAACACTGTAGTTGGATCGATATTTCTCGTATGGTATTGGAATGCTTGAGTAAAATGAAATGCAACTGTCCCAAATAATTAGTCATTCACAGCATTTAACTCAGCATTTGGCCAAATTGGTTATCTGGCTTGGCTTTAACAATATAGACACAAAATTCATAGAGACAAGGGTGCAGACGTTTCCAGTCGTCTGTCTGTCAGCTCTGCTGAATTTGTGCTCAATTTCTGCAAAATTTATACCTGTTTGTCTATTTTGCAAGTGCTTGTGGTGCTTTTTGTGGTTGGGTTTGGACGGTGGTGGCGTGTGGCTGCGAGCTGCTCATCGGGATGGGGAGATCAAATCCCCAGTCTGTGAATTCTCCTTCTGCTTACTTCTGCTAGCTAGGTTTTCAAATGTAAACATGAGTAAATATCGGGGTAAAGATGGAGAACAATGGGCACCAGCTGAATTAGCATCCTGCTAGCCATTGTACAGGCGTTAGAAAATGAAACTGGACGACCTCCGTGCCGCATCAGTTTCCAAGAGAACATCAGGAACTGATAACTGAACCTTGACTAAATCCTGGACAGCACCATTCAGCCAGGAGGCTCTTCTATATGCTGAGCTCACTGAGCAGGGGACTCTGGCAAGAGAAGGAGAGGAGGCGTGTGCTTTACAGTGAATTGCGAAGGTGGGAATGTGAGGTGCTGTCCTGTTCCTGCTGTGGGACGCTGCTTTACACCTTTCAGAGGCGGCTGCAGAGACCATGCAGCTGTCTTGTTAAGGTTGGGATGTGTGAACGGTTAAATCATTCCACAACCAGAACCCAGGGATAACCAGAAACATGGGAAGCAGCAACTAACAATGTAAGAAGACACAAGAAAGGACTAAATTACAGTGCACTGTCCAGTTTCACTGGAATTGTAAATTGCCTAATTCCATGTGAGAGAAAAATGATTGACTGAAGCTGCTAAACTGAGCATCACAGCCGTTCTTGCCGACACGGCACCAAACTGCACATCGCTATGTTAACGTGCCTGGTGTATTTTTTTCTCGTCCCGCAGCTCTGCAGCTCTCTGACAGGTAAAAAGCACACACAACTGTGTAAAGAACGAGTCCAGTCTGTTTTAAATGATTAAAATAAATACTTCATTGTACCAGAGGCAATGCGTCGCAGCAGAGCAACCTTGTGGGTGTTTTTTACATTTCACATTAAAATAAAATCAATCAAATTAATGCATCCTGTTGTTAAAATGTGCCAGTAGTTACAGCTTATATGCTTCCAAACCCTGCATAAGCGACTGCATTATCACTTGGCAAAACTCAATGTGCACACAGGCAATCATATGCTACAAACACGGCTCCATGCCGCCTATGCGACATGACGTGTCACATCCGTGCAACATATATTTCGGCCGTAAAAGAAGAAGTCATAATTCTCTCAACAGCGGGATGCTCTCCCAGCTTCTCATTTGATATCTATATGGTAATGACACAATATGAGCCCGGCTCAGGACAGTGCACTCTGCTGTAGCTGGAACAGGAAATAAAAACCGCACTTCCCATTGAGAATAATCTGCGTTTGATGTGAGAGCCTGATTGCTTTCTGATTGACATGATAAGCTGTTTGCTTGCTAACAGAGACAATAGATGACAATTAGGTTTTCAAACTGACTGACTGACTGAGTTCGCTGACTTGACTACAAAACTTCTCCATCAGATCGTCTCCCTGACCACGTCCTGCAGACCTGGCACGCTGCTTAAACAGCACGGAGAGAGGTCTGTGCGAGCCAGACAACAGTTCTTGTTTCTTGCTCTTCCTACTGTCTCGGTGCAGGAAACATCCTGATGAGTGGGGTGAAAGACTCAAAGAAGAAACTGTTGCTAACGGAGGATGACGAGAAGAAGCGCAAGATGATAAAGAAGAGAAAACAAGAGGAAGAAAGTCAATAATCTGAACAAAACACGCCATTCACCTTGGGCACCTCCCCTTGTGTGTGAGTGTGTGTGAGTGTGTGTGTAAGGGCTTATATAAGGGGGATGAACAGCCTACGCCAATGTATAAATACCCACGATGCCTCTGGTGAAGCAGGGAGAAGGGTCAGGGAGTGAGTCAGCACACCCATATCACTCCTCCTCTTTCTCTCTCTCCCTTCCATCAATCCATCCTCTCTTCTTCTCTATTCTCCTCCTCCAGCTCTACATCTATAATTTTTCATGTTGTTCCAGAGTGTTTTTCATGGGAAAAACACAGAGGACTTCACTTGGCAGGCAAACTATGACCTCTTGTTGGTGATGATCGTAAGACAAGCAACAGCCAGCGTAAACAAAACAAAACAATCAATTAAACTTTCACAAAAAGGAGCTTTAAAATTGCAGTCCTTTGATGTCAAGGTTTTCAAAAGATCTGTCATGCTGAATTATTGTTAAAAGCGTTTCAGATTGAAGAGCCATAATTTTATTCATTTTTTCTTTCCTATTCACAGTGGCATTTTTTAATTTATTTATTTATTTTTTGTGACTGAGAACAGAGTCCATCTGTTCTTCGAGTGGCCTTGCTGTGTTTTTAATTTCAGAATGGCCCAGAGCACAGTGCAGGGAGACCCTTGCTCATTTCATTTCACTCCTCTCAGGACACTCTGTTAAAGTGTTTGTTGCTGACACTGACGGCTCACATGCAGGGTTCTCGTTGCTGGTTGGTGGTGGAGTCAAGCCTGGATGATGACCTGGCTAGTCTGTTTTCTTACCCTACTCTAGTGACAAATTGTTTTGCATATAATATTCAAAATATTCCTCAAAAATCTTGTTTTTAAAATCCCCCATTGAGTTTCTTTTAAATCTCCCTTTCACTTTTTTCATAAAAAGGTTTTGTATCATTTGGCAAACTTTCAAGAAAATGGTCAAACATTACCCATATGCACTTCCTATTGAAATGAAAAAGAACATTTCATCCCTGTCAGTTATTGCTGTCAGGTATATATATATATATTTTAAATTTTTTGTATACCCTTATTAGTCCTACAAGGGGAAATTCCATATATATATATGTATATATATATATAATATATATATATATATATATACATATATATATGTTTTACTATGGGAGCTTATAGCATTCCTGAGAAAAACAAACATATTTGTCCTGTTTTACTGAATAAATGAGATTATTTTCTCATAATTCTAAGAAACGTTCATTATTGAAAAAAATCTGGTCTTGTTTTTCTGAATTAATGAAATGATTGTCTCAGAAATTCATATTTTTCTGTGTTGACAACAATACATTTTTTTGTTAATTCAGTAAAACAAGAGCCGATTTTTTTTTCCCATGAAAACTTTTCATAATTCAGAGCTAAATATTTAGGTAATTCTGAATAAAGAGATATTTTTTTTCCAGAAATTTCTCAGAATTCTGAGATAATAAATCTTATTAATTCAGAAAACTTTTTTTTTTTCTCTTCAAGTAAATGTAAAAACTCTCCTAGTATTCTGTGATCCACGCCTTAACTGTCATTCACACCAACACTTAAGTACGTTACTTTACACAGCACAACAGGGTTACATTTGATATTTGTAATTCATTTTCTATAGCTGCTTATACTGTTTGGTGTCGCAGGTCGCTTGAGCCTATCCCAGATGACATTGGGCAAGACGTATAGTACACCCTGGACAGGTCGCCAGACTATCACAGGGCTGACACAAAGAAACAGACAACCATTCACACTCATATTCACACCTACGGACAGTTTAGAGTCACCAATTAACCTGCATGTCTTTGGACTGTGGGAGGAAGCCAGAGTACCCAGAGAAAACCCACTCTGACATGGGTGGAACATGCAAACTCCGCACAGAGGGGCTCCCCCAACTTGGGATTTGAACCTCCTACCCTGGATGCAAACCAGGAACCCTCTTGCTGTGAGGTGACAATGCCAACCACTGTATCACCGTGCCAACGTGTAAGCATTACCTATATTTTTTATTTAATTCATAGCACTTAAACATACCATTTACACATTGATAACAACTGTTACATGGTGTCTGCTATTACACCTATTAGCTAGCCAAATAGCTAACTTCAGCTAACCAATGAGGAAATGGTGACAAGGTGTAACTTGTAATCTAACAGGAAGACCCAGACATTCACACAGTGTTTCATCAGCATATCACACATGAGGAGACTGTAAGGCTGTCCCCAACTATAACTAACCCAAATTATTATCTTGGTAATTAAGTATAACAGGATAAATGTTTTTTTCCCATGAAACTTTTCTAAGAATTCTAAGATAAAAATCTTGTCAGGTCGGAAAAACAGAGCAGATTTTTTTCTAAAGTGAATGCAAACGTTTTCCTGGTATACTGTGATCCACACCTCAACTATCATTGACACCATCACTTGAGTATTACTCACCACAACACAACAATATTACATTTAATATATATAACTATTATCTATATCTTTTATTTAAAACAATTCTACAAGTATTCCATGGCTTTTTAACATACTGTTTACACATTAATAACAATTATTACAGGGTGTCTGCTATCACATCTATTAGCTGGCCAAATAGCTAACTGGAGCTAACTGATGAGGAAATAGTGACAAGGTTTAACTTGTAATCTAACAGGAAGACCCAGATGTTCACTCAGTTATCACAGTGGTTCCTCAGCTTATCACACATGATGAGTCAACTGTAAAGCTGTCTCTAACTATCAACCCAGTCAACTGAAGAAATGAAAAAGCATTGGGTGGCAAAAGTCACACCCAGCTACAGAAGAATAAAGAGAAGAAGAAGAAGAAGAAGACGATGAAGGGGTGAAGTGAAAAGAATGTAAGATCTGCCCAAGTGAAAGTGACCACAAAGTAAAGAAACAGGTAGCTTGTGTGTATTATGTTCTTCCTCTTTGATTTAAAAATGTGTTAAAAATATTCCCAGACTTGTGATAAGAACATACAGTACTTTCTAACTGTGTGAGACCTGTTCTTGGCCTGTGAGCGTCAGTGATACAGTATGTTATCCCTCTCAATAGTGTACTATCTTACATTCAATTAGAAAAAAACAGGAGACACTACAGTCTGGCTGGCTTCACGCTCCGTTCGATTTCAGTTTCAGCGCTGTGCCAGCGCTGTGAAAGAATTCTGGCACAAGACGATTTTACGTGGTCCAGCTTACACCTCCACCCTTATCCTCTCTCTCATTCACTCCATGTCTCTCTCTCATTCACTGCATCCGTCTCACTGTCTTTCATTCACTCCATATCCATCTCTCAATTTTGGTCCGTCAGAGCCCGTCCTGCTGTCTCTTTGTCTTTTTCCTTCCATCCCACTCTCTCTGTCTGATTCTTTCATCTGTCTCTTTTATGTCACTTTTAATTCCATTTCCCTCCTCTCTTTATCACTTTCTGTCGCCATCCTACTTTTGTTCTGTCTGACATGCTTAATTTCATAGCACTTGGGCTTTTTGTAAGCATTGCCTTGATACATACTCCTGCAGTTGCAAACTGTCAGACCTGTGAACTCCCCACTGAATGTACAAACTGCAACTGAGCCGCCCCAATGCAGTGTGGGTGTTCAGTGCCTTGCCTATAGGCACCTGAATGGAATTTGTTGAGAGCTGTGGAGAGTGGAGATCTGTATCTGTTTTGTACAAATGTGCTGTTTTATTAAACTTGCAACCTCAGTTAAAAATGGCGATCAACATCATGTTACCAATGGTGTAAGTGTAGGTGGGTGTTGATTGAATTCTTTGATACAGTCTAAAAACAATGCCTAAATTGCAACAAAATTATATCTACATTAAAAGTAAGATGTAGAAAAACTGTATCTTACTTTAAAAATTAAAATATGGATCTCTCAAGGGATTATCTCTGGGTCAGAGAAGTGAAGCCAATGCTGAAGTGCCTTAGATGTACATCTTTCTAATGGCCAGCAGGGGGCAAGTCCAGTGGTTGCAAAAAGAAGTCAGATTACATAAAAGGCTATGAGAAAATTACCCAACTTCTCATTCGATTTGTTAACTTAGTACACATTTTCCTAATGAGTGTATGATCTCAATCCCTAGTTTCAAGTCTTCTTTAATAGAGCATGATGGTCACTTTGTAAATTATGGCCCCTTTTACACTAAAAGGGGTATTCTTAAGGTCATGGCTGCCTTATGATTGACAAGGCACTAGCACAGCAGTGTCCATAGGTTTTAAGTAAGATCCAACCCTCGCTCCTCCACAGCTCTGCCCTTTCTTCCAAATGTGGCCACTTCTGACTCCAAAGAAACCAAGACAGTGACGATCAAAATGCCAAGCTCAAAGCTTCAGAACTGGAGTCCATAAACCAATAGGTGACACTGGGGTGACTATGTCCACTTCTTTAATACAGTCTATGGAATCTCTACGAAAAACATTTCTTTATCAAACAGTAAAAAACATTTCTTAAGTCCTAAATGTCTTGACACCAGCAGCTGTGCAGGAAAAACAGTCTGAATTTGAATAAATTATAATTTAAAGCATTTGAATCTGATCACATATTTGATGCCAGATCAGTTGCAACTTAAAGAGAGTTTCACTATTGATTAACATGATGGTTATTTTGCCCTCTATAAATGAACTGTTGACTGATCATCATGAAGTGGTAAAAAGGTAATAAAAGTTTACAGTGGCTCTGTGGGATTGCACTTAGCCACAGCCATGCTTTAGGCTCAATGATTGCTAGCATGCTAATGTTTAGTGGGTGTAATGGTTTAACAAATTCACTTTCATAGTTTGGTGTGTTAGCATGCTAACATTTGCAAATTAAAGTACAGCTGAGACAGATGGGAATGTCATTACTTTGCAGGTTATTTGGTCATGAAGTAAAGTGTTGGACAAATTAATATTTTGACCTGAGTAAAAGGATAAATATCAAAATATCACACCATCCAACAGGTGGTAAAATATTTCTGTCCGCACATTCATGTACATCCATGTATGCTGCTGCGACAGGTGACAATGCTTCAAATATGGATGTTGCTGCAAAGAAGTTACAAAGTCTAAAATGTGGATGCTTCACACACAGCCATCAGCAGAGATCTTTACCATCAGCACAGTTTCAAGGTGGGCAGCCAAGATTAGTGTCACCAGGTCAGTATCTGACCAAATGTATTCCCTTTTGTTTTCTGAGTTACAGTGTTGAGTATTGGCCACTGAAGTGTTTTTGAAGAACATTATGATGTTACAGTGAAGTTGATCTTTGTTCTTTTGGTATAAAATGTCATATAAAATGTCATCATCTCATCATTATATCCTATTAAACTCTAGTGTGAAATTTTGTCATAACTAGCGTATGAACTCTTGAGTTATGCCCAAGAATGTGTTTTGTGAAGTCCCAGTGAACTTTGATTTTTGACCACCAAATTCTAATGTGTTTCTCCAGAGTCCAAGTGGACATTTGTGCCAAATTTGAAGACATTTCCTGAAGGTGTACTTGAGATACCACATTCATGAGAATGTAGTGGACAGGGTCACAACAACACATTCTCACTCCGGTCTTGTCAAATATCGACATATGGTCATGGACTATCCACGTCCACATACGACGTGCAAGGTACCCTGGGTGCTTTAGCAAACACCACTGGTGGTGTTTGTTGGACCCATCCACCACCCCTCCCACCCGACCTATGCTGACTTTCGTCACCTTGACTTTCATTCTTGTCCCGCCGCATTTCCCCGTTGCTGCCGAGGGATGTTAAACTATACACCTAGCTGCGTACCATGCCAACATAAAGGGCGGCTTTTTCCGTCACTATCTGATGCTGGATGTCACTGCCTAATAGCCTGATCTCAACAACTTCTGAGTTACTGTGACATTGACTTATGATCTTTGACCACCATGTAATAGTCAGTCCTTGACTCAAAGTGTTTACGCCAAATGTGAAGAAATTCCCTCATGGTGTTCTTGAGATATTGCATTCACAAGAATGCGACAAATGCAAAGTCATGGTGACAATAAACATTTGACCAACACATTCAAATCAGTTCATCCTTGCATCTAAATTGAAGCTTGTGCCAAAATTAAGAAAATTCCCTGAAGGTGTTCTTGAGATACTGAGTTCACGAGAATGCAACGGATGAGGTCACAGTGCCCTTGACCTTTGACCCATGACCACCAAAATTGAATATGTTCATCATTAAGTCCAAGTGGCGTTTATGCCAAATTTGAAGACATTCCCTCAAGGCAGTCTTGAGATATCATGTATTAGAGAATGGGATGGACAACTAGAAATCATAATGCCTTTGGCCACGGCTATAGCTAGTGCAGGAGCATCAAAGTGCCTGCAATCTCCCAGAGCGAAGGTGACATCTTAAATTGCTTACTTTTTCCAAAAAGCAGTCTAAAACCCAAAATATTTAATCCAATGATATAACAAAGAGGAAAATGATGTAAGCTTAATTATCTTGAAAAAATAATCAATATTGAAAGCTTTTTTCTGATTAATCTTCTATCGACTGACTCATCAATTAATTGAATAATCGTTTGATAACAGGTTTTGGTACTAGACAATTTTCGGTACTCTGTACTACAAACATTTCTGTCTCTGTCCAAAAAACTGCAGAGAATCAATATCCAGTTCTACTTGTATAGACAGCTTATAATTTAGAGGAGCACAGAGTGAGGAGGCTGAAAAGCTGCAATAGTTTTAAAAAAGACATTTACATTGTTAATCTTTGCACCAACAATGGCTGTCTGTTCCCTTTCTCCCTCTTTGTGTGTGTGTGCGTGTTTGTGTGTGTGTGTGGAGGGCACTTAGTTTCCTCTCAAAGCACAAGTACATCTACCTCCACAATATGACCTGAACAGGCAACTGCTGAACATGTCCAGCCAAAACACACACACACAAACACACACACACGTATGCAAACACACAAACATACACATAACCCTGTAATCTCCTGTGCTGTACATCAACTTTTCTCCTCTCTTCTGCCCTCCTCCCTCACTCCCTCCACCCCTCACCGCCACTTTCTCTCTCTTAACTCCCCCGCAAACAATACCTGCTGTTTTGGTCCAGACAGCAAGAAAAATAACCGAGGGTAGGAAGGAATAAGTTAGAGAAATAAAAAGCCGGAATGCATACATTAAGCATGTATGACTGTTCTCTGCATTTAATTTGCTCGAGAGTATAATCATCATCCTTAGCATGCAGTTTTATCTAATCTACTGATTTACTCATTAATTCAGAGAGAGGGAGAGAGGTGGTATGAAGAGGATGAGTGAGAGAGAGTGGGAGAAAGAGGACAGAGGGGTGAGAGTGAAGAGCTGCAGCTATTAACAAGAGAGTCGATGAGACTAACAGGTTTGAATACCAAATAATGAACTAAATACAAAATGCTAACATCATGCAAACATGGGAAATACATGCTGGCACAATTCCACAAGTCTGATTTGTTAATGTGACTTATATCTTCTGGAAAGATGCTCACGATGGACCAAATATCATGGACACGGACAATCAATCTAGTACAATAACACCACAACAAACACTGTTTGTGAAAATTGGATGTTTTCTGATTTAGAGCGGTGTGGATTCAAGTGTAGGGTCGTTTTTGAGGCTGTCAAGTCTGTGGTGTTGTTGTACTGGATGGCACTGACTGAAGGGTTTGAATGAGAAACAAAAATATGAAGGGCCTGCTCTCAACTCTCAAATACTAGTGGTCAACAATCCACTGTGGGTTTGTGCTACAATATGATCTATCACCAACAATAGTCCACTTTGTGAAAGCTTCTATGTGCTCATCTAACCGCTGATTGTGTGCCATTTCTTTAAAATCCTGCAGCACATTGTAAGATGGTGCATTATGGACTGCAAATGGAGTGCGTTTTATTCAGCGCTTTTACCCGAAGCACTTCAAAATTCCCCTCTCATTCACCCAGTCACATACACACACACAACCACACACAGAAGGCAGTGAGCTAACATGCAAGACACCAACCTAACCGTCGAGTTCAGTGTCTTGCTGAGGACACTTCAACATGTGGAGCTCAGGACTGAACCGCCCACCCTGCAATTAGTGTGCATCCTGCTCTACCTGTATCTTTTACTCTGAAGCATTAGTCGTTCGGCTTGCGTAGAAGCAATTTTACATAAAGTACTTATTTGCTCAGTGGTGAGGATGATACTGTTGCCGACAAGGGCAGATACAGGAACGATACAAAGTCAACACAGAAACCCCAAAGACAAAAGCAACAAAAAAAACGCTGCTGTTATGTATCCAGTCATTAGGGCTGCCCCCGACTAAGAATGTTCCTAGTCGACCAATAGTCATCATTTAGGGCCATTAGTCGACTAGTCACCTGCATGTTTACAATATTAATTTAATCATTTAATGATATATTTTGGGCGGGGCAACACAATGGTTTGAGCTGAAGGTGTGAGAAAGAATAGTCTCAGTAACATTGTTAACACTGTGCTACATTACAGAGAAATACAAACCGTACTAA
>JAPZEB010000009.1:20014452-20025097 GCA_029783705.1 Chaetodon striatus | reverse complement strand
GGGACTGTTTGCACACACACACACACAGTCGCATGAACACACATGTAGCTGCTCATTTTCATATTGTGGCTACAAATAGATCAACTCTCGGGGTGTGAAATCACTCGGTGCACTCATTGTTCTTTTTGTTATGCTTATTGACCCAAATAGATAGATAGATAGATAGATAGATAGATGGTTTGATAATCTAAACGGGTCAAGCAATTACACAGGGTGCACAATGTTCTTCTATTTAAGGGGTATTTACAACCAGTGAGACCATCCCATTAGATTCCCATGAACGCACACACACAATCTTCTAGGTCAAATCATTTAGCCATTCACAAATTAAAAAGCCCGTCACAGGAGTTAAATAATGGCCGTTTTGGGAATAGCGCACAGTACGAGATAATAATAAGCGGGACAAATTAGGCCAACCTAGAGCCGGAAACTCATTTAATAACCCGAGCGCAGTCACTGTCTAGTAAGCCCTGGTGGCTTGCATGGTGACATGTCTGCACAGGTGATTTAGAGGAGAAAATGAAGCGAGAAGAAGGAGGAGGAGGAGGAGGAGGTGGAGGAGGAGGAGCAGCAGGAGAGAGGAGGAGGAGGAAGGCTGAAGTTGTGTCAGCAGTTATATCAGTGTTTGACCCCGAGGTTGCCACTCTTCCTGCTGGCTCCAATTCACTCCGTTTTGGAGAACATGCTTCATTTTAGCTCTCAGCCTCTCAGTTCCTCTGCCTACTTAATACCATCAAACAATGGTCTGCAGCGATTCCTTTTTTTATTGGTGCAGCCCACATATCTCTCCGTCTTCCCTCCTGCCCTACCTTTCATATATAGCATCAACAAGTGCAAGAATAAGACGAAATCGATGTTTATTTTGAGGTATCTGTGCAACCAGTGCTGCCCTCCCACTTTATTGCTGCTGTAACTTAATGATGTAATACTATCAAACACTACAGCCATTTTGTCTTTTTCACATCAATGGGCCCCATTTCTCCTTTTCTCTCCACTTTTCTTATTTAAATTGATATTAAATAATGAGCTGAACCTGTCTTGGTGGTTTCCTCCCTTCTTTATATTCCATCTCTTGGTGCACACACTGTTGTCTAAACTTAAAAATCTATTTTTAAATAAGTCATGATGTCAAATATATTTCTCTGTCTTTGAAACAGTCTATAACAGCAGCAATTAACGCATCAAACTGACTGAAACTCAGCTGTGAACCCCTCCGTCCATCCCCAGCTCCTCACCAGATGAAGTCGGTGCAGTGGCTGCAGAAGGTGGGCTGCTTGAAGAAGCGCGCGATGAATTTGTGGTCCTTCACCTCGTGCACGTTCTTCTGGCGGAGGGCTCCCTGGCGCGCGAAGCCTCGCATGGGCTCGCGGGGTCCGTCCTCCCCGTCGCTGTTGGCCGCCGCCGAGTCTGCCATTCTCCGACTGTCAGTGCAACTGTCTTTATGTTGACTTCAACGGACCCGACGCGAGTTTGCTGGAGGTCGAATGCGTCGCTGGAGGGGTCGCAAAAGTCGCGTCTCGTGCGTCGCTCCGGGCCGAGGGGTTGGGAAAACTGCGGCGCAGGTTGTTTTGGGGTTTCTGTGATGTTGTCCGTCAGTTGGGTAGACGAGCTGCCGATGCGCTGCTCTCACTCCGCTTCCTCCTTTTCTTCTGAGCGCACTGACTGACTACCAGAAACAGAGACAGAGAGAGACAGAGAGGTAGAGGAGGAGGGGAGAGAGAGAGAGAGAGAGAAAGAAAGGGAGGGAGAATGAGAGCTTTAACTTTCTTACTTTTCCTTGACATTTAAATGTTATTTGGAGAGGCTGAACTGTGAAAGCTCATTTACCTCTCTACGCCCTGACACTTTCTACCTAAAAGTGCACTTTAATTAGTCTGTTAAATGTGACTTTGAAATACCAAGTACTCACAGCTCTGAATGGGTGCTTTTGTCTGTCAAATATTAAAACAGAATCTGTAAAGTGAAATCAGAATATCTTTTTACCCTATCAGTTTCCCGTGTCATACTGAAGGTAATGCTAAAATTTAAAGTGTTAATCTGAGGATGATCTGTTTTGGTGAATGCCTGTGGTGATCTGTGTTTATGAAGTGAGTTTTGTCGCGAAAGTTGAACTTCAGGCACTCATGCGCGGAGCAGGAACAGATGCGTTTGAATTGAGTTAAAAAGCCTTTATTCCATAAAACATGGCTGCTTACTTTAAAACACCGACCGGTTTCGGGTCTCTGGTCTTCGTCAGGGTGCAAGAGGGTGGACAGGAGTCAAGCAAACATTTTACAAGCTTGGTAGGGGGCGTCACCCAATGTTTATGTTGCCTTGGGTGAGGATGAAATCTTCTGTCACCACAGCCTTTATGTGATTTTAAACTGCAGTACCAGGGACAACACATTCTCACTCCGACCCTGTCACATATCGACGTTTGGTCATGGACTTTCCACATCCAGATACGACATGAAAGGTACCCTGGGTGTGTTGCTTGTTGACGGTCTGGGTCACCGTGTCAAGTTCTGCCTGCAACATGTACTATCTTCTTTTAAAACACAGAAAAATGTAATATTTATATACAGTTTTTTTCAAAATAAACACACTTTTCCAGTATGACAATGCAATTGCCCTTTATTCCCTCCAACAAATGATGCACATGGTCGGGTTTAGGCAACAGAAGCATTTGGTTTGGTTCAGGAAAGTGGTGAAAGTCAATGTTTGTTGGACCCATCCACCACCCCTCCCACCTGCCCTACTCATACTTTTGCCACCTTAACTTTTCTCCTGCCACATTTCCTCCTGACGCCGCCAAGCACTGTTAAAGTATAATAGTGACCAGCTGCGTATCATGCTCAAGTTGAAGGACAGATTTTTTCATCAGTGTCCAACACTGCAAGTCACTGCCCGAGCACCATATTTCGATGACTTCAGGGTGATACTGGGTTGCCGGGGTTGACGTTTTTTTCTGTAGGCTGATGTGGAAGTTAGCATTGCACTGGTTCCCTCGACAAAAAGCCTATGAGATACTTCCATTCAATTTTGGATTGTTGCTGAAAATAAGTTCTGAGGCAAACAAACTTTTGCGATACTTGCAGGTTTTGTTCAACACGATAATCTTCACAACACCACTGTCATGATTACTGAAGCCTAAATGCAATGCCAGAGGTTAAACACTAATGTTAGGCTATAAACAAACTACACTACAGTCGCGTGACCTAACATCACCAACGCAACAAGGCAGTAAAGCCATGTGCTATCTTGGCCACCATCTTGACTCTAAGGGATGCGTGTATTGTCTAGAGTGGCTGTGATCAGCTCCAGAGACTGCCTGATGGAGGTTTGCACTTTGGTTGCTGTTGCTGTTACTGTTCCTGTTCGCTGACTGCAAAGAAATCCCTTCCTCATGCTATTTCAGTGTTTGTCATATAATGTGTCAAGTGAAAGGGAACAAAACCCACAGTCCTCGGCCTGTGCTAAAATGCACTCCACCTTTAAAGCAGCATCAGTTTAAGGTTCTCACAGTCTGAGTTGGACAAATCAATTGTATCTCTTCCGAAGTTGCGGTCTATTTAGTATGAAGTTCCCTCTCTGATCCCATGGGGAATGTTTTCTTGCTGAGTTTTCTTGCTCTTTGAAAGATACTCATTTGATTTGTCTAACTCAGACAGCTGGAATTTTAAGATTAATTTATTTGCAAAATGAGGACCGCAGATTTTGTCCCCATCATCTCCTGTTGCTTCTGGAGGGGATATCTTTGCAGCACGTATGGACAGGACAAACAACTATAGCACTCTTTATATATTATAACTCTTTCAGCTTACTCAATGGCATGTCATTGCTGTATTAAGATATACTTGAAAAAATTCTAACCCTAACCTTTAAACGCAATTTTTAGGGTTCGGGGTCACATAGTGGCGCCAAAATAAAAGTTCATTATTTCCATGCAGTCCTGTTTATTTTTAATTGTCCACAATGGTCTAACTCCCAAACATGAAAAAGCAACAGGTATTAACTGTATGGTAAAATCTCATGCATGTATACGCTCACCTGCCACTTTAATAGGTACACTTGTTTAACTGTTGGTTAATGTTATCTAAGTTATCAGCCAGTAACATGGTAGAAACTAAATGCATTCAAGCATGTAGACGTGGTCAAGACAACCTGCTTAAGTTCACACCGAGCATCAGAATGATGAAGAAAGGTGATTTAAGTGACTCTGAACGTGGCATGGTTGTTGGTGCAAGACGGGCTGGTCTGAGTATTTGCTGGGATATTCACACACAACCATATCTAGGCTTTACAATGGCCTAAACAAAAGAAAACATCCAGTAAGTGAAACTTGTCTGGGCGAAATGCCTTCATGGTGGCAAAGGTCAGAGGACAATGTTCAGACATGTCTGAGCTGATACAAAAGACAACAGGAACTCAAATAACCACTGGTTACAACCAAGGTCTGTAGAAGACCATCTCTGAACCAACAACACGTCCAACCTTGAAGCAGATGGGCTACAGCAGCAGAAGACCACAGAACAAGAAACTGAGGCTACAACTGGCATGGGCTCACTAAAACTAGACAGCAGAGGATTGGAAAAACGTTGCCTGGTCTGATGAGTCTCAATTTCTGCTGCCACATTCAGATAACAGGGTCAGAATTTGGCGTAAACAACATGAAAGCATGGATCCATCCTGCCTTGTCTCAACAGTTGATGCTGGTGGTAGTGGTGTAATGGTGTGGGGGACATTTTCTTAGTACCAACTAAGCATGGTTTAAACACCTCAGCCTTCCTGAATATTGTTGCTGACCATGTCCATCCCTTTATGACCACAGTGTATCCATCTTCCGATGGCTACTTCCAGCAGGATAACGCACCATGTCACAAAGCTCAGATCATCTCAAACTGCTTTCTTGAACATGACAATGAGTTCACTGTACTCCAGTGGCCTCCACAGGGTGATCAACAGGAGATTCGCATCATGTTGTGCAGCCAACAAATCTGCAGCAACTGTGTGATGTTATCATGTCAATATGGACCAAAATCTCTGAGGAATGTTTCCAGCACCTTGTTGAATCTATGCCACTAAGAATTAGGCAGTTCTGAAGGCAAAAAAAAGGTCCAACCCAGTACTAGCAAGGTGTACCTAATAAAGTGGTCAGTGAGTGTATATCAAAACATCTCTTTATGAACTCTCACACAATGCATGCATTTATCCAGCCAGTACTTCCCAAACATGCATTTTCACTAAAACATTACTAAAAACACTTCAGCATAAACACCACAGGCACGCTACTCCTCCTCACCTGAGACAGTTTGTGTTCAAGTGTTTTAAATAGAAAGGTCTTATCAAAAACGCATGTGCTTGAGCATACAGCTAGATTAATGAGACTTGTATTATACTGCATGAGCTGTGTAAAAGTTTGTAAACAGATGTTTTAATATAGTTTTACTGTTGTTAAACGTGGCCCCCCACGACTTCAATTCATCAAGAAATGTCTCCGTTTTTGGATTCTTCATTCACTGTGGAGACAAAACAGAGTTTTCTTTACAGATTAAACCTAACACAGTGTGAGTAGCTGATACACATATGATCATTTAGGGAGTGAGGGACTGGTAGTTGGACCAAACCCCCAACCTATGGCATCAGTATTTGAAGACCTGGGATTATCCACCACTTTTACCTAATTTAATCTGCTGTTTATCTATTACTTTGAGCAGTACTTTTCTTCTCACATCTCCTCTCGCTTGCTAGCTACTTTATATATAACCTATATGGCAACATACAGTGTGATGTTAAAGGATTACGACTGACTCAGGTCAGTGGGAGGTGTTTCTTGAGCAGTCAGCCTACTGAAGCTGGCAGCCCACTGCTCATGTGACAAATAATTTACTGAAGATCTGCAACCTACTCATTTTAATTATGTATTTGCAGTACTTTGTGGATCTTTATTTTCCTACTAAACAAAAATATATGCTCTTTTTTAAACCACATTTTCTCCTTTAGTGGAGTGACTCCATATTTTCCTGCTGTGATACATTTATACCTTGACTGTGGTCTGAAAGCGTTGCCACACATAAATCACATATTGGCTAATACTTGGATCCTAAAAATTCAATCTCCCAGTGCATTATAAGCATTAACTTGCAGAGTGAAAATGGTCCTGTCTATCATTTTGCATGATAACCTAATGTCATCAAGGACACCAGAGTGACTCTCAGGGAGCCACAGACCGCTGATTAATATCCACAGCCTGGTGTGGTCTTTGTTTATACCTTTTGACTACTGAAACAGGGCATACAGATACTTTATCTGTGGGGGGGGGAAGCAGTCATGTTTCCTTATCCACTGACTCCTCAGTGCAAGTGGAAAATATAATGAAAAGGTTGTATTGATACGTTTACTGAGACATATTTCCAAATTAATGTCCCTGTACAACCACCAGATGTCACTGTTGAGAGGTAATTTCTAAATAACAATAGGACTGAATGAAGAATGTTTTTGTATTTTCTTTAGAATCATTTAATGATTGTTTTTCAAGTGAAGTTACACTGGCACTGACACTGGAAAGTGGGAATGCTTGAAGTATTTAAAATTAAAACTTTAGTGGAGATGACTGAGTGAGGCTGCAGCGTTTACCCGTGACTGCTTGCCACAATATCACTGATCATATCGGGTTCACTTGCAGGCTTGTGTCCTCAAACACAACCAAGCAAACCCCAGGGATTGCATCATCGCAAGCTGTTTGGAGCTTCAGGCAAACTAAGAATAGGCGACTCCATAACCCATGCGCAAATGTGGAAAATGTATACTGTCTATTGATCTGAATGGGTTCACACAGAGGACAGCACTTCCACTACGTTCCATCTTCAGTATGTAAAAAGGGAGGAGACAGGAGATGTTAGAAAAAGAACATTTATTTTACAGAAACCAAATACTTTACATAGTCCATACTGATTAACTCAAATTCATACCACACACTGCATGACCATGGTTAGCTTTAAATTAAAAGATTGTGCAAGTATGAAAAAAAGAGACTGAAAAGTAATACGCTCTGGGAAATTTCCACAGCGTACGAAGGTTGAATACAATGACCAGCCACTTTCTAAATTCTGGTAAAACTTTTTTCAATGCTTAAGAGTTTGTCCCATCTGTCAGTCACATCTGACAGAAACACCAACCAAAGTTTTGATAATAAAACAGATGAATGAATTTTGCAAACAGTGTTGATGTTAACTAATATACTGCCAGTGTGTTTGAGTATGGAAACAATAAAACAATGACAACAAAAATCAAACCTTTCATTTTACCAAAATCATCATAAAAATATTTTCAGCAACTGTGTTTGTAAATTACACCAAACACAGACCGAGAAATATGTGAGGTTTGTACAGAGAGAAAAAGACAGATTTGAGCGTGGAGGTGAAAGGCGTGGAGGAGGATGGGGTTTCCAGAACGCTACTTTGGAGGGTCTGTGTTGATGCCGTATTTCTCTTTTAGAAGCTTCAGCTGTTCCTCTTTTTTCTTTGTGTCCATCTTCTGGAAAGCCTGCAGAGAGTTGATACAACAGATAATTAAATTAGGAATAACTGTATAAAGACATATGTTCATATTAAAAGATTCTAAACCCTTTTTATAATACCTACAACTATACTGTTATTTGACCTTTCCAAAAGCATTCCCCATGATTGCCCTTCAACCTGATGATGCGTACAGACACTGTAACACTCATACATACTCTGTTTGCATTGTAATAGAGGACCACGAGGTAACGGTTGCAGACGTTGAAGCCTGACAGATGGTCACAGGCGTTCTTGGCATCAAAGATGTCTTCATAAACCACATAAGCTGTTCCTCTTGTTTCAGGTGTGTTCCCTCTGAGAAAGGACAAAGAAGAAAACAGACAGGAAGTGACTACGTGACCAATGTGTGCCCCACATGAGTCAAACAAGTGTTTGGGAGAAAGGTCCACAGCTCCATCTTGAATCTATTTTCTGAAGAATATTATTGTAAATGTATCTATAATATTATTATTCTTGCTGATGTACAGATTTGTGCTGCATCAATTGTGGCAGACACAGTCTAAAAATTCTGTCCATCTTCCTTCAGGTCATGTTCTCCTGCTGTCACAATAAAGATTGAATTCAACTCTGCCTGCCATTTTCAAGAGATAAATTTCAGTGCTGACATACAAGTCTGACTCACTGATGTTAAAAAGGGATCTGATAACATGCGCCTTCAAAAAATTATAGCAGGGGAAGACAAGTACGAGAAACATGATAGAGCACAAGCTGACCACACACAAATGATTTGGCCTAATTCCATACAGTTTGCAATCCTAGATCTTAAACAGCGTCTAAAATAAAAATGATCAAATCCAGCTGATGTTAAATACTTCCTTTGGTCTCTTTGGTCTATGTAAACCCTGCAGAAAGCTACAGTGTTCAAATACTTACGTTCTGATTTGACGTATTGGCCCATATTTCCCAAAGATATCATACATTTCCTCAGCTGTGATTTTGTAGGGAAGGTTCCTGACGTACAGGATTCTGTTCACCTCAGGAGGTAACCGTATCTGCGAGAAAAACACATGAGGTTGACATATTGTTGGATCTTATTTTAAACCACAGATAAGCAATTGATGATGCAATATAAACATGATAACATACAAAATGTCACAACTACAGCTATGGCAATTCCATGTGAAACACAAGTTGTGTGTCACACGTAGGCAAGCTTATTAATTGATGTAATATGGACAATAACTTAATTAATGGGCCTTTCACATTGAAACGAGACAGATTTTGCTTTTGTAAAGTGAAGCTTTCATTGCAGTGCCGGTTAAAAGTCGCTGTTTTCATTGGATTAAGGGAAACTGTAACGGTTTTAATTTCCCATGGACCATTCCTCAGCCCAAAATTAGCCAGGTGAAGGTTTACATGCTGTTATGAAATATCAATAACAAAACTTTGCAAACGTTAACGTTAGCACATCTCAACTTCAACGCCCGGGTGTTGAAATGTACGTTGGATGTTGTCACATTTCCAAAACAAAATTTTAGACCACAGACAGTCCGAATAAGTCACCTCAATAAGTAACGTTTGATGTGTAAAAGGCTAAATGCGTGAAGTTTTAACATAAGCAGTGTGATTGATTTCGACTCGTTAGCATGCTAACCATATGCTAACACTGGGTGACGCTAGCATATAGCCTCGCCAAGCTAATATCATTAGTCAACGTTATATTCCTCAAAGAATATTACAGCCGAGTCGCTCATACTTACATTGGCGCGTTTCGCTGCTTGCATAGCCATGGTGAAATTATTTTATGGATAATCAAGATCGATGAACAACAAACAACGCAGTTTCACAGCTCGCCACTCTTTCCGTCAAAATGGCACCGGTCGCTAGTTGGTGACGCACTTCCGGTTTCCGACTCAGCGACTGGGTGCAAATGATGCCAATGCGATGCACTGCTGCCCCCTGCTGGATAAATATTATTACAGCACTACAGTTATCCACCAGTGAGGCAGACATTGATCGTAAATTATAACCACTGTGATTACAGACAACTTATTCTGACACAGTGCCTTTATTTTCATTTACAGTCATCAAAAACCTAAAAATGACACAGTCTCACTTCGAGAAATGAGAAATACACACAGTCTTTCAAAAACGACTGCTCTTGAAATCTGCCAATCACTCCACAAATAAATGAGTAGGCATGTGAGGAGGCCTTTTTCATAGGGGCTGGTTTGACATTTCACAGCAGGAGAAGCCCAGGTGTAAATAATATGGCTGAATAAACATAATTAGCTACTATGGTCCAGGTGCACATGCTGGCTCACTGTGATGCACATGAAGTTTTCCTTGTGGGCTTTCTCCATGCCCTCGCTGCCAGAAATCTTTTGTTTTTAACCCAAACCACACTTCCTAACTTTAACCAAGAGATCCCCATCTGGTAGAAAACCACTAATACTGTCATGGCTTGGTCTGGGACACCAGAATAGAACAGAGCTGTTACTTCAAAATGATCAGCACTTGTTACACCTGACAACTTTCTAAAATATTCAGTGATGGCATTTGGGATGAAAGTGTGTTTATATGAAGAACCATTTTTAAAAATGCACAGGGCTGTTAAGAAGGAAGAAGAAGTTCGATCTGTCAATCATTAGTTTCAAGGTATGACACTATGTTGTCACGTTATAAGGTGAAACACTTAATTTTTTTAACAAAGGTTAGAGGGTCGTTTCACATTAATAGTATTTTCAGATAAACAGTATATCGTTAAAACACAGAAAGTTTCTTGTTATAATGTGAAAAGGCTGTATTTTGTAATAACATGAAAATATTTTGTCATGACATGAAAATATCATGTAAGTATGTACTACATACATATGCGTACATCGTATATACTGTAACCTTATATTGTAAATCCCCAACTAGCCAGAAGCATCAATATCCTTTACTTAAAATTACCAATACATAGAAACATACTCCAAGTAAAACCTCATTCATTGTCTTAAGGGTGGGGGTGTTACGGCTGTATGTGTTCTGTTCTGCTGTCCCTTTGCCCTCCCTTGTAGATCTGCCCAGGTGTGCTGCATCAGGTAACGAGGTGCAGTGCACCTGGCATGGAGGAGGCATTTAAGAGCTCCTGTGCCAGCAGC
>JAPZEB010000009.1:19986017-19996644 GCA_029783705.1 Chaetodon striatus | reverse complement strand
ATTAATCCACGAAACACAATCACTGGAAGGCTTCACACACTCAGAAATGTCACATACAAGGGAGCGTGTGTGTGTGTGTGTTCCTGGGGTTGGCAGTTTTTTCTAATATTTCCTGTGGTTTTCTTGCTCAAACTCTGAGGAGAACCTCCTCTGCTGTGACTACTAGTGTAATTCTGTGAAGAAGGGGGTAAAGAGAGAGAAAAAAAAAAAAAAATCTCGAGCAAGAGAGCAGCGGAAAAACAAAACAAACCCTCGTCTGTCTGCAAACACAACAAGACTCATGCAGCGGCCTCACTGTTGTTAAGTAGAATAATTTATTGCAGTTCTTTATTTATTCCTCTGTTTCAGTTCATTAACAATAATTACAGGTTTAAAAGCAAAAAGCATTTACAGAGCATACAAACATATCACATACACACACACTACAATCAGAGAATAACAGAAGCTTGTCATGACGTTTGGATAGAGGTTGCCGATGGGTGTGGGCGACGTGCCGCCGCGTCGTCTTCAAACATGGCGGCGCGTTGCTTCAAATCATCAGAAACAGCTCTACAAATTGTGCCAAGCCTCTTCAGCACGCCAGTGATCATCACTATCATTCTTCTGCTATTTACAGTAGCAGGATGGAAAGAGACAAAAACAAGAGTATTGCTCTGAATTTCTCCTTTATAAAGGTGTCGATGGCTGTACAGAGTTACAAAATAAGAATGATCGAGCATTAAGACTTAAGCTGTAAGGTAATGGCACAGAAAAGAAGAGCTGGAAAGCAAAGGGGAAGAGATAATAAGAAGGAAGAAGTTAATAATTAAAAAAGACTGAGGAGATAGAGAGAAAATATGCTCCAAAGAATTCCATCTTTGTTCCTAAGATTTACAAATCAAGCCATGAATTAAGGATAAAACACAATGATCCCATTCAGAACGATCAAATCACGCCACTGTTTGGAGAGATAAGTTGTCTGTTACATTCATCTCTCCCCTCATTGGTTAGCTCTTAAGATTATTGCAGTAGTAAAGCTTTCGTCAGCTGATTAAAGGAGGAGGGCAGGGAGGGGTTTGCCCCTCGACACTGACCTCAGAGCAGCATGTGAGGAAATCTCAATGTTGGTTTTCCAAGACTGCTTTTGTTTGGGGTTACTGTTTACAATGTTTCCAGGTCTTAAAAACAGCTGTGCGCCCACTTTGGATTGCCAATACGACCTAAACACTAGAGCTGAATATCTGTACTCAATACCTTTATGGTATTGGCCAAAATACCAAGTAGTGTTGACACTTCTCCAGTTAAATTTTATCTCTATTTGATTTATTTTGTAACCAGGTCTACAAAAAAAAGAATAGTCGTATGGATTTGCACACAGCCAATCATTGCAAGCGTTCTTTAATTTCATGCAAGACTGGCCCACTACTGCAACAGCTATAACCCAGTCTGCAGAGTAGTATAGTCCAGCGTAGTGCATTTGACCAAGGTGGCAGTTTCGGCATGCCGAAATGCCAGCAAGATGTTCCAAAGTATGGCTATACACGCCTGTGGCGTCTGGTAAGATTGAACGCAACTGAATGCTTCCATTCACATAATGGAGTAGACTAAAAAGAATTTAATGCAGTACTCTATTGGTATCACTTCAAGGGCACTTGTATTGGGACTTTTATCGCAATGTTTATACAATACCCTAATATTGACAGAGTTAGCAGTTCAGTGTGCTGAGTTGCCACCAAACGTCCAAAAGTATGGCTACACTACATGCTGCTCCATTCACATTACGGTTATCGCATTAAGAAGGAAAAACAAGTTATCAAATTGAGTACTCTATTGATATTGGTATAACTCTAAGGGTACTGATATTGGTACTGTTAATGTTATTTTTTAAACGATACCCTGCCCTAGTATTGACAGACATGGCAGTTCAATGTGCTGAAATGCCACCAAAATAGACTTCACTACACACCGCTCTGTTCACATTATGGGTTTCCAATGATGAACTCTATTGGTATCAGTATCACTGTAAGATTACTGGTATTGGCACTTTTGTTGTAATTTTTTTAAACAACATCCAGCCCTGCTAAAACACTATGCTTTAGGTTTTTTGGGGGTTAATTACCAAATTATATTCTGTTTGTCTTTCCGAGAGAATTGGGATTTTACGGTTCATAAGTAGTTTAACATTGTCCTAAGTTAAGCTAAATATGGAAACGACGTATTTAAGTCAGATTCATGGAGAGTTAAACTGAGCTAAGGTCAGTGCCCGAGGGACAACCAGCAGATACATTCAAGCCAGTGTTGCTGTGGCAGTGTGCAGACCTGAAGACACAGATGCCATTTCAAATGGTGTCTTGTGACTCTTTGAAGTCGGCACGTTTAACATCACTGATATCTATCAGCTCTCTATCACTCCATGAGGCTGTCAGAGTTTCATTTAATTAGGCAAATTAACTTTGTATCTTTTTTCCTAAATGTAACAAACAATGTCCAGCTTTTCATTTAGTGAAGCAGCAGCCCGCCTGTGTTGCTACTGACTGAAATGCTTCATGTAGAGAATGAATGAATGTTGCGTGGACTGACTGAATTATTTACTACTACTCAGTGAGCTGTTATCCATTATGTATCACCAGTGTACCACTTATTCAGCTCCATTCACATCTTTCAAATCAATTATTCTGTCAGTCAGGCTGCTGATAGGTGAATCAGCTCTGTGAATAAACACACATTATCTAAATCCTGCAGACTCTGAGCGACACTATGGATAAGTGAGGGAAGTTAGTGACCTAGAATAGGTGTTGAAAATAAAAACAAATCCAACGAGGTCAAAGTTTGTTGATTACTGTTGCATATCTCAAAAAAATGCTTTGTTACACTGCACTCAAGCAACCCGTACTACGCTGTCAGCCCAAGAGATTTATGTTAGTAATGAGGGATACCAACTGAGAGCCGGCTGTGATAAGCACTAAAAAAGCTGCTTTCACACACATCTAATCTCGCATCTTAAGATAAAAGAATCCTTGTTTGCTAGCAGAGCACAACACTTAAAGGGACAGCTCAAAAATACGTAATTTTTCCCTTAGCTTTAGCACTTTTTATCAGTCTAGATTGTTTTGGTTAACGGTGTCGAGCACCATCTAGTTCAATTGTATTGGAGAGAAGGCAGACATTTCTACGGCTGATATCTCCAACACTCAGCCACTCACATCAAAACAAACCAGACTGATAAATAGCACTACAGGTGAGAGGAAACCTATGTATTTTTGATTTTGTGTGAACTGTCCCTTTAAAGAAAAAAACACAAGGTTTTGTGAACTACAACGTCACGTTATCATTAGATGAATGTTTACAGTATGAGACCTGCTCCCTCTTTACTCAAGATGCTGCCACTTACCCTAACACGCTTCCTTTAATGGACACCAGTTAATAAATGGGAAATGAATGGATCATTAATTTACACCTGAAGCAATAAGAACTAAACTAAATGTAGAAAACACACACACACAACCATCACTCAAGCCCATAACGACAATACACACACCTACCCAGTGGCAGTTCTATGTGGCAGTCACTGCTAACGGGTCTGACATGCAGCAGTTAAAAGGCAAGTGCAGCTGACCGTGTGTGGACTGTATGTATAAGCGTGTGTGTGTGTGTGTTAGCATAGAAGTGACCACCACCACCACCACCACCACCACCACCACAAAACACTGGTGGTGAACCTAAGACACAAAAATAGAGCAGGTCTTTAAAACCCTCACAAGTGGATAAACAGCTCACAGCAGCAGCATGTGGCGTGCGTATGTGTTTCTTTGAGCTAACAAACAATCGATCAGAATGAGTAAAAAACATTGCTGGTTGCGCGCCTTTACACACGCTTGCTAAAAACATGATCGGACACACTCAGGTGCACAGGAAATCAAATGTGCTTTAAGCCTTCCTCGAGTTCGACCAGTGTCTCATCCTCTCCGAGTAAAAAGAGTCTTTCTTCATGTGCAAACACAAATGTTGAGATGCCTCCAAAATCCTCTTATGACTATTCACATCACACACTATCTACAGGCCGCGACATGAAAATATACTGCAGTCAAGCTGGATAGTTTATCTATCACACTTCACTGTCCTCTTAGTGCGTGAGAGACTTGTTTAAGTGCATGTACGTGATTGTGTGTGTTGCTTAATCCAGTTCTGGTGAGTCTGGCGTTTCAGTGCGAATCTCTGTATCTTCTGTGTTCTCTACATACTCTTTATACGTGTCTTCACCTTCTGGCTCATTTTCTCCCTCTGGTCTCTCTGGTGTCTCGTCAGTGGGGGTCATTAACTCTGTTGTCGTGGTGTCCTCTTTTACCGTTGCATCTGTCTCTGTCTCATCCGTCGGCGATCCCTCCTCCTCCTCTTGCAGCTCCTCTTCTTCTCTCTGCTCTCCTTTTCTATCGTCCTGTCCCTCTTCGCCACCCTCCTCCTCCTCCTCCTCCTCTGCGATAGAGGCGTCTGGTCTCTGGAGAGAGTGCGTCGTGGGAATGTGGCTGGCGCAGGGGTGCAGGTGCGGTGAGTCTGCAGGGGGCAGCAGCGTGAGCGACTCCACGCTAAGGGTGTCTGCGCTGTTGTCGGTGAGGAGGGAGATGGTAGGCTGGGACGCTGGGGTGAGGCTTGGGGCCAGGGCCGGAGACATGACTGGGGCCGAGAGAGCAGAGGAGACTAGCGTTACTTCTCCGCTTCCTCCTTCCCCTTCTCCACCTGAAGAAGAGGGTGGGGTGTGCTCCAGAAATGTACCATCATCTAGAGGAGAGCAGAGGAGAGAGTAAGGCAGGGAGGAAGACAAACTATGAAGCTTTTCTTTAAAAAATGTTTGTTCTGCTTTGTTATCGTTCATTTTTTGTTGAAGTTGAAGCTTTCAATTAAATGCACTGCAAGGAAACAAAGTAAATGAACCATCGAAGGAGTTGAACAAGTTACAAATTAACTTCTAAAAAATATTTAAAGCTAGTGAAATTCCACAATATTCATTAAATCCAGCTGAGGTCCAGATTTCAGAAAATCCTTTGCCTAGATCCTGGGTCCTCACCAGGGGTCCACAGAGTTACTGCAGGGGGACCAACTAAATTATTGTTTGCCATTTTTAAAAAATGTTTTTTCCTTTTTAAAATTTTATTTTGCCTGAAAATACACATTTACATAATTCCAATATATTTTGCCTTTCACAGCAACTTATCTTTGTAAAAGTGGAGTTTCCACCCTCACCTACCTGAAAAGCAAATACAGGTCAAGACTGCAGCCTGAGGCAGACAACCTCTATCCGCCCAGTTTGATAAGCATCTCAGTTTTATACAATATACAAAGTAGGGGGTCCCTGCGTCGTCTCTCTTTCTGAAAGACAGACGGCGTAGAATGGAACTAATAGGTTCTTGATAAATCCCTAACCAGTGGGAACCCTAAGGATTTGCACATGAACATTGACAGATACCGGAGAACGTCATGCAGCTATTACAGAGATCTAAGCAAATAAGGAAGACAGAGACAACAGAGACGGACAGACTGATGAGTAACAGCGCAGCGTGTTTACCAACCACCTCCTTTTGTTTTCACTGTTTATAGAGTAAAGAATGAGCAGAGCCTTTCTAACAAGGTTGGGGCGGTTTCAAGTGATGATGATTGGTGCAGAAAAGCTTATAAGCAGAAAGAAGAAGTGTCAGGGTCGATTGTAATTGTATGCTGATGTGTCAGTAGCTAACTAGCTAGCTAACGTTACATTGACACTGCTGATCTGTGCATGACAATCCCACATTTTGACATATTTCCATATGGCATTCCCCTTTGATGGCACTTGACCCCCAAAATGAAACTTAGGTCTGGCAGTGAAGTTGCTGCACTTGTCATCACTCCTCAGTGCTGACTGGCAGAGAGGGAGCGCAGGTTGCTAACATTAGCCTACAAAGCATTGCAACTGGCCTGGTAATAAGGAAGTGTTTATTTCTATTTTATCTTATTTTATGACTTGTTTGATTGATTGAGAGCAGGAAACTTGAGTTGAGTACAAATCGCGAGCGTCCCTGCTTTTCTATATTTGTCAGATAAATGGTACATGATAACACCACACCAAACGCCATGAACGATTATTGATGATGTATCAGGGTCTCAAAGGGCTTCCCCATTGCACAGGGGAAGATTTCAACCATTAGCCCTTGTAACTCTGTACCAAAGGGCAAAAAGGGACTTGGAAATGAGGGGGAGGGGTAAAAATAAAAAAAGGCATTGAGTCTTACTGTCTGAACACATACACTCAGCGCCAGAGCCGAGTCTAAACAGATAAAACACTTGAATAAGACAAAACACTCTTATGATGGAGTTTCTTAGCAGTGATGTGCCTTACCAACTCTTGGCAGTTTATATGCAACATTAAATATTATATTTATATCATTTTGTAAAAAAGAAACAGTTTAACACTTGTAACCATGAGGAACCCTTTATTTTATCTAATCTAATCAAATCGAGTACTTAACCTTACTAAATTCTCATTGCATGCAATGTAACGTTCATCTGCTCTGGTATTCAGTTTAGATGAGTTAAGGTCAAAGTGACAGCTTCAAACAAAGCATGGTGTACGTTATATATAGCAGTAATCTGCTGAGGTATGGTACACCACTGTAAACCAGTTTAACAAGCACTATAAAGAGTAGATATGTGATCACTTACATTCACAGACACACAACACATGTGGAGGCAGGGACGCTAATGTGTCCTTGTGCAACTTCCTATATATCAACAGCTCAACTGACAAAACTGCAAACTATTGCGGTTTTTGTGGTGTGTGCATATATGTTACTGAATCTTAGGTACACCCAGTACTCTACATGTGTGCTGTGTGCAGATATACTGTGTTGACCACACCTCAGCTCAACAGTCAAGCAATAGGTTCTCAACATTTTTTTTCTTCCCAAAATAATCAATTTGTATTTAAGTCCAGATTCTGTGCCTTCTAATGCACCGTATTTGCCTCTGTGTGTGTGCGTTAATGTATGAAGGGAATGTGGATGTACTGTGTGTTAGCTACCTGTGGGGCTCTGAGCTGATATAGTGCTTGCAGTAACAGAGTCACATCTTCCTGTGCTCCCACTCCCACTGGAGGGAGGCGAGGGGGAGGAGAGGGGCGAGGGACTGTGCTGCGACACACAGTGAGCCACTGCAAAACCTAGAAATGGCCACATGAACATAGACACACACACAGACATAAAGTCATGTGTTACAATGGCTGGGAAATGATTTCACTTGATCATATCTAGCCATAAGACACAAGTTGAGTGTGAATAATTGTGTGGTACACAGTATATATACACATAGACATCATGTAGCTACAGTGTAAGCTGCAGTTTTTTTGCATATGTACATAAGTATGATTATGTGCGGTCTTAAATTCTGAGGGACATATTAACTATATTAACCACTGCACTTTGCTCAAAACATTCATCACATTGAAACTTATCAGAAAAGAATCTGCCCTTTAAGGTGATAACATTTTGACTTTTGTTGACCTTTAAAGTGATGATAACTACATTGACTACACTCAAAAAAGACGCTTGCTGTCATTATCACAATAACAAAGCCTTGATTTCAGGATCTTCACATTTTAAAGCTGGAGTAGGCAGATTTATTTTGGCATTATTGGGCAAAATTACACAATAAACTTCCAGCATACTGCTATTTAAGTGGACTGAAAGAACACAAGACTTCTGCACTTCCTCTTGGCTTTGTTTTCAGGCTTGAGAAAAACAGGCCTGTAACAATCACAGGTCATTTCAGAGAGTGGGCACTCCTATGGGCTGTTCTACAAATGCAAATGCACATGAACGTCCCTTCAGATGGGGAAAGCCTGATTTAATGGTGGAGAATCCTGTGGAGGAAGTTGATATTTCAAGCATTGGCATCAACTGCCCAAACTGCAACCCACAGAAGGATAGACAGATTTATCAAAAAAAGAGTCTAGAAGAGAGTCTGACAAAAAAAGAAATATGAAAATGCCTCAATATCTGTGGAGCATTTCAGAGATGGAGAGAAAATGTTGCTAATAGTGAAGCCTGATGCTAACTGGAGCCAAAGACTAATGGCTGCATCTTTAATTTGAGGTTTATGTAGCTATCGTTAGCTAGAGTCTCGAATCACAGTGTGTCGTCCACCTCACTCCTCGCCAGGAGGAGAACAGGCAGCAGCTATGGAGACTGACCTCCAGTCAATGTCTGCATTAACACAAGTCCAGTCAGTGCAAACCCCAGCTCCGGGGGACTGGGAACCCCTGAATCCCTGCAGGGTCAGTAAACTGTCTGTTGCTGCCGTTACACAGTTTAGACCTGGGACTGCCGCTGGCCACAAACTCGCTGTGACATCCGTCACTGGGGGGGGTTTGTGCTGGCTGGATTCAAGCTGCTACAGCTGCCGACTTAAGGTGTGTCTCAAAAGCCGCTGCCAACTCTCCTCCCAGCGAAGCAGTCCACAGCGTGAAAACAAAGAGGAGGTGGGGTGGCTAGCCTGCAAGTTCTCGTCTCATTTGTGATCTGATAAAGTGAGGCAAGGAGGGGCTGAGTGAATGC
The DNA here is from genome assembly GCA_029783705.1 of Chaetodon striatus. NCBI lineage: Eukaryota > Metazoa > Chordata > Actinopteri > Chaetodontiformes > Chaetodontidae > Chaetodon > Chaetodon striatus. The sequence continues at coordinate 19,988,086 of JAPZEB010000009.1, read as the reverse complement.
AGAAAACTGCACAATAAAAAAGGACAAAGAAAACGTATGGGAAACACCGGGTTACTGTATGAAGCGTGTGTATATGCATGTGGTTGTCTCGTGGGAGGGGCTTTGGACAGATGGAAAAGAGAAGAGAGCTGCAGGAGGAGAGTCTATTTTTAAGTGCTGAAAATAAACAAAGGGTCCTTCTCAGGAACTGCAGCAGGTAATACAAGCCCATGAACAGGGCTTAACAGGAACAGACAAGGCAACATAAATGAACCTGAAATAAAACCACAGCAAATGGTATTTAACATAAAAGGAAATACATTCATTTAAAAAAAAAAAAAAAAAACACACCAAAAAAACAACAGTGCAAGGTCAGGGAAGTTTTCAGCTGCGTTCTCAGAGTCGAATATCTCCACAAAGCATCTAACCTAAGTCTCCTATCACAAACTAACTGTTACACTTCTATCACAAACCCATTTCCACCTAAGATACTATCACCATCTTGTTTGAAGGTCAGGCTAACTTTCTGAGTAATATGATAATGATTTGATAATTCAGATCTAGATTATAGGCACTCTGCTATTTATCTTTTTAGAGTCTTCTATGTCTAGATTTAAAGCTCAGAAAGAAGCATGAAAAGATGAGTACCTGGATCTGTGAAACAGTGTTTAAGCTAAGGTAGTAGAGCAGGCAGTGGACCATGGTTAACTGTATGTCACCTGGTACTTTATCGACGGAGGCGAAGACTGATCTATTTGCCGTGGGGTCGTTGGGCGCCCGTCTCGACTGCTCGTAGAACCGGAAAGGCAGGGCGCTGGGGGATGCATTGGCTGTCTGACCGAAACCCAATACCTCCGTCGCACTGGGCTGCACAGGCAGGTCCAACAGAGCTGTATACGGAGGAAGCAGTGTGTTAGAGCACCTTTACAGTGTCAAATTACAGAGAAGAGTGTCTACCTTATGTCACAGAAAGGGACTAATTCAAACTTTAGGAGAGCACGTCTGACTGGGGAAAAAACATGGTTTCCCCTGTATTTGTTTTTACTGCATTAATGTAACTAGGAAATGTTTTTATATGCTTGACTGTTCAGCCAATGAGAGAATCTGCTGTTTGTTACTGCAGTGGCTATTTTGGCAGGGCTCACATCCTCTTTTACTTTGCTGCATTGACAAGATTTCAGATTTCTGTTATTACGTTTGTGTGTAATTCTACAGAACCAGAATATCAGGAGGGGAAGTACAAGTGACTGATGGGTAAATCCATCAGCCGTTACAATACAAAATGATTGGAGGAAGAGGAGGAGGTGGAAGTCAGTTAAAAAAATGCATTGATTGATTAGAATTGAAGTACAAGAGAAGAAGGACATTGTTAAGTTCGTGGAAATAATTGACATTATGTAGCTCTTAATAATTTGCCATCACTTCTGTTGCAAAGTTGTTTCACTTCTATTAAATTTAGAAAAGTGATTAATAATTAACTGACCTTCTGATCTGCTTTTTTTCATGATGTTAAATTAGTAAATAAAGCCTTGCTAAACATTAGCTAGGAGCAGTGCTACTTGTTAAGCTGTGGTTCTACATAAACTGATGACTTGGCTTAATTCTCTGTTATATTTTCAGTGTTGTGTAATTCTGTTTTTAAGAGTCTTCTTTTCAACATCTAATGTGATTTCTTGTAAAATCCATTTCTACTGTATTTTCAAAGTAGCTTCAAAAACACTTTCAGCCTTTGTGTGGAAAAGGCAGCGACTATACAAGGAGAAAAGAAGTTTTGACCTATTGACCGACAGCAGAGACCTTAAAAGGCTTCCTGTTTACTCACCTGCAATCCTCTGCATCTTCATGCGTCGGGCCTGGATGCTACCCTTGGCCAGCCTCTGCTTGGCGATAATGCAGCGGATGTGGTCGGCGAAGATGAAGTTGGCCTGCAGGATGGGCAGGGGCTTAGCGTGGGGGTTGGAGCTGGGCTTATGGATGACGATGTTCAACGCTCTGCTGTCGTCCTCAACGCCAGACACCTGCATGTCCTGTTGGGAGAGGGATGGAGGGACAAGGAGAGGAAGCAATAAATGGTAGAGAACATTAGAGAT
>JAPZEB010000009.1:19946139-19961147 GCA_029783705.1 Chaetodon striatus | reverse complement strand
CTGAATGTGTCCATTCACATAATGGGTGTCGAATGAGGTACTCTTTTGGTATTGCTATCACTTTAAGGGTACTGGCGTTAGTACTGGTATTGTCATTTTCATAAACGATACCTAGCCCTATCTCTCTGTAAAGTTAGCATTTACTGCTATTGCTGATAATAAACAAGATAATAGTCATTTTATGCATTTTTGACAGCAGATCAGTTTGAAATATCAAAGAGCAGTCACAGTGAGCTGTTAGATCAAAGCTGCAGGCTGCACACTCCAATTTAGCGAGGTAACCAACTCCTTTCATTGTGTCCTGCTGTCCACAGACTCATGCTGTGTGCAGTATAAAATCAGATAAAGGTTGGTCGCAGAATGACAGAAAAAGGCCAACTGTTACCTGACTTATTTACTAAAACCACAATAGTTCGTTTTGCTGTCCCCTGAATTCTGTGATCTGTCGTGTTAAACTATATTTGCTGTTCCCACCAGTAACTACAGGTGTCGCTAAATCAACCAGGACTGGTATCTAAAAGATTGCCTCTTTAAGTAATGGGTTCATTTTAGTAAATAATTACATCAGGGGTTTGAAGTGTTATTAACTTTTTTTGGCACAATCACATACAGCTTTCACTGCATAAAATCAAAATGCAACAATTATTTTTGCATTACAGAAGTATCTCATCCTGTACGTCAGAATACAGATGTTCTGTGTTGATCCCTGACAAATAACGTCAGAGTTGCTGCACTAAGTCGATGCTTCCCTCTATAACAGATTCCTTACTATAGAACAGCCCATAGGCAGACCAGCAATGATACGTTCCCCACACCATTAAGTTACTTCAAAAATGACTTGTACTTCTACTGTGGTTAAAGTCAGTTGTGTTAACTGTATGACGTCACTGCTGGGAGTTACGGAATCAAGACTTTATGGACGACGAAAGACGCAAAGTTGTGCAAAGTGTTCCATGCAGGGTTAGACAAACAGGTACGGAGACAGACAGGACGCCATAGTTGATATGTCGCAGTGACTGTATGTTGAGGAAATGTTATGTATAGTGAAGAGAAGCATGATGTAGAGAAGAGGCCACACCCGCTAAATGCACCACCCGCCTCCCCTGGAGTGACAGCGGCCAGCTCAGAGCCCCGAGGAGCCCAGAGAGACGGCAGGAAGAGGAAGCAGCACAGTGCAGAAAGCAACACAGCCTTTATAGGAATCCTGCTGTTTGCAGACTCACAGCATCACTGTTGATTGGTCCAGCACTCACAGGACATTTACTTTGAAAAACCTGCATGTTGCAATAGATTTCTGGGTGGAACGATTTTAAGAATGACTTTGCATACTGGGCAGAGTGGGCTTACTTAAGAGTTAGTTCCTTCATAATTAGTAATTTGCACATGTAAGATCTGTGAGGCGGTGATACTGAAGTTTGTGGTAACGCTACCTTGGTTACTGCACACATGCAAAGCTCAAATGTTAGCTGCTGTTTAAGGTACATGGGTTCAAAAAACATAAACCAAACATTTAAACAAGTTGGTTCTCTTTTCATTTATAAACTGCTGGATTATAACAAATCTAATACAGACTATATTGTTTCTGCATTAGTTAGTAACTTTACAGTTTCTTTCACTGTGTAGTCATTACACTGTCAAGTGTAAAAGTAAAGCGTGACAGTGACTTAACGTGAGTTTTCAAAAATAATATACGAGAAGCTAATAATGACAATACAGTTAATGGATTACAGCTCTGAATTGTAACTAAAACGACCTGAAATGTGGGTAAATACTTATCGTACATATGTACAGTATTTACATCAAGTTTTCTTCTATACAAATGTGAAAGTATGAAATTATTCATGGGTATTTGGCTGAATATCCTTATGACCACAGTTGGCTTGATGCAATAGACTAAATGAAGGGCAAATGTTTGAATTAAGTATCAGCAGATGTTACTGAGATAACAACAAATGTACAGAATAAGACAAAAGAGAATTCTGAATCAGTAATTAACAATGGGGAATAAAACCCTCCATTTTTCCCCAAAGTAGCCGATCATTTCCCACAGCGGCATGTTTGCACATCAAAAAAGAGCCACACAGCTGCTGGCTGACTGCAGATTTTCAAGGGTTACAGCAAGTTCCTGATGTGTGTAGATGAAAGTATTTCTACATATTTTTTTGCAATTCTGCCATTTCAGCTGAGGGTCAGAGGTTAACAGCTTTCATCTGTCAGGTTCCGAGCAAATATTTACTGCATTTCTAGTCTGCGTTGTTGACGTGCTGTCTGAGAAATTGGAAGAAAAGACATGTGCCTAATGGCAGATGGTATTCCTGTAAAAAACACGATCGGGTGTAGTCGACCTGACACCTGCTTGGAGTTACCTTAATTTCTTTGACTAGTACCAGGTGGCTGTGAATAATGGACAGATTTCCACATACTACTTCAGTTACAGACCTTAAGAAAAACTTAAAATGAAAGACTGTGTTAAAATGACAGCTTAAAGAGGTTTTTAGTTGAACTACACACTTTTAGAGAGCCACTCTTTTACACTAGAATGATGAGAAATCACACCTTCTAAAGGCAAGGAATTATTTTCGGCCAAAACTTCAGCAGACTGTGTATCTGTGTGTGTTCATCACAGTGTTACCTGTTAGTCATGCTAATGCACCAGAAGCAGCAGTGAGAAAGAGGGCAGGAGTTCAGAGAGAGGCGAAAGGCAGTCCCAGCATCTTGTGACTGTTTGTGTGTGTTTGTGTATGCACCCATGTGTGTGTGTGTATGGCCAGCATGTGCACATGCGTGTTCCTGGCACTCACCTTTGTAGACGTTGAGTGTGATGGTCCGGACTGCGATGCGGACCATGCTTTCAGGGTGGTTGAAAAACTTAATGGCCTCGGTGTACAGGGCAAAGTCATTAGTGTGCTGTGTGTGGGAGACAGAGAGGGGGCGCTGGTGAGCAAGGCACGGCATTGCATGGCTGTGCTCTGGCCAAAGACGACCACAGAGCGAGAGAGAGACAGAGAGAAGGCAGCTAGTGGAGACAGACATTCTGGGTAGTATCGCATTGTTAGGAAATGACTTAATGAGAGTAACAAAACTATTTAGCCCTCTATTTAACTGAGAAAATGTTCTGCAACTTTTGAAGTGCAAGTCTGGGCTTTTTTCAGAATTACAGGCTGGGCAGATATACAATTTACAAAGGTCAAAGTTATTTTGAAATGCTACAGATTAGACAGTGTGATACTAAACAAGGAGGATTCCTCCACTTTCATAAACAACCAGCCCACAAGCTGCCTTGTGGAATAACTCAAGTCCTACAGAATTCATAATATCCAGTCAATATGGATGCCATATAAGATGGGTTAGTAAGCATATTCTGTTGCTTGAACTTGTTGGTTTAACTTCATATCTAAAGATTAGTATCAAGCAAAAGAACACATTGGAAAACTTTTGATTTGGGAGTTTTTGGCCCATCCTGAAACATGAACACTCAACAAGACTGAGCTAAACTAAAGGGACTTTAGAGAGGCAACACGTAGTAACATAAGCAGATCTGCACCTGACAAACCGGCTGCTCTGCATCTTACAGTCATCTCTCTCTGTGCCAGTGCCTGATCCTCTACCCAATCATTCCTCAGTCACTGAGACCTCCAGCCAATCACAGCGGAGGGTCAGAAACAAACAGAGGTCACAGCAAGTGAAGAAACTTGACCCTGACACCAAACCCAAACCAAGAGTGTGTCCTCTGGTCTTAAAAATGTCACTTGTGTAGATCTGACAGGAACAGAAGTGGCCGAAGTTATCCGCTATCCAACAGCACCCTCTGGTGGTGAATAAAGGATAAATCAATAGATTATAAATTATATATCAAACACGAAGAGAGAGATTAATTATAAACATGGCTATTGGATTGTGAAAACAAGGGAATTAAGTCCTTTGTATTCTAGATATGATTTTGTAACAGTGAAGTAAAATTATTCTAAAGTAAAACAGCTATAGGTTACTTTACCACAATACTCTCAGATCTACACACTGGGTCTGGATTTGGTTTAAGGGGCAAAGCTACCATCGACAGTACACCAATAACTTTACCCAGCACACACAGGCCAGTGGAAGGACTACAGATACTGCTGTAACACTGAAGGGTAACATCATCAGAGATTATTCAGGTGGTCAGTTTTTTTGGTAGTACCATCTATCACCACACACACAGACACACAGCAACAGGCCTGGATGATAATATTCTATTAACAGTTTAAATAAGGAATAACAACAGTTTTGAGACACAATATCTTGTTATGAAAACAGTGGTCTATATATGAAATATTCCCTTAAATGAAGGTAACATTGACACTTGTGTTTGTTTCAGCTGCTGAAGAGAAAGATGACTTGTAAATGACATCAGCTTATCAACCCATCTACACAGGAAGCTGATGTTTTGACAGAGGAAGTGTGCTGCTGTAGACTGGTGGATAAAAGTAGCCTGATAAGTGCAAACACAGGTCGACCTGCAGAAAATACAAATTAGCTTGTGGATTTCTGAAAATTTAAGGAGCTGTGAAAAATCTCTTTTGTTACATAACAAATATTTACAGCGACTGATTTTGTGCACCACTGTAAAATATCACAAGTTGGTTAATTTAAGCAACAGGCTGTTTCTCTCACTCTGCCTTTCTGGTTTTACTAATCTGTTTCATCACTCTCTCACTTAGTTCTTCACCTCTATGTTTGATCTCTTCCTTCCTCTGTGTGATAGTGAGTGCAAGTCAGAAGTTGTTGACACTAAATGAAAGATCCTCAAGTCTCTCCTTTCTTTCTTTCAGTCCCTCTCTTTCTTCCCTCTAATCCCCCCGTCTGTTCATCGGCCTCACCTCATTGTAGAAGAAGTGCACGGTGTGGTTGTTGAGTTTAAGTGACAGGGTCTTGAGGAAGGAGATATAGTAGGCCATGATCTCCTCGTCTGAGAAATCAAACTTGTGGACGATGATGGAGTTCACGTGGTTGTTTGACAAGAGGTAATCTGAGAGGAGAGGAGAGGAAAAGAGAAGAGACTCGATCAGTGGATAGTTTCCCTGCACTACTTTCATTTTTGTGCTGCTACCGCTAGATCAACAGTGAGGCTGGACTACAGCAGTGACTGATGCACACAGGGAACATGAGAAAACACTATTAATTCCTGCTGAGAAAATTGCCACAACCCTGATTGTAATACCTCTACATTCACCTAAATGCAAATCTTGGTTACTTCATTAAAGACAACAGCCCACTTTATAAATTACAGTATCATCTGCTGAGTCTTTGGTTGCCTAGCAACAATGAAAAAATGCAGCAGGCTGCTCTGCATTGTATGTTTCAACAAAGGCAGGCAGTGTAACATGCCTTGCATTGTTTCAACGATGAAACACTACAAAAAAACATGTATACGTCTATGTGTTGTTGATTTTAAGGCAATCCAATACAACAGCACTGTAATAACTACTGGTGGCATCTTTCACTGCTCAAGTTTAATCTGCCCTAAAACAAATTCCTTCACATTTTAAATGTAATACCACAAACTACAAAAAATTTGACAAATTATGAATTAATAAAAAAAAAATCATTAGTTGCAGCCCTAGATTGTACTATAGTATGATATTTCTAATATTCTTGTACAAAATAGAATTATTTTGAAAGATACTGCAATTGCAATACAAGTTGTGACTTTAGTAGGAATGGTACTTTTTGGATTTCATTTTCATTGAAAAAAAAAATGTTGATGATGGGATTTCTGCTGGGGTCTGTACAAACAAAAACTTTCCTTTACATCTGGAATATGATTTGTAAGCTGTGGCATCTCTGTGGCACAACAATGCTTTATTTATGATGGGATGTTGTGACAAATTTTATGTTAACCAAAAAAAAAGTCCCTGCAATTCGATGTTGCACTTGGCCACATTGCAACAGCCCTGACTGAAACACCTTTTAATACAATGGGAGTACGTTATATTATGAAGTGTCATGAACACTACCACAGCCTGAAAACATACCACATGATTCACCAAAAGAATGAATTAAGCAGCAGTCTCAGAAATAGAACAATTTAAGAAATGTATTATATATTTCAGGGCTATTTAATTGCAATGCGTTACATCATACACGTGTTTAATGTTTTTAACTAGTAGTGATTTCAATGCTTACAAAGGGAAGTCTCATGGCTGATGTTCTCAAACAGTATGTTGAGGGTCTGGAGGAGTTGGACGCACACGTAGCGTCCCGACTTCTGACGTAGGATGTTCAGGAAGAAGGCAAACATGTTCTTCTCGAGGAAGAAGCTGAATACATGGAGGAAGGTGCACAAAAACATAAATAGCAATCAGTTCATGATGACTTGATCTTGAAATATAATTATCTAATGGAAACATGTTTCTCTCTTGCAGTGTCCGGGTGGATAGTGACTAAGACTCATACTTTATTATACCCACAACGTCACTAATATGATAATGGCCTTTGTCAGATTTCTACCCCCCTCTCTCCCCATGTTTCCTGTCTATATTTATACTGTCAACGTCTAATAAAGGCAAGAAAAGCCAAAAACTAAGCTAAAAAAAGAGACAGGAACACATTCAACCATCATTTGTTTTTTGCTACATTATATCAATATTCTGTACCCACACACTGCTCATTTCACCCTTGAAAGTTTTGCAGGTTATTACGATCTAACCTTCATTGGACAAGATCTCAGACAGACTCTAGCTACACCACAATAAAGACTGAGTTTAAAAAGACAGGGTGCTTCAGCACTTTGCCCTATAGAAATTTTATGTTTTGATTTTTTACTGTTGCAATAAGACTGTAAAAATTCTGAGAAACTCCTAACCAAGCAAGTTAAAAGCGACTTTTCATGTCCATGTTTATTCGAAGGGTTTCCTGATCACACAAAGTACTCTTTCAACATCCTCTGTGGCTTTTCTGCTCTTAAGAGCCATTTCCTGTTGCATGTAATAAAGCCAAAGGTGGCAAAGTGGATAAACGGAAGCGATGACATGCAGCTCTAATTGCAGAGCAACAAAACACTATGGTTTAATAAGCACGAGTCCCCGGATACAACTGAAATGTTTCGGTGGTTTTGGGGGACTTACCTGCCTAGGGCTTACAGAATGCAAAAAAAAATTCTTGCCCAGAATATTTTTAAATAAAACAAAACTTTTATTTTACACAAATACGTATTTTTTGACAACACAAGTATGTTAGGGTAGTAACACAAAAATGTTACTACTTTGTGCAGAGAAAATCAAGAATCTTTGTGACACAGAGATACAGGTTTACTTAATTATGAATTGCTCACAGCCAGAGAAGAGCAGCAAGGCATCCTAACTGTTAGCAATGTTGTTATATATATATATAGAAGTTGGGGGTAGGAGTCCTAAGTTGCTTGAATATGACTATCCAACTATGATGGTTATAATGTTAGACAAAGGGGTTTCTAAGTTGAAGATTTACCCCGATCAGGTGATCAAACATGAACAGTAAAAATCAGTGAGGAGCAATCTTCTGTGACTCCCATCAAAGCACTCCTTGAAAATTCACAGTTCATTACTTAAAAAGCATACATCTTTTCAAATGCATGAATAATGAATAAAATAGTTTGCACAATTAGCAAACCTTGCTTCTATGAATAGAGATTAAAATTCAAGTAAATACAAAGCTGTCACTTTTGATTGCTTGAGTCCTATACAGAAATTACATCTGCATATTTGTAGCTACAGGTGAGACATGTTGCATGAATACATGGACTGGTTCTTACTCAAATACAGAGCTGTCATTCTGGTCCCCCCAGATGAGGATCTCTGTGATGGAGCGGATGGTCTCCACTAGAAGGTTTCGGTTGTGATCAGTCACGGTGGTGTTTTTGGTCAGGACATGGTACATATACCTGGCAGAGAGACAGGAACGAGGGTAAGATGAGTGGAAGAAAGTCGTAGAAGCAGAGCTCAGTTTTTAATTTGCACAAATCTAAAATCCATCTGTCGTACAATTTATATAAAGACATACTGTATCTGGAAGCTGCTCTGCAGACCAAAATAATGACACAACTTTAGAGGAATTTGTCTGATTGTTTGTAAAACTTATGTTCAAATAAAACCCATCTAGGTGTTAAAAGAGCAGAAAAAAGGAGTCAATGCTATGAGCCCACTAAGTTAAAGGAGCATCTCTCAGGTGTAATATAATAACCACCAAATTAAAGCCCCTACACTGTGCATTCACACAGGTGTTTTCACTTATGTTGCCTGATTAGACTGCATCTCAGGACTCTATGGATGTGAGGAGGCTGAGCTTGATTACTCTCTGGTTAATTTGTTGCACCTGTTGTGGTGGGACAACTTTAAATTCTGCCACACTAATTGCCAGCATAGCTCTCCCCTATGTCAACCTGAGCATAGTGCTAAAGACGTGAAAAGACGTGCAAGCCCTTTAAATCTCAGTGCTTCGCTGTTCAGCTTGTATTTAACCTTAATGCCCCATGTTTGATACTGACTTTGTCAAAAGCTATTAGTGTAGTAGAGGGTCAAATTCTGTTTTAGGGTGGATGTGTCACTTTAAAGCTAACCGCTAGCTCACATGTATGTCTACGTTATCAAACAGGATAGAAAAGACACAGCAGCCACGTAAAATATTACCTAATTAGACGGCTACATTCAGCTAGCCACTGTTATTTAAGCTGTTAAAAACGAAGCTAATGATAACGCTAACAGCCGCTCTCAACCGGCTATCATGCAGGCTAACGTTAGCATATTTAATGCTAGCTACTCACTTCAAATGGTCCAAGGAGTGGATGTTTTTCGTTTTCCCCTGTCCTCCAACCCAGCTCCGTGACCGGCCGAACATGGTTGTGGTTTTAAGGGGTGTAATGTTTTGACAGGCGCGTTATTTTGCTCACGTTAGTGACCGCATCTACCCATTACACCCACTTTCCCGTAGAGATAGCTACTTAGCAAACAGAAGGTGATAGGCGGTGATAGCAGCGCTGAGGGGTCATTGCGTAACATTATAGCGTGTGGTTTGAGTGGGAGTTGTAGTTCTTTCCCTGCGATGGTCACTTGATACAGCCTACAAGAGTGAGTGGGGGAAAACTACAACATTCACTTCCTGTAGTTTATCTAGCCTCATCCATCCAGTTTACTCGTTTGACGTACTTGAGAAATGAATTTTAAAAAAGCAAAACATTTTATTTGGAAAATAAACAATTGTCTAAGAAAAAGGGTTATTGATAAATCTATCGAGGAAGGGGCTCTAAATTCTATTGACTTTGATCAAATGAATGGTATCATCAAATTAAAGAGGTTACAAAGTGTCCTTAGAAGAGATGAACATGTTTGGTTTGATTTTCCGTCTAAAATCTTATGGAATTTTGGTGGTATAGATTTCTTAATGGCATGTGACTTTGATATTTCCGAACTATCCATTAAGCTGTTCGCTTTTCATCAAGTCCTCCGTTATTGGGAATTGATATATATGCACAACTTTACTCCACACACGGTTTCTATGTGGAATAATAGAAGTATATTTATTAAGAGACAGTCTTTTCAGTACAAAAAAATGGATGGAGAGGAGTATCTGGTCCATTATTAAATTATTAGATAATCGTGGTAATATTTTATGAGAAAATACAATCTTGTTTGTATTGATAGGCAATATAACATAGTGACTGAGGCAATTGCACAGGCAATGATTCAGTTAATTAGAGGCATGCTGATTTTTTTGTGGTTAATCCACAAAAGCCTTTATTAGTTATAGTTGGATGTATTTTTTTTAGAGAAAAAAAATGCAATATTAAATTATTAGGCAATATACTCGCGTCAATTTGTTCCCCAACACTCGTGAAGTGAAAACACGTTTTCCATGCAATAATTTAACAGTTGAAATAAGAACCAGATACCTCTCTTTACAATTCCCCCCAAGGCTAGAGAAGCTCAATTTAAAATAATAAATAAGATTTACACATGTAATGACTTCTTACACCATGGGTTTAATTAAGATACGAATATTTGTATTTCCGGTAACATCTAGAACATCTATTTTTCTCTTGTAATGTATCTAGGACATTATATGAGTCTAAATTGTGAAAACATAATGATTGGTGTCCAACTAGAGGACAAGCCAGCAGAGTTTCGGATTAATTATTTAATTATTTTGCCAAATAGTTTATTCACAAATGCCTTTATTTTTTGAAAACTAGCCCGGTATTTCCTTTATTTTTAAATTAGATAATTCTATACAAAAAAACGTCGGTAAAATGCTGCAAAACTGAAAAGGCCCTATGTTTCTATGAATATATATGTGTAACTTAATTCCTGAATGACCACTTGTATTTTGTTCTTTTTTTAAAATCTATTTTGATTTATTATAATTTATCTTTATTATCTTATTGTTTATTTCTGTCTTGAAGTTCGCTCAGTTTTATTAATACTGTAATCTGATGTACCTTTTTTGACTGTAAAAAAAAAAATCACTTCCTGTGTAGCAGTGACGATAAATGGACGCGACAGGTCCTCGCGAGGGTTCTGTTACGCTGATCGACACCTTACAGACCAATCACAGTTGAGCTTGTTGAGCGGTGAGCCAATCATCTGCCGAGGCTTCGGGTGTCGCTTCTGGTGAGGACTGTTTTGATGCAGTTAGCAAAAATGTTGGAGGGGACGTTTAGCTTTAGAAACATCGGCAGACGCGTGTATTTGTGAATGTTTTCTTATTTACCGGCACGGCTGTGAACACTGGAAAAGTCCAAATACTTTCCTTGAACATATGTTCGCGTTTATTTTCACTAGCATTGCATGCTACTGTTTTTAGCCCTAGCCAGCTGGCATGGCGTGAATACCGCAAACCCAAAGAACCAATGTCAAGAATGCGTCGAGCCAGCTAACGTGATATTTTGATACCGTCCAATAGTTATTTTTAGCTATGAACGCTACGCCCTCGAGTCTACCTGTGTTTCTGTCGTTTTCGTCAGGACCGTACAGATAAAATAGCTGCCTCTCAATCACTGTTCACAGGTCGGGACGAGCCGAAATGGACGCCCCATCCCCATCACCCCTGACAGGTTTCTAGCGGTGACACCAGCAACTCCACTCCGCCACGTCCTGGCCCTGCACACGCGCAAGACCCCAAACCGTGGTTGTCTTTCTTTTCTATGACACATCCAATTTATGCCCAGTTAGATTCGGTAGAATCGCTGTTGGACGAACTTCCATATATGTTTTATCTGGGCCTGTTCTTTGTGAATGTCCTGATCCTCTACTATGCCTTTCTGATGGAGTACATCGTCCTGAATGTGGGGATAGTGTTTCTGCCGGAGGATATGGACCAGGCGCTGGTGGACCTCGGGGTGCTGTCCGACCCGGCCTCTGTCCCTTATGACACGGACACGGAGCTGGATGTGTTTGAGGGGTATCTTGAGTGACAGGGTGGCCCTGGAGGAAGACAAAGAAAGTTAAGAGGAGGTGATGATGATGATGATGCAGAGGTCCCGGGCAGATTGGACCAGCGTGAACACTCCCTGGTCAGTGATCAGGGGAAGAAATGCCCCAGAGTGGATGCTGTTGCTGCCTTTTTCTTACACAGACATATCAGTGAAGAAGTAAGTGCATGCAACATATTTTGTGTTTTAAGGTTTGTCTGATGCACATAAAGATAGATATAGACCAATATGTACTGTTAGGTTCATGTGCAGGTTATAAGACAAAAGGCCCCTGGGCCCTACCACCCTACAAAGCAGCAGGAAGCAGACTTTGCCCCCCCTCTTTGTTGTTTTGTATCTTTTAGTAGTGTGTATGCATCTTTTAAGGGGTTTTGTGTCTCTTTTGGGTAATATTTTGGCTGTTTGAGGGAAATCATGTGTGTTTTGTGTCTTATTGTATTCATTTTGTGTCACTTTGTGGTTGTTTTGACTTTTTTTAGTTATTTTGTGTCTATTTGCAGCCCCCCTGCATGTCTTTGTGGTCATTTTGAGTTTCTTTCTTGTTGGTATGTATTAATCAGAGTGACATTATGCAGGTAAAGACCAGGAGGGGCCTTGACATTTTGTGTCCCTGGGCCTGTGCCTGGTAGCCTTGCTCGGTAATCTATCGAACATAATGTTACCTCACAGTGCAAACAGAAAAAATAACAAAATGAAATCTGTAGTTTAAGGGAACAACTTATACAAACAGGAGGTTTTGTGAATGTAAACATCACAATTTAATGAAAGCTGGAATAAATCTTTGGGTAATTATCTGTCCTAATTCTTGGTGTGCCGCATGTCCTCAGGTTGTCTCGACTTAAAAGAAGGTAGCCTGAGGAGGAGACTCAGCACCACCGGCCACATGATCAGCGACTGTCTCATGGGAAGCGCACTCTGCACTGGATCAGCTGTCAGTTTGAAGGAATAGCCACACCATGGGGTTAGCACTGGCATCTGTGTCCTTCACTTTGGACACAATGAAAGGAAGCACAATGTGCTGCAAGTGTAAAGAGACAGCTATTACCTGTGGACGTAAAATGAATGTTAACAGAGATGTGGAGCATGACTCAGGTCGTCTGCATTGCAGCCAGTTCAGATACAGTCGCCTGATGTGTCTGGTATTTACACTGAACGATCACCCAGGCTGTGCAGGATCTGGTGGCCAACTGCTGAAAGAAGTGAATCAAAACTTCACACACAGTCACAGTGTGATGTCCTACACAGTGTGACATCTCAGAAGAACTAGCAAACAGCGTGAAAACGATGTCCACTTTAGGTCTGTTGCATAGTTAATCACTCGCAGAACAACTTGTTTTAACTGTTTGTCCTTTTAAGTTTTCAGAATGCATTGGTAACTTGCAGGCTCATCCTTGAGGTGTAATTTAAAAAAAGTGTCTTTTGAGGTCATCTGTATATCTGCTTCAGGGATGTACACACTCTCAGGAGCACAGTTAGGAACTCTGGGTGCACTGGTAAGACACTGACACTGGACACAGGCTGTGAAACTGTAGAATATATGAGAGCCCTAATCTTTTCAAGCTTTCTTATGAACCAGAAACACCACATCACACCTGCCACACTACTCAGTATTATGTAGAAATTCCAAAAGTATCTAAGGAGAGTTATTTCTGTGATGCAGTCTGTCTTCTGATGATCTATATCACATTAGTAATTGGGATGACATGCACATTTAATTTTCCATTTTAAAAGTCAACAGCAATAGTTATGAAAGCTGTGATCGCAGCTGTTATCTGTATGAGTCATGTCAACGGCTGAAACCTCATGAAAAAGAACCTCAGAAGAAGTGCTTCAGATATTTGACTTTTTCATCTTCTATTGTCGCATTCATGTTTGTTCTTTTAATGTTAAGAGATGTGTGTTAGACACATAGAAAAGACTCAACGCATGATATTGGTTGTGTGTGTTTTTTTTTTTAAAAGAGATTAGCTTTGGTTGTCAAAGTTCTGTTTTATTGCACTTTCTTCTGTTTTACTTTGTTATGAAATTAGAATTCAGTTAATAAATGTATATTCTTGGCAGCAATAATAAACTGGATTCAAGCATTGAGGCAGTTCAGTAGTTATACAAATGAGCTCATGCACAGAATAAGGTAATCAAATGGTTAAGTGCAGCAGTGGTTGGGTGGAAGCAAAGCGCCTCTTGTCAGCGACGTTTTCTAAAGGGATAGTTCACTTGATTTACTAGATATTTGTAAGCCTCGAAAGTACTGTACATACTGTAGGTCTGTGAAGAGCACCTATAGCCCAGCTGATTAACTAAACGTTGATTTTGGAGGCAATGCAGAGGAACCAGTATTTTCTCACAACATACAGCACCTGTCTACCAGAATAAGCAAACTGTGCAAAATAATCATTGCAATGTGGTTGTTGCACATGCACGTTTCATACTCTAAACAAGCTTTAGTCCAGAATTTCATTGCCTGGCTGTCAGTGTTTTAAACATAACATTCTGCGGGACAACCTTTCATCAAGATGGCTAACTGAAGATAACCAGATTATTGTCCACAAAAGGCCATACTCAAACTCAAGAACAGGGATGTTAAAAAATAATTGTGTCAAAAGTTTAGTAGGAAACTTAGGATACTTCTTATGCCTTGCGAGTTCAGCCAGTATTGATTAATGATGGCTGATAACCAGATTCTTTCTTCCATTTGGATTAAAGCTGCCTGTAAGCAATATATTGTGGTGACATTTACAATGTTTGGATTGGATTGTTTGTGCATTTGAATGAATCGATGTGTCTGTCTTTGGCAGAACAAAAGTTCTTTTGAAACAGCACTTGGATCACGTGATACTAAAGCTCAGGATACTAATATTCATGAAGTATTGTAAAACATATTTGTGTGGAATTTGATCAAACAATCATGCGATCAATACCAGGAAAGGGCTTGCTGTTGATGAACAGTGAATCATGTGTAATCAAACTGCATTATGCTGGAGGTGGAGAGCATTAAAGGGATAGTTTGGATTTCTTTAAGTGGGGTTGTATGGAGTGCTTATCAAACGTAAGTGTTATTACATCAACTAGATGTCAGTCAGCATGCCCTCAATTTGGAAAAGCGGCAGGAGTACTGACACAGAAGCTAAGCAATGTACTGCAGTGGATTGGGACCAGCAGCAAAACAAATTTTAGCCACCTAAAAAATTATGTAACAGTTAAGTGTACACTATATTTAGAATGTTTTGACTTTTATTTTACCTTTACAACAGACAGCCTTTCCTGATAGGTAAGCGGTCAACACCTTCAGTTCGCCTTTATGCTTTCATCAAAGCCAGACTCCATTGACAAAAACAGTAATTTTACATTGCTGATTACAGGAGCTGCTGGTCTACCCCTGCCTCTATCTGTTAGTTTGTTTATGCTCTTGTGTGACTTTGGGGAATCCAAACTAACCCTTTTAAAAGCCAAAGACACACAATAATACAAACAAATTAACTGGTAAAGGCGGTGGTAGACCAGTAGCTCCTGTGTTCAGTGATGTTAAATTGCTTATTTTCTCAATGTAGTCTGGCTTTGATGAAAGCAA
>JAPZEB010000009.1:19935110-19946039 GCA_029783705.1 Chaetodon striatus | reverse complement strand
CTCACCATCCTCAACAGCACAGTGTCAACTGTGACCACCTTCAAGTTTCTGGGTATCACAATCTCTCAGGACCTGAAGTGGATGTACAGGTAAACTGATATTATTTTAGGTGGAAAAAATATGTTTTGCTGCTGCACCTGTCCACAGCGGTACATTGCTTAGCCTCCATGTTGGATTCCAGCCTGCTTCTACAAACTGGCGGAGTGCTGACTGACATCTACTATATAAGACGCTGATTGTGAATTCAAAAGATCCAAACTATCCCTTCAACATGCTGATGTCCATATGATGATTTAGGTAATTTAAATATTAAACTCGCTCCCCACATTCTAAAAATCATTTTGCAGGTGAAGCTGTTTAAAG
Source organism: Chaetodon striatus (assembly GCA_029783705.1). Taxonomy (NCBI): domain Eukaryota; kingdom Metazoa; phylum Chordata; class Actinopteri; order Chaetodontiformes; family Chaetodontidae; genus Chaetodon; species Chaetodon striatus. Next base: position 19,945,676 of record JAPZEB010000009.1, on the reverse strand, counting down.
GGGAGGATCCTTGTTTTGTATTTACACTGTTAAAATCACTGGTGTTTAGTTGCAGGTATAAGACTGTTTGTGCCATTTCCCAGGCATGATACCACACTGTGCTGGTCAGGTTCTGATCAACTCTGTTCACACCATCTTAGTTATGTGGAAACCCATTAGACTCCGAAAGGACTGTGACATATCATCAACATACAGCCTTTACCCAGTGCTCGTGTCATCCCTCCACATCTGCTTCTTTGCAGACATGCACATGCTATAATAAGCTATGGATCGTAACAGAGTTTTATTTTCCAATGTGTATTTAATAAACTTTGAGCGAATGCCAACTTGTTCGCCTCTTACTTCAACTGTCATTTCAGATGGGTGCTTATTTATTATTTTGCAGTTGTTCTTTGAAAGTGGACATGTTGATCTCAGACTGTTTATTTGTTACCATGTGCTCTTTTGGTGTCACTTTCCATTTTGTCCACAAGAGAGCATCAGTGTACCAGACAACAACAGCGGGAGATTGTTGGAACGCTTTGATGTCACTGGTGCTTGACGGTGAAAATTTGTAACACATCAGTGGTCCTCTGGACTTTAAATTCATTTAGACTCTGCAAAATATGAAGTTAATCTGTAATACCAGTGATATTTGAGATTATTGTGACACAGCCACGACGTATACAAAGATTTTACCTTGGCATGATGGTACTTCACATATAGTGAAATACAGAAAAGATAATTTAATCTGTTTTTATTTTATAATTATGGAGATCCAAGTACGGCTTGGTCTGTTCACACATTAACCAAATATGGCTTCATTTATTAAATTAGCACTAATTAAATTCTTAGAGGGTTAATAGAAACAAGTGCATGCATTGAAGACCTCTAGCACAAACCTACAGAGCATCTGCTACTCATATCCTTCCTTTTAAAACCAATTACACGTCTTAGATAAAGACCAAAAATACAAAAGAAGAAGCTACTGTGTGTTGAGAGTTTCACATCTATGACGTACGTGATGACATGCAAATAATTAAAATGTCAGAGCTTGAAGAGCAACGTTATTTTGAAGTCAAAGTGATAATCAAATTAGAGATGTGGGTGATGGTTCAGAGGTCTGGTGGAACCTGATCCGAGTGTCTAAACTTGTGGGTGATACCTATGGCTCTCTGATATTTGAGTTCTTTATTGATTCACTCTTTATCTTTGCTTAATTTTACTTTTAAAGGACTGCCGTAGTCCACTTCCATAATGTTTTGGGACTGACAGATTAGGAAAAGAATTGGCAAAATAAATGTGTCAAGAGCCTCAGATATCCTGACACTGAGGTCAAGCTCCCAAAACACTGGTTTCTTCATTTCTCATGAGGCAACTCAACAGCCCCTCTGTTCCAGTCTATGTCTTTCACAGTCCACATCCAACACTTTGTAGCACAGGCTTTCTGCTAAGAATTGTTGCCTCCAACCCCTTTACAGGTGATATTCATCTTAAGAGTCATCTGAGGGCACCTTAAAGGGAAACTTTGGTATTTTTATTTTTTGACTGAGGAAAAATGGTTCATTTCTCTGTGACATCTTTTCTGTAATGTTGTCAGACACGTATAATCCCAGTCTGAGCATGTCGGGAAGCACTCTTAATGGAAGTAAATTGACGATGCACAATTTCCCATAGCTGTAGGGATTACAGTATTGCCCTTGGCCTTTGACCTTTTGAATGTAACTTGTCATCACTTCATCATTTTATCTTATTGGACATTTGTGGGAAATTTTGTCATAATGAGGGTATAAATTCTTTATTTATGGCCAAAAACATATCTTGTGAGGTCACAGTGACCTTTAACTTTTACCACGAAATTTTTACAAGTTCATCCTTAAGTCCAGGTGGACGTTTGTGCCAAATTTGAGGAAATTCTCTGCAGACTTTCTTAAGATATTGCCTTCAAAATAATTAAACAGATGCAGGGTCATAGTGTCCTTATACGCTGACAAACAAAATCTAATAATCTAATCAGTTCATCGTTGACTCCGAGTGGATGTTTGTGCCAAAGTTGAAGAAATTCCCTGATGGTGTTCTAGAGATATTACACTCACAAGAATGGGACGTATGAACGGGTGGACAACATGAAAACATAATGCCTCCAGCCACGGCTATCACTGGCACAGAGGCATAAAAATGGTTGTCTCAATTAGTCTCTTAGACACAAACACACGGGAAAACAGGGTCTAGAATCATAAATGCCAAAAATTCCTTTGAGGAACAGGACAAGTATTAACAAAGTATTTATGTTGTCAGCAAAGATGAGTTGTTCCCCTTATTTTACTGTGATATCACAATAATGGAAAGCCTGCCCTCACTCTGTACAGTCAGTAAAGTTTTGGGGGAAATTATAGCTTAATTCAAATAAAGTTATCTGATCAACTACGCAGAGTGGCAAACGCCAAACATGATAAAGGTCAATCGGGATGAAAATAGAGAACAGAAACCTGTTGGGAAACAAGTTATGACACACGGAGAAAAGAGGAAAAAAAACAATGTATCTAATGAAAATATAAAACATTTTATGTATATTAAAGTGCCAAGTGATTGTTAAGCAATGTATCATTTACAGCCACAAAAGAAGTGCAAACAAAAATACTGTTGATGTCACAAAAACAACACATGGTAGCAGACATTTGATAGGCAGCGTAGCAACATAAAGACTTGTATCATAGTGCAAATGTGCTTATTGAAACTGTACCAAAAATCACAACACACTCACACAGTGCACACCCGCAGTGCTGTGTGCTGAAGGAGAAATTACTCCCTTGTGGCACTGGGTGGGATCTTTGGAATTTGGCAAGTTCAAATGTTGACTAAAGCAGCAAAGAACTTTATTTTTAGTTTCTTTTAGTGCACTTTCACTTTCTCATACTTTCTCTTTCTTCCTGTTTCTTCAACATGAATGTTTTAGAAAATGTAGAGTGTAGTGTAAACATGTATGCTTCAGATGCATGATAAAAAAGTTGGTAGCCTTTTGGTAAAGAGATTTCATATGGCTCTATTGCCAGGAGTGGATCCGGCTGTCCTGCTGCTGAAGTCGATCAAACACTCCGTATGGAATACACTGGTTCCACATCCTGTGATAGGATGAGATGGAAAAAATATTAGGATTTAATATGGCATGCCAGGGAAGGAAATCAGATAACATGTTTTGGTTTTGGTTGTGGAACAGTGCTCAAAAAAAGAGGGGTGAATAATGATGGTGATTACGCACACACACATTGTCTTACCTCAGAGTTTTCATTTTTTTACAGCTTCTCAGACTGGCTGCCAAGCTTTGTGCTCCGACATCTGTCAGCTTGTTGTATGTCACACTGTCAAACAGAAAAGAGTTTACACTTTAAATGTCACTCCAACACATCACTCACTAAAGATCAATTGATCAACATTTACTTTCATTTAATCATATTTATACGGATCTTCATTTGATGTGTGTGTTTCGATTTCTGTCCATAGTATGATGACAATGTTACACAGATATCACAGTGCATATTCTCATCAAGTGAATAAACAAAGAGGTGTCATGATATGAAGACAGCACCTCATTAAAGCACACACATACACACAGAAATAAATGTCTATTGTAAACATGACATATATATACGTATATATATATATATGTTAAGTCTTACTCCAGGTCAGTGAGCGAAGCCATGTGTGGGAGAACAGCTGCTAAACTCTCTGCCCCTTCATCAGCAATCACGTTACTGTAGAGACTGGAACAAACAGAGGGCGGAGATAGGGAAGTGAAATTATGTGGGTCTACAGTATGTGCCACGGTGGGGGGTGTTGTGTAGGTATTTATATTTGTATGTGTGTGTGTGTGTGTGTGTGTATTATATACCTTAAACAGTGCAGTTTGGGCAGATCCCTCAGCGTGTTCGCCAGTCTCTTCATCCCCTGGTCTCCAATACAGTTCTGTGACACACTAGAAACCAAAAGGAGAGCCGTCACACTTAGCCAAACACACATTCTATACGTTAAAATCTTCCTATGTTGTACAGGATGAGAAAGGAACCCGGTGTACTCACTTGAGTATCTCCAGGGAACACAGTGAAGCTAAAGCATCGGCCAGTTTCTCTGCTCCTTTGTCTCCTATCTTACTGTTTTCTAGACTGAAGGAGGAGAAGGAGAACTACCATCAGACACTGGAAACAAACACATGAATGCCACTGAAGAAGCAGAAGTAAAGGGGTGTGTATTTACTCTAAGTGTTGCAGGTTATGTAGACCTGGCAGGAGCTCCCACAGCTGGGGAAGAGCCAGGGGACCCTTCTCTGGACCGAGCCTAGACAGAAAAATAAAGTCATTACTGTCATTGTAATCATCAATTCTACTCAAATGTACTCTTCCTTAATTCAGTAATCACATTACAGTTACTAATCAAATAAGCATGTTGTTATTTGTGTTACATAAGTTGTTTAATTATCTGCATGGGCGGATGGGAAAAGCTCATTAAATGGGCCGACAACAGCGATGCCGTCCAGTGCGCTAGTGGAGCGCATTCTTAATTCATCTATTGAGCCTTGCTTTGTGCTTATATGTGGGCATATGTGAGGTTTAACGTTATATTTCCAACTGGCAATTACGTGAAAATGCATCTCAGGCGATGTTGCGGAGCACTGCAGACGTAATCTAAACAGTAGACTTTTTACAGGGACTGATTAAGTACAGTAATACATTACTTTTTTTAAGTAACAAGTAGTGTGTAATTCATTACTTTATTGAACACTGGTCAAATGTCAGCACTACTCACTCAAACTCCAGCTTGTGTAGCTCTTTGACGGCTGGTATTCCCTCTGCCAGGATTGAATCTGACTGGCTGGAACTACAAGCGAACACAACACACACCTCAGAGGCCAGATAGACATAGTTTGTATGTTGCAAAGTATTACTGTGTTTATCCACGTGTGTGTGTGTGTGTGTGTGTGGGAAGAAGGGGGTTGTATTACCTGTCCGATAGCCTCTTGTGCACATGTATGTTCACCAGCTTTGCCAGGTGCTCTATGTGACACACCTGTGTGGCTTTCAGAGGGTGGATCTTGAATTTGGACACCGTCCCTTGTAGGAGCCCTTCTTCACCATTCAGCTCTAACTGCTCCCATAGGGTGATGACATCAGCAATGCATGCCCTAGAAGACACCCAAGGGTTGATATTTGTATCAATGGATTATTATCACAGAGCTCTCTTTGAATTTAACAGAGAAATCCAAAGGTTGACAGACCTACCCTTATTAGGGTTTCTAAGCTATAACTGAACAAACACTGTTTGGGGAAGGGATTTCACAAACTCTATTGTGTACCTGTATGTGTTGATGTTGTTGAGCCCGACTAGAGCTCTGAGTCCAGAAATCTGTATCCTAGAATCCTCCAGATCCAAACAGAACCTTCTACCTTCAGTTCCACCCCTTTCGAGAACATGCTGCACGGTGAACACATCCGAAGGCTTAAGAGGAACTCCACGAAATGTCAGAACTTCTGGAAGACTTGCTGCCAGGTGAGCAACTAATTGTGCGCTGCCACTGTCTCTGTTACCATCACCATGTGTGGAGTTTGCCTCATACACATAGTGACACGCCTCTAGGACCTGGGCGGGGCTGAGGTCACCGTAGGAAAGACCCTCAAGGTGTTTTGTTACTAGAGCCTGCTTGGCAGCGACCATATCTCTGAAGGTTTTCTCTGTGTATGAGTGAAGCCTCTGCAGCTCTGTTCTGTTGTGGAACAGGAGTCCGACTGCAAATCGTTGAGTGAGCTCAAGCTCCTCCCTTTGTGGTCTCCGACGTCCTTTCTGGCCTGACTGGAAAGGGAGGGTTGGTTGGAAGGCACGGTCTGTTACAGTCCTGAGGAAACAGAAAGCGGGGAAAAGTCAGGGAAATCCAGAGAAGGGAGAGCACTGAAAGTGAAAGAGAAAAGAAGCTGGGACTTTCATTTTGAAACAAAGGACACAGAAGATACTATGCCAGCTTAAAAGCTTTACACTCTATCTTCTCATTTAATCTTTATACCCATACAATTCTGATAGAAAATATAGAGGAGGACTATTTTTCTCTGGTGAATCAAGAAACTTTTACCTTGATAGAGATAAATGGACCCCTGCCAGGTAACTCTGAAGAAAAGGGTTGGCCCACAACAGGATGTGGTCGTCACCAGCATCAGTGTGTTCAATGTCTGTCCCCTTTTCCCCCCTCTGTTCTCCACTCTCTCCGGTTCCCATTCCTTCACTATCCTCTCTTCCCCCTCCCTCTGTCTCACCACATGAGACAGCCTGCCTTGTCCTTAGATGGCAAGAGTAGAAAAGCCCTGTCCTGTGGCCGAACGCCTTGAGTTTGGCTGATATGGCTCGTCCTGTGGGGAGGGTGGAGGAGTTTGCTTTGACCGACTCCCAGGCCAAAGAGCTCAGCTGGGACAGCAACTCTTTCTCCTCTCTTCTTTCTGCTTCCTCTCCAGCACTCCTCATCCCCTCTCCATCACCGTCATCTCCCTCTTTGTCCTGTTTTTTTGACCTCCTTGCTCGTTGGGTGCGCGAGCCAGGGCGAACCTGTGCTCTGGACTTTCTCCGAGAGTTTTTGTGAAGCGTCTTAACTGGGGAGCTACTTGAGACTTCTGTCTGCATTTCTTCTTCTGTTTGCATAGATGTTTCTGACTGAGCTTCAGCCTGTGAGTGTGTGCTTTTTCTGTCTTTTTCCAGTTTCAGATGAATCACTTGATGGCAGAGTCCAGTTAAAGTTCTCGGTAGGACCTCCGAACTTTTGTACTGCTCTAAAACCAAGCAGACCAACCGACACAGTCCAGGGTTCCAGCAGAGGAGGTGGAGAAAGCTGCAGTTTTTTAAGCAGTCCAAAGCAGACGCTCTGAGGTCAGGATCTGTAAAGTACTGAGACAAATATGTCTCTACGTCTGTGGGAGTGAAGCCGCACACCTCCAAAATGCTGTCTGTCCGCCGGAGTAGCTGGGTGGCAGTGCCTCTTGGTCGAGTCGAGAGCAGAAGAGTGCAGCCTGGAAGTAGGATCCTCTGAAGGATGGCAGAGTATAAATGTCTTACTGTGAAGGTCTGTGCTTTACTGTCTTTCTGCAGTGATGCTATAATGTCTTTTTCCTGAGTCTGGAGAAGAGTTTCATAGTCCCGCAACTCGCCAAACCCATCAAAAATGATCAGCACGCGCTTAGGGGCTGCGAGGATTTGAGCGTACACTGCCTCAGGGTCCATGCAGGAAGGAGCGAAGGGGGAGAGGTTTAGTAGGAGGGTCTGAAGGCTATAGGTTGCCTCTGTTAAAGAGATTGATTTTCCGTCTAACAAGAAGACAAAGTCAAATTGTGGGATGCAGTCTCTGGACCAGTCAAGACACAGCTTCCTGATCAGGGTGGTTTTTCCCATACCAGCATTGCCAAGCAGCACTATGTAGCGTTTGGGTTTGTCTCCATTTGAGCCTTCGAAGATCTGAGTGGATAAAGACAAAGATATGGATACCAGTGAGTTGCAGCCAGTGATTTCAGCAGTGTTTTTGACCTGTTTGACTTGTCATATGAACAAATCAAAATACTCACAGTTCACAGAAAAAGGCTGTTCCCATGCACTAGTATTGAATTTGGGTGTGTTTAAAAAGCAGTAGATGATAACTGTTAATCCATCTACTTAAAGTAAAACTACTACCTGACTGTGCTCCAACAGGCTCTTTTGCAGATCCGTATCTCCCATGATGATAAGCTCCTTGTCCAGGGTTTTGTTTGTGCTTTTTCCAGAGCGAATCTCTCTCTGGCTCACTGGCACATCCACGTAATGAGAGGTCAGGCTAAGGCCTGCCTCCATATCCTGGCAACTTTGACTCATATGGGCTTTGGTTTCCTGAATGTAGTCCTTTACAACTTCTGCAAAAGAAACACAACTGATTGCAAACCTGCTTCTCCACAACAAAAAACACGATTTGTGCTTTAAGAAATTTTACAACAAAGCAGAAAAGAGGAATAAAAGCATGTGGTAACTTACGCGGAATGTCAATGACAGTGGGAGACTGAGGAAGAGGTGATTCCTTACATGTAGACATCTCTGAAATGCAGCATGCCAAGATTTTTATAACATGACAGCAACTCCACACGGTGATTTACACGCAAAGAGAAAAGAGAGACACTGATACTCACCATTGCTGGGGGACAGGGGTGAGGCACAAGGGGGAGACATAGCTTTGCTAGCGGTTTCCGACAGAGATCCTAATGGGGAGGAACTCATTTGGACTGGCGCAACTGCACCATCGACTACAAACACAAGAGGAGAACAATTAATAGCCTGAATTCTCACACACAACAGTCAGTACAGAGAAGTTTCCATGTTATTATTTAAAAAGCAGAACTAAAACTATACATGTGGGGCTATAAACTATATCACACTGCCAGAATGAGATCTTTGCTTATGTGCACATGAAGTAAAGACGGGCAGACACACACAATTACATGCACATCCCAGAATAAAGAGTTCTTTACTCACTTGGGGAAAGGGGTGGCAATTGGTGTTTGAAGGGTGGTGAGGCAGCAGGAACTATACAAGAAATAAGGCCAAGGCAAGTTAATATGTTGTACACGTTTCATAAACAAAGTGCTTTGCAGTGCACAGAATACGTTACATTGTAAAAGAATAATTTAGCATTCATTTAAAGGAGCTCTATATCACATTCAGAGTCATACGTTTTCCACACATGGCTCTTAACATGGAAGGAGACTGCTGGTGGCTTGTTGTTAAAGGTGCTAACTCCATAATCGAGGCCAAACAATGGTCACATGCTGATAGAGCTAACAGTGTTAACCAGGGGGGAACTGGAGGGTGGGCACTACGCTTCCAGTGCCACACAGTCCCAATTAATCCATTCTCACTCCAAACACTTCGAAATCCAATGCTTGGACAATGACTTGCAACGTCAGACACTGACGAAAAAGGCCATCCTTTAACGTCCTATCTGGACGTGGAAGTGTCATTGTCAATATGTGACAAGGTCAGAGCAAGAATGTGGCATCCTAATACCAGTGGAAACTGCCATGTGAGCGCAGTGCAAAGCAGTCATGAATGCTAGCCAGTGGGATACACACATGCACGCGTGGCCAGACCCAGTCGCCAAATTCAGTAATTTTCAAATCCTTCTGGGGGAAGGTATGGGAGCTTCAAACAAAAGAGGACCTAGGACTGAGCCCTGGAAGACTCCACATCCTACCAGATACATAATTCATGACAGAGATAAAGTGCTTCTGCCTATCTAGCACATACTTAACTGACTCAAACACAGGATAATATTCAATGGGACTACAACTGAATTTTTGGCAGATAAAATATCAGGAAAACAGGAAATAGATCAGTGGTTGCTAATTACACCCATATTTAGGCTACACTTCTCAGAGGAAGCTTGATGATCCAGTTTTCAGGGCAACTGCATACCAACTGAATCTTCATTTCCCCTACACAATCGACTCCTCTCTGTCACCATACCAACAAAAACAAACAGGATGTTTCCAAGGACTACTGCACTGAAACTGGTTAATCAGTGTATGTGAATTCTTTACTCACCTAATATGTAAGTAGGCGCAGCAGCTGTGTTGGGGAGTGGAAGTCTAATAACCGGAGGAGAGAGACTCAGTGTCTGAACAACCTGATATGCTGGAGTGTCTGGGATGGTGATAAACTGAATGGAGGGATGCAGATGAAGGATTCTTGGGGGAGTGGTTGGGGGGGCCGCTGTCTCTGGTGAACTCAGCTCTGATCCCAGGTCAGTTTCTGCAAAAGAAACAGAGACAACAACCCTTATCTGTCTCTGCCAACGGGCTTTGATAACCTTGAGTGATTCAAAACACAAGATGGAGACGGAAAACAAGCAGATAGTTTAGCTTCCAAGGGAATAATAAGGGATTTAGACCCAAAGATTTTGTGTCTCATCTGGAATGACAGGACTTTTCATCAGGTTGAGAACTAAATCAGACGTATAAAAAGCACCAAACTGATCTAGGAGAGGTTGAGTGAGGAGAGAGTTCTTCTTTTGGTTCAAAAGTGTGATCTCTTATCTGGTGACTTCAAAATTAAACTTCCTGTTTCTTGATCTGCATTCTAGTGCCATGAAGGAACCGAGTCAACCATAACCAACCAACATCCCCTTAACCCATGTGTAAAATGTTACTACTGTGGCCTCACATGGTTTACCCTGTCTGTAAAATGTCATTGAACTTATATAGAGAACTCTCATGCGCACAGTGCTCAGATAGTTTAATCATATCACAATAGCCTTTTACTGTGAATTGCAGTAGCTATTCAATTGATATTTCTATCATTAATATATTTGCAGCAATACTTACACAACCTGTGTTATTCCTTTAGTGACAATAACTTGAAGTATTGCAGATTTTCACCTCTGAGGCAGAAACATTTTTAATGCTTCTTTAAATGTTAAAACAAAACACACAGGGTCTGTCTTTTCCACTAAGAATTGCAGTTTACAGCAGGGACACTAAAAACTTACCTTGAGTGACAGTCGGCTCAGCCTGGACCTCTTTGGTTTTTGGTCGACCTGCA
>JAPZEB010000009.1:19886879-19900640 GCA_029783705.1 Chaetodon striatus | reverse complement strand
AAAATTCACACACACACACACACACACACACACACACACACACACACACACACACACACACACACACACACCTCCCAGCATATTAAATCCCCAAACCACACCCAGCTCCAGCCCTCGAGCCCTCCCACGCGCGCTCACGACAGCCGGGTCCAGAGAACGTGCGTCTCTAACTTTTCTGCGGGACTAGCAGCGAGATCTCCGGCTGCCGTTTTGTCACGTTTGGAGGCTTTATTTCCAAACTTTTTTATTTTTATCATCCTCCAATTTCCCTCTAACCCCACAGTAACTCACAGCACCTGGGAGTCCTCACAGCTTTGCTTCCTTTTCAGTCAAAACTCGGTGAGTAAACTTTGTATTTTTTACTTTGCATGTTGTTTGAATGCTGCACGGAACTTTCTCTGAGGGATTCATGTCCCATTCAAATCAAATGTGACCCAGAAATATATCATTAACATCCCAGTAACAATATTACACCCACTAAGTGTCTTTATGGTGTGACTATTCTTATTTACTGCTCTGGAATATTTTACTACTTTAATAAATAGCCTAAAATATTCCTTAAATTATTGTTGGATATTTGTGTACTTTGTCTTTAATATGTTTATTTAGTTTTATAATTCATCATAAAGTCGTTTTACTTTGCCTTTGCTGCCGTGTTTTCCCCTGTGGGTATTTATACACATCATAACTTCTGCTGAGTGGCTCCAACTTTCAGACGTTGGAAATGAAAGGGGCGTTGTCAGCAACAAGTGTGTGCGTGCGTGTGTGTGTGTCTGCGTGCTGTGAATGAATGTTTAGTGCCTTGAGAGGGAAGATAAATTACTTTTTTTTTTCAATGGATACAGGAAATGTGCGTGTGTGCGTGTCTCATAGGGGCTTTAAGTGTATCTGCTTCATTACTTAGAGTTTTTTCCTGAACTTGTGGTGCCTTGCATCTCCAAACCTGCCCATATGGTAACCCTAAATGCTACTGTAGGATCATATGAGTGTCAGTGTGTTTTTAAACTGAACAGAATAGGTGTAAAATCTGCTCAGGTTACATTATTTGCACTATAATGCTTAATACTGTTGCCTCTGTCTTACATCGTTGACTGATGAGGCAGGTGATAACTTCTGCATTCTCTCTTCCTTGGGGGCGCCCTCTTGTGGTTGAGAACAGGAACAGCTTGGCCCTGGTTTTCAAACTTTCTTTCAGAGCAGGCTGCAGAAATGGCCTAAGGCAATGTTTGCATGACGGATAATGCAGTCTGGGGAAAGCCCTCAAGCAGTGGTCTGAGGATTAAATGTCATTTGGAGAGCAAGGTTACAACGAGTCAACAATCTATTGGAGACTAATGTGCATCCTCGTGTTGACACCGATGTTGAAATGACAGGTGGATTCCGAAATCTACCACCTACTCTGAAGCAAATCTGCATTATGTGACCTCTGTTCTGCTGGTGGCTGGTGCTAATCTCCGCCCTGTAGACCACTGCACACAATGCATGGAAAAAGGCAGAAAAAGGATTAAAGGTAGATGGTGAAACCTTAATTTTGACCCCCCCAAGCTGCTCGAGAAAACCGGTTCTGAACTTCATTATCGACTTCAACACTGATTTCATACATGTTGTCCTTGTGACGCTGGTGGTCCAGGTCTACAGGAGACGCTTTATGAAAACCAGGAATGAAAAACCCCCAAATCCTTTCAATATTACATTAAATTTACTCTAAGTTTAAAAGGTCAAATATTTTCTATTATGAAGTGTACCTGGAGAAAGACTAGAGCCAGTCTTATAAACCCTGCGGCTCATCTTCTCCTCTCTTCTCACCCAGCTTTTAGTTTAGTTTAATGAGCCCTGCAGTCATCAAACATGTGAATGTGTGAAGTAATGTGTTACAGAGCCTCAAATGAGCAGCTAAATGAATGACAGTTAAAGCTTGCAGTGTGTAATGTGAGAGCTTTTTCCCACACTTTAAAGAGGGCACAGTCTTGTTGCAGAGTTTAAGAAACAGTGCGTACGTTTTAGGCGGATTTCGTAGCATCTAGCAGCGAGGATTGCAGATTGTAACCAGCTGAAACTTCTCCTGGTTCGAGTTCCTTCAGTGTTCCCTGTTCAGGAGGTTTTTCCTGGGAGCAGAATTATCCGCAGAGGTCTCCTCCTCTTTAAAACAAATGGACTGAGTGATTTAAACCTGTAAAAACACGACATAAAGCAGTTTCACGTTACAAATCAGTGTTTCTCTGATGCTGTTTGGCATGCCAGGGAGAGGCCGCTAGCACAGCACGTGCTAATGTGTGCTTACCTTTTTTCTGTGATAACTTATCGAGTGCTCACCTCATTGCTGATCCGGACATTACAAAGTTTTTTGCATGAGGTTATTTATCCACAGGTCTCCTCCTCTCCAAAACAAACAGACCTGGTGATTTAAACCGGTAAAGGCACTGAATAAGCAGTATCACATTACAAATCAGTGTTTCCCTGACGATGTCTGGCATGTCGGAAACTGGCTGCTACCCTAGCACCTGTGTCTTCATCTTTTTTCTTTCATTCTTTCATACCTTAAGATCCAGACACTCAGGAGTTTTTTTTAATGATGCTTTTATTAAAGGATAATTTTAAGTCTTACAAAATTACAAGTGAAACAATGTTTTTCCTTCCATTTTTTTCTTTTCTTAACAAACATCCCTCCCATCTCCCAACCATCCCCTCTCGCCCCTACCTTGAAAGTCCATGGAGGTACCGGTTCAACACACAATGACACTGATTCCATGTAAAAAAAAATAAAGTACAGTAGAAACAAAAGGAGGAGAGTAAGTGAGAGTAAATAGCAATAATGTACAATTACGTAATATTTCCCTCCTAATCAGGAGGGAGCGTTAGAGTGAACTCTGTCTTCTCAAGTTTGAAAAAAAAATACCAGGTCTTTAAGCCAGACAGAGGATGATGGGGGATTAGGGGACTTCCAGTCTAGCAGAATTCTGCGACGAGCTAATAAAGACGCATATGCCACTATATCGGCCTGTCCGGCAGTCAGATTAGGAAGGTACCCATGAGGTTTTTACTGGGAGACAAGCCTGCAGAGGTCTCTTTCTCTCCAAAACAAACGGACCTGGTGATTTAAACCACACAAAAAAAAGAATATAGCAGCTTTGTGTTAAAAAATATGTGTTTTCCGATGCTGCAAACAACGGTGACCGACGTAAAAATACAAATGGCCCTATCTAGAGCCAGTGTTAGGTTTGTCCATTCTGGGCCACTGTATAAACGTGGCTGTTTAACATGGCCATCTCCTTAGACAAGGACCTGCTCCTTGTGCAGATCTAAACGGCTCATTCTAAGGTAACAAAAACGTATTATCTTCAGGTATTATACACTAAAGAAAACATTCTTATTATATTCCATTTCTGCCAATATATCCCCCTAAATCCTACACTCTGGACTTTTAATAGCCTGTAACTGAAGGTTGAGTCATGCAGTGGCCAAATTCTCAAGCAGAATAAAATTTTCAATCTGAAGTATTTGGGCGGTGCTGCAACCCTTTGCCCTCTTTGCCCTCACTGTTTTGGATCTGATGTGGCACGATGCCTGAGCGTTTTCAAGGCAGAGTGTCAGTGTTAATTTGAAAGTATTTTCAGCCACTGAATGCAGCAGCAGAAGAGAGGTGTGTGATATTTGATAGGAGGGGGATTAGTCGGGGGTGTGAGGTTTTAAAAGCTGCTGACAGATGAAAACTATCAGCGAACAAGTGTGAAGCGACTGAGAGTGGAGCAGAAAGATGGAAGAGAATGGGGTGGATGATAAACAGATGAGGATGAAGGTCTCTCTCTTTTTTTTTTTTTTTTTTTACCTCTCCATCAGGTGTTACCCCCAACTTTTCTCCGCCATGTGGGAGTCATTACTCAGCGCTGTCACTTCAGGAATGTGTGTGAAAACGTACCCCCTCACACACTTACCTAACAAACCATGTTAGTGTCCAACATGAAAGAATTCCTGCGTCAGAGGGAAGTCTTTAAACCCAGCAGGAAAACAGTTGTGTGCATGTGTGTGTCTGTGTGTGTCTGTGTGTGCATTTGTCAATTTGTTAGGTTCACACAGACACACACACACACACACACACTGTATTCCTGATTCCTGTGCAACAATGTAGGCATCATTGTGCAGAACAATGGTTCTTCTTTTTCTTCTGGTATTCAGCAAAACTTAACATAGCTCAAAGTATCAAAGCAGTCAGTGTTTATAACTTTTTATGAAGAGACTAATACATTTTGGGGTTAGGGCAAAAGGTCTAGAAAATGTCAAGTTATTAGGCTTTGTGTCGCCAGTTATAAAACAGTCCTATGACCAATGTAAAAAAAAAAAATCTATTTGAAGCGACAGTGTTGTCATTGATTTGGACTCTGAATGCATCATTTGTGCACTCTTATAATTCATTTTCCACATGTTGAATTTCCATTTAGAATGTACACTACCCTTTTTTAGAGAGGACAGTCCACTCCTCTCTTATTTAGAGAGTGACGTGAGAAGTAAAGTGACAGTGTTGCATCAGGATGTGAGTGTCCCAATAAAATGGTCGGCTTTATGAGATGCTGTATTGTATTGTCGCCCCATATTGATCGTTATTGGGCGTGATTTCAGTATGACAAACACCCAATGTTTGGTTTTCATCTCCACCCAGACATTAGCATGTTAATTATAAATATGAGTGCATGTTTGCATTAAAGGGAAAATACGCCCATTTTCAAAATTCATACATGTTATTCCCACAGTTTAAGATGATACAAAAAATGAGTGAGCATGAACAGCTCTTTCCTGAGTCCCCAAAATGAGTGCTTTACTTAAATTTGTGATGTAATCAAGTATAAAGTCTGGAACTGCTCCATAGGGTGCCTTGCCATCCACCTGTTTTTATGTGCATTTCAATTTGTGCTCGAAAAAGCTGAGTGGCAACAGGACAAACTCAATAAACTCTTGAAATATTGGGAAGGTGGAAAAGTTGGGATAATGAACAAGTGCAATGGAGAGAGATTCAGTGAATGAATGATGATGTCATAACTCTGCACAGGCCACTGCAAGCTCTCTTTCTAATCTCTGGATGGCTTTTAACATGCTAATACAGGGGGGTGTTACCAGAGCTCTTCCAAGAGCACCTAGTTGTAATATTAGTTGTTAAAAACTCTCTATCTCCATTCTCCAGTGTGCTCTCTGTTATTAGACATCCATTGTCATTGTCTTCTGCAGTGGTACCTGACTAGAGAATCAGTGCCAGCTGCTGCTTATCTTGCTGAGCCAACTCGCAATATTGGCACAACGGTAATGGATGGGAAAGCACATAAATTTGCAGTTCCTTTTTCTAGTTTTCGTAAAATATTACTAGAAATTGGCTTAGATTTGGAAGAAATCATCTATAGACAGTAAATTAGGAAAGCTTCTGAGTATGTGGGCACATTTTCTGTTTCAGAGCTGAGAACACTTCAACTGAATAAAGCTAATTTGGGTATAAAAAAAAGAAATCAAACATTCTGTGAGGCCACAAGATTAGTCTCCTGTTTATTGTCCATGGAGCAGCTCCACACTTTTACTTGAAGACCTCACAAGTTTGAGACTTACTTCTGTGGTATCTGGCTTTCAGAGAGAGTAGCACATTCGAGGCTATGGAACAAATGTTCTGGAATTCGTAATTTAGGTGGTGTTTCCCCCCATCTGGTGGCCCAGCTTAGGCTAAGTACGGCACAGTCTTAAAAACTGAGACTGCACAAGACATGCCATGTTGGAGTGAGATGTTCTAAAATACCACTGCACTGAAGATAAATCTTTGGGAACAACAGCTGTGGGTCTATTCAGGGGCTGGAAGCTCTAAAACAGTGGTTCCCAACAGGTGGGTCGCAGTCCAAAAGTGGATCACCGATCCATCTTGAACAGACCGCAAGTGACTTCCAAACGTGTCAAGTTTGTGTCAAGAAATACATTTTATTTTTAAGCACGGTGAATTTCCAGCACAGAGCTTTTATTTTGTAGTGTCGTTTCCTGCTGTAGAGTGAGTGACTAATGGACAAGTACATAACAGAGACAGCAGACTAGCTCGACGACATGGCCAAACGCAAGTATGACGCTGAATGTATTAAACTGTGTGGACCTTGAACTAATAACTAAGGGGAAAGCTGGACCCCATGGCTTGACCAGTTGGGAACCACTGCTCTAAAAGACAAAGTTAGAGTCAGTCTGAGCCTCCTCCTCACATGTTTTGTTCTCCAAATTCAGTAAAAAAAAAACCCCTGCATTTCTTGTCTAAATTTAAAGGAGACAGATGAAATGGGACAGCCGTGTTGGTAAACTATGTGGCCCAGAAATATGACCTATGGTGGATCCAGCCCCTTAATTGGAGCCAATCCAATATAGCTTATCTTCTGGTTACACCCTCAAGCCAAACTGCCAAATATGTGGCTTACTAGTGATAAAGATGTGCAAATAACAAAGCTGTCTCTGCATCTTTCATCCAATTTAACTCTTCGCCTCACAAGGTTACCAGCTTGTTTTCGAGTTTACAGGCAGCCACTTCTTGTTTGTAAAAGGGCTCTAGTAAATCCACAGTGTAAAGCATTATAGCTGTCACACTGGGCAGTCTGGTTATATTTATAATTCTGTACTTGCTCCACTGCCACTTAGATGACTCTTCATACATTTTAAAAGCAAACTGTGTGTGTACATTTGTGCCTGTGGGTGTCAACAGGTTTTGTTGTGCTCTTCCTCAACAAAGGTTTGTTTGGTCTCTGGCTTTGCTCCAGGGAAGATGTGCCTTTTGTGTTTTCCCTAAAAATAAGCCTTAGCTTGGCTGTTGTTGTTGTGTACACATGTGCGTGTGCACAAACATACACGCAGTTACACCATAAGGCCATTCCTGGGGGGAAGCAAAAATGAGCATGAGGATACTTAACCTTAGAAACTGACTCTTAACTCAAGGTGCACTTGCTTTACCTTGCACAGCAGCTGTATTCTGACACATTATTACAAGAGTTTTGACCAGTTACTGTATATAAAAATGGTCAGCATGACAGTTTCTCAAACATTAAGTGCTCTGATCGCTGGCTGAAGTATAGGTCATAAACCCCGCCCCCTCCGGATGAGACATGAGCCACACTAAAAAATTAATGAACTTTTCAAAAATTCCCAAAGATGGTATAAGTTTGGTTTTAATCAGTTATTTGATGCTGTAAAAAAGGGCTATGACATCATCATTGACAGCTATGTTGTCAACTGGTATGCTTGTGTTCAAAGGTGATGCTCATGATTGAGTTGGTGGGTGTATGGGCGGGAACTTTATACCCTGGCTCCAATTCAAGGTTGCTACTGCGCACATTCTGGCTCCAAATGAGGTCACCAGCACAAGATGGCAGGGCCTGTACACAGGATATTTTGGCTTTATTTTAGTACATTGGGAAGAAGTAGAGACGCATCGTCCATCTTTGCATGCAGTCATTGGCTTGGACCAATCAGTGTCCTGCAAGGAGCTGCTAGCAGCTTCTGGCATGGTTTAAGTGTGTGTTATGACACAGAGAGGTGACTGTTCATTCAAACAACCAGCGGCTCCTGAAGAGTTTTGTGGAGATGTTGCAATAGCATCAGTTATATCAGAGCTAGAGAGTATTTCTTCATGAAAAGAAGAGCAAAGACGAAGGTGTTTTTCGCTCTTCTCCCGACTGGCCTGTGATAGACGGTGATAGACAGATGGTTCATCCAGTCACCTGCCAAGTATTTTGTGAAAGTACCCTTTTCCAAACAGAGTCCAATGACAGCTTCCGAGACAGTTCTGTGGAACAAACCATCCGACATGTCAATTTAGCACTTAGCCTTTCTTCAGAGCTTTCGGCCGCACCTCACAGTCATCACCCTTAAATGGTGTTTGCATGTGTTGGCTCAGTGTCAACAGCAAGCCCCCAGAACTGAGCCAGGCTTTGAAGCCAGTTTGACATAGTGGCCAAACTGTGATGCCATGGGGCCCAAAAAGACTTTTCCCATAGACTTACTTCGTGAAAGAGACATCTGTGAATCAGCGGATAATGTTTTTGAGCATTACAACCCCTGCAACTTTCCCTGATAACTTTCCTTAAGACTGAAAAAACTGCACGATTGAATCATTTCATCCCCATTCGAGTTGTCAGAGGGCTAAGCCAGAAGTTAGCCACTTGGCCAGCAAAAATTTGAAGTGTGCTTGCTCTGTGGCCCCCATGATGCGTAGGATCTGGGTACTTCTATATCCGGAAAATCAAGTTTTTTGGCTTCATGTGCCACTGAGCAACTTTCATGAGAATGAATGGGGCCCCTCCTCCAATGCTGTATCTAGTTCTATTTATACATCAGTAGTCAACACATGACGCAACTAAAAACCACTGTGTAAATTATCTTGAAAGAAGACAGATTCTCTTGAGCCTTGTCTCTTTTATTGTTCCTTTACTAACACAGTGCTTGAATTCATCCTTTAAAAGAATTTTGTTCTCAGTATTGAATAAATTCCATTAGGATTTTCTTTTTCCAACTGCTCTGACCTCTTGCAACAAAGTGAGGTGTCAGTCAAAATGTGCATTAGTTTAAACTGGTGTGATGAATGTATTATACTGTCAGGGTTCATGAAAAACAAATGAAGCACTCAGGACTAAGTATCCTCTGTTGGTGAATCCCAACAAGTCTGTCAGAGTGAGGGTTCGGAAGAGGAAATGTTGCATAAAGAGTCTCCACTGTGCGACCTCAGGAGGGGCCAGAGGGCTCCACTGGAAGCCTTTTTGCCTTTTCTCTTCCTCAATTAGTTTTTCCATGGCCAAAGACAGAAAGAGAGACGTACAGAGAAAGAGAGAGTGGGACAGTGAGAGAGACGGGGGAGTGAGATTCAGGGGCCCAGTTAAGTCTGTGGCTTTGTGTTTTATGAAAAGAGTCAAAAAAAAAGGACATTAAAAGTCAGCATTTTCCACCAGGCAAGGGAGTCAGTCGGCGCGCACACACTTGCACTCTTGCACTGCAGTCCCCCAGCCTCCTATTATAAGGCTGAGTGGAGAGGAGGAATGGCAGCCTGTTTGTCAGTGTGTGCGTGTGTCAGGCGAGGTGGCTGGAGTCTGACAGAATCTATCAGCCTATCTGTGTGATAACACAACACTAAAGTATTGCTATCCTTCTTTTGTAGCCATATGCAAAGATTTCTGTGACATCATGTATAAACAAAAACCTCGGATAATATGCTTACAGTAAAGTGACATGACATGGTTGAACGCCGCTGCTGCTGATATAGAGGCACTGCTTCAGGTTTGTTGTCTTTGTTTTATCTTAGAGAAGAAGAAACCTTGTCATTTTTTTCTCTATCACTACCCTTAGTGATGTACTGTGAATAATCGGACCATCTCTAACTTGGTGATGAGGACTCTGTTGTTCTGCTGATTGACGCACCACAGCTGAGGGAAATACCCCTCTGCGTGCTTATGTCTATTATGATGGATAAGGCATGAAAAATCTGTGTTATGCATACCAGACGTAGCGAGGCTAATGTATACAGCATGCATGTGAATGTGTGCTCTGTGTGTGTGTACGTGTGTATGTGTGTGTGCAGCTGTTGCCTGGTGTCAGAGGTGAGTATCGATGCCTTCACACTTTACTACGAGCGCTGAGTGACACGCCTGCAAGGCAACACCGTTCCCAAGGACCCCTGGGGAATACAGGGCTCCATGTTTAGTTTGATGTTTGTGTGTGTGTGTTTGCTAGTTTGTTGAAAGTGTTTGTGTGTGTCAAGTGGCAGTGAAAAAGAGAGGGAGAGAGTGTGTCACTATTACGGACGCGTTTTCAGAAGTAATAGATGACAGTTACAGATGGCAGTGGCTGATGTTTCTATTGTGTCACATCAATTTTGTGCAGGCTAAAAGACAGGGCTCGAAACTAACAGCCACAAACCTGAATAAATAAGCAGGTACAAGAAGAATACGATGACTGTTTGACAAACGGGCTCTGTGATCTCACTTTTGTGTGAGGAGGTGACTAGTAGCAGCCGGCATCAGGTCTGCCTGAGGAGAATAGAAACAAGCTTGTGACAAACAGAGATCTTTCCACGCAGGATGAAAGGATGTAGTAGGTGAAGGTTCACTGAAATCTTTTGAAATGTAGTTTTTGGTGAGAAACTTGAATAAATACAGTTGATTCAAGGAGAGATGTGTTAATGTCTTTATCTGCTGATATTAGCCGCTGTTGACCATCATTGGTTTATCAGCAAATAACACAACTCTCACTGATGCTAGTGGCTGATGTTTTTCTTCGGAGTCAGAGTAATTTTACAGAGCCTATCTCAGCTGACATTGGGTGAGAGGCAGGGTACACCCTGGACAGGTCGCCAGGCTATCACAGGGCTGACACATAGAGACAGACAACCATTCGCACTCACATTCACACAGGAACCCTCTTGCTGTGCGGGGACAATGCTAACCACCACGCCACCGTGCCACCACTAACCCACATTTAAAAGAAAAAAGGAGGGTAACGCTATACCACGCCGCTAGCAGTGCTGTGTTTCTTTCATGTGTAGAGTGGACTGTGTGCATCATATCCAGGGAATAATGTCGGTAAATTTGGGTAAAATACTGACTTCACTTATCCCATGAAAATGCGCCGCATGAAGCACAGATATTGAGGTCCCCAGATAATATTAGTCACGTGGAAATAGGGCAGATAAAGGCTTTTTTGAAGGGCTATTGTTTTAACATGCACAGGTGTACCAAAAAAAACTTACCAGTGTTGTAGTGGTAGTTGATAAGGTGGGTGTACTACTATGTAGATGGGTAGGTTACTGAGGAGGAAGCAGGTAGACTTTCCGATGTACTTCAACGGCTTTTTGACTAATGGGTGTGTTTAACGGCTGGAAAAAGAGATGGGTATACCCCATATAATTGCGTATACCCTCCACTACACCACAGTGTAGCCCATGTGAGTATCTCGCACATTGACTGAATAGTTATCTACTTCCAGATTTGTACATTTGTGTGGGATATCAAACTATCGTCTCTTTTTATTGTTCACTAACTACCCACTGAAACGACCCACAGATATTATTCAACTACAAGTAAAAAGGCCAAACACATATCTGCACTAATGTACCTTTAGTGTAGGGTGTCTGACCAAGACCTTCATCATCACCACCACTGTCTACACGAACACAGCATTACGAGAAAAACAAGGCAGAGCTTTTAGTAAACAGCTGCTGAGTTATATAAAGCTCAGTGTCAGAGATGGATGGGACTGGGAGACTCACTTACCAGAGAAGATTAACTTCTTGTAGTTCTGTGTTGTAGATGAAGGTGCAGAGTTTGGCTTCCTCCCTCCTGTGGTGGGTTCATCTGAGTGAACAAGGGGAGACACACACTCACTCTATGATTGCTACTATTAATGCAAACTTCAAAGCCAGTAATAATGTGAAGCTAATAATGAGAAAAATAATTTATGCAAGAACGCTCTGCGCTGAATTACCTGCTCCCTCTGGTTTTACTTTACTTTCTAATGTGGAAGAGTCTTTCTTCGGCTCTCCGTTACCAAATGGTTTTGTTTGAGCAGGAGCTGAACTGGGCTTTTTCTTTGATGCGAAAAGGTCAGCATCCATATCATCCATGTCCTGTGCAAGGATACAGAAAAGCAACTGGCACTGTGAGGGGAACTGAGACCATGAACAGACAACTACAAAGCTGAACTTTGTCTCTGCATTTTCCCTGTTACCTTCAAATTCTTTAGTATGTCATTGGGATCTGCTGCTGAGACATCGGAGTCCTTGGACAGAAAATAGTAACAAAAAGATAATAAAATCATGCTTAAAATACACTGAACGAATACATGTATCTTTTCATATCTCTGTCTACATACCTCACTGTCCCCACCATCCTTCTTTACCTCCTCTGCTAGCATACTGAAGATGTTATCAGTGGCAGAAGAGCTGCAGGAGAGAAAAACAGTAACACAAAATGAGTTATGATTTATAATAAGTGGTATGTGACTCTAATTCCTCCAGCTTACCGGTTCAGTGGTCCGCTGCGAGTTGCTTTCCCCCTTACTGGGAATTCTGGTGAGCAAATTGATGAGAGAAAGTATTATAAGACAAATCTCTCATGGCGACATTACAATAATAATGGTAATACTATTTGGTTAAAAACTGCTCACTTACTTTCATCATCAAATAGGCTGTCAAGCACATCATCATCTCCAAATAAACCTTGGGAAAACAGTGAGGAGATAGTTTTACACAAGCCTGAGACTATTCAGCTTATTACACTTTAAAGGTCCAGTGTGTAGGATTTAGGAAGATATGTTGGCAGAAATGGAATATAATATAGTAAGTATGAGTGTATAATCACCTGAAAAAAAATCTACTGACACAAGCTCCGATATGTATAAGTTGTATGCTGTTTTTATGCTATTCTGTATGACTAGTATTTTGTAGCATAACTACTTGAAGTTTCTTGGCTGTAAAATTACTCACCGGCTACTTTATTAGGTACACCTGTTCAACTGCTCGTTAATGCAAACAGCTAAACAGCCAATCATGTGTCAGCAACTCAGTGCAGCTAGGCACGTAGACATGGTCAAGACGACCTGCTGAAGTTGAAACTGAGCATCAGAATGGGGAAGAAAGGTGATTTAAGTGACTCTGAACATGGCATGGCCATGCAAGAAGGGCTCTCTAGGAATGGAAATCTCTGGAAATGAGGAATGTTTCCAGCACCTTGTTGAATCTATGCCATGAAGAATTAAGGCAGCTCTGAAGGTAAAAGGGACCAACCCAATACTAGCAAGGTGTACCTAATAAAGTGGCTGGTGAGTGTATGTTAAATATCTCCATTTGCATTAATGTATGTACATACATCAAATGAAAGTGATAAAAACAGATACTAGTTGGATACAGGTGCAAGATGATTCAGAGGTCTGGAACCAAGCCACACTACATCCCCTATGTGCTGAAATAGGCAAGTGTATGTTAAAAGATACTCTGCTATGATTATTATTTAGTTTACCATTGTTTCCTCATATAAAAATATTTTTAAAAATCTGAAAAGAGGCTGGAAGCACATGGATCTGGCCACCATTCCTCCCTCCACTGCGGCTTGGACTAGGTTTCGCATTCAGCTTTTTCCAGTGCTGGCACAGCGCCGACACAAAGTGTGGGAAAGGTCTGGGCAATATATCGATATTGTGATATTAGAGTAGATATCGTCGTAGATTTTGGATATCATAATATTGTAGGTGTTGTCTTTCCCTGGCTTTAAGGGCTGCACTACAGTAAATAGATGTAATCTCCTCAACTTTCCAGACTGTTATCTTGCTTTACCCATTTGGTCATTATATCCATATTACTGATGATTATTTAATATAGTTATATAGCTAAAGTTTCGTTTCGTCGCTGCTTGGTCAGAAACATTGTGATATTTGATTTTCATTATGTTTCTCAGCCCTAGTGTAGATAGGTTTAGCTATGGGAGACTAGTGCTCGGTCAGTAGTACCCAAATGGTGGGTCATAGTCCAAAAGTGGGTTGTGGGTCCAATCTAAATTGGCCGCAAGCAACTTGCAAATGTGTCAAGTTTGTGAAAAACACACTTTATTTTGAAGTGCAGTGTGTTTCCACCACAGAGCTTTCATTTTAAACTGGCATATACTGCTGTAGAGTGAGTGACTAACGGACAGCTACTTGACAGAGACAGCAAACCAGCTCCACAGCATGGCCAAACGCAAGTATGACCCTGAATATATTAAACTGTGTGGACCTTGAAGATCG
>JAPZEB010000009.1:19791854-19805644 GCA_029783705.1 Chaetodon striatus | reverse complement strand
GATTCTCATCATGGATGTGCAGCCGACAAATCTGCAGCAACTGTGTGATGCTATCATGTCAATATGGACCAAAATCTGTGAGGAATGTTTCCAGCACCTTGTTGAATCTATAACACCAAGAATTAAGGCAGTCCTGAAGGCAAAAGGGGTCCAACCTGGTGCTAACCTGGAAGATATGGAACTTAAAAAACAAAATTGCATACTAAATCGTTATCCCAGTAGTGGTTTAAAAAACCACAGGTGGGTTATTTCTCCATGCTGTTCAAGTCTAACACACACATGGGCTCACACATTCACATAGACTTGTTAGGAACTTTTTCCATGATTAAAGTGGCCAAATTAAGTGATCAAAAATTAAATGGCCCCGATTCTCTCCTGTCTTTGTCTGTATGCATAAGTGTATCTGTTTATCTGTCTTTTGCAAAGTTTTGAAGTCTAACTTTGTTCATAAATAATAAACACAAGATTACATTTGGCTATGTAGGGTTAAACCAACAAGTAGAATCTTTTTTAGGCAACAGAATGGTGATGTGACGTATGAACGTCGTATGTGACGAAAAAACACTTACTCATCCTGCTGACTTTAATCATTCAGCTCACTTTTGAAATCCCCGTCCTCCTCCAAATTGCCGTACTTGTCACTGTCTATCTGTCTCTGTCTCCGGCTCCCTCGTCTCTTTCCCTCAGCCTCAGAGTGTGACACAGTGTTGACACTGGATGGTTTGACACAGACAGACGAGCGACGAGATGAAAGTCAGATGTGATGAAAGCCGATCGAGCCAACAGCAAACTCATTTAGCGACCAGTCCCTGGATTCTGGGAAGACCACCTTTTATCGATGTTTCAGGGAGTGTGACGTATTAAAAAATGTGTTCAGCTCAAACTGAAAGATTGATTTGGACATGAAAAGTCCCATAAGACTCATTACAGTTAAAAGTAAAATTTTTACTAGCAGAAGATTAAAGCCCAAGCTATTGGTCAGTATTTGTCTGATGAATTGAAACTATGTTGTACTAAAACATTGGCGCTAAAAGCTTCGTCGCTCACACTCTTTTGGAAGAGCCAGTGCTGTGAGGTGTTTTAAGGTGCTTGTGTTTGAGGTTGTGCACTTGTGTGCGTTTCCTTTTATGTCTCCAGGCTTTTAAGTGAAAAGTTCAGGGATGATATTTTCGTCAGGTGTCCATTATCACCTTGTTGCCTCAGAGTTTACATGCAGCTGTCAGCTGAAGTTGGACTCAGACACCTCAGTGGAATTCTAAACTGACTCAACTATGTTATTTTAAAGAAAATCCAACATTCAAGAAGATGTTTATTGATTATATTTTACTTTCATGTCAACTTAAGTCTATTAAGAACTTCACTGAACACCAAAGGAATAAGAGCTATCGGGTAAGGAAATCAAACGTGATCTCATTCCTACTTGTTATATTTTCACGCTTAGGCAGAGGCCCTGGCATGACTGTACTGACACCGGGGGCAGCCTTCGGCATTGATGGGGTCAATGATAAGTCACTTGATTAAGACGGGAGCGGCGGTTAGCCCAAAGGCAACTAAACGACTTGTCAAGGGTTAGCATAAGATCATGGTTGAGGTTAGTCATGCGTGTTGACTTTCTTTTTTTCCCCATTAGCTGCAGCATAGCTACTACTGTTCACCGACACTTATACTAAAAGGAATATTGTTGCGATATTTTTTAAAATCTATCTATCTATCTATCTATCTATCTATCTATCTATCGTCTTGTTCTATGTGATGCAAAATTAAGTACTGATCTGGCTGTCACCATCCCTCCCTGTCTTCTGATTCTGTGTGCCCGCCACCACATTTTTTTCTTCTGATTCTTGCTCAAATGTCTCTCAAGGCCTCTGACATATGCAAAAAACGCAGAAAATCCAACCTGTTTCGAAAATTTTAATTACACACGACTGATGTAATGTGAGGTTGTATTTATTTTTAGTCATGCGTCAATTTCGGACGAAAAAAACAGACTCAGTGTGCAAAAGCCTTTAGGATGCTTCTGCCAACTCTATCATGGGGCAGAAGGAAGCATGCATATATTCATGGCTGAGAGGCACGTGCTTGTGACAACGTGTGAAGTAAACAATCATGACGTCCTGCTCTGCTGAGCTGTAAGGTTAGCAAGCTAGTTTGTGCTAGTTGAACTAGCAGTAAATCCACGACTCTTTCTGCGTGGTTTTACGGTTAGCGAAAATACATGAAACTGCTAACAACAAGGTCTTTAGATTATCTTGAGTAACCATGTCCTAATTTCTGGAAAGGGACATTGTTGAGTTTTTCAGATATTTGTTTTGTTTGCACTTTAAGCACCACAAGCTGAGTGCCATCTAGTTCCATTATATTGGAGAGAACTCAGACATCTCTACGGCTGGTATCTCCAACACTCTGCAACTCACACCAAAACTATCTAGACTTATAAACAGCATGACAGAAAAGAGAATATATATGTATTTTTGATTTTGGGATGAACTTTCCCTTTAAATGTCTTCAGCATTGATCTTTACAGCAACACATGAGAACTAAATTCTGAATTCAGCTGCTACTGATTTAACTGAGCTTAGATTGTTTGATCTTACCTCGCCTCTCCAAAGACATGAACGCTTTTACATCAAAAACATTTTTCTGTTGCTGTACTGTGCTTTTCCCAACAAGATGAGCAGGGTGGTTCTGGCAGCAACATGAGTTCAAAGTACAAACTGCCCCACCATCTTTGCAGTGAAATTGATCAAGCATTTCACATCGTGCATGAGGCCATTATGGCTTCTTATTTTCTTACCGTGCCTCCTCAGCCTTTTTAGTGTGTGCTGGAGTGTTTCACTGCAGCAAGGAGGAGAAAAAAACTGTCTTGTTGTCTAGTTTTGCCAGATGGAAACACACACACACACACACACACACACACACACACACACAAAGAGCAGGGGTTTCTGCATCAGTGAGTGGTTTCAGTGAGCAGAGACATGATGTGTGTGTAACGTGTTTGTTCTGTAAAGCAGAAATAAATTTGGGACAGTGTGCGAATGTGTGTTATGTGTGTGTTTATCTCAGAGAGCGAGAGAGTCCGAGATTGACAAAGGGAGAGCGAGAGCGAGTTTTCACATCATGCTGAAATTTTAACACCTGTTTCTTTTTCTGTTCTTTGGTGTCCAGACCTTTATGTAGGCTCGTCTCTCTGCCTTCTTTTTTATGTGTTCACTGTGCTCTTTGCCTTAATGTCACATCACAGCTCAGGCTGATTCAGAGGCAGAGCCCTTCTTGGTCATTCCTCATCACCCCGAGCCATCCTTAAGTCCTCCTGAATACCTAGAGGTGCTCATCAGATTTATCATTTTGTCTGTAAAGCATTTTATTTCCCTGCTTTGAAATGTTTGTTGCAAGTAAAACACCATATTTGAAAAGAAGTAGAAGCGTATTAGAACATTTGGCTGTCATTTTGTGTCCCTCCAAGCTATAAGGATTCAGTTTATTAAACTCCCACCCTGTTATCTTTTTTTCTTTGTCCTGTTCTGCATAGCTTATTGTAGCACTGCTCTATCACACAATATCATTGGGAGGACCCAAGGTACACAAACGCATTAGAAAACATCAGTTTTACTTTGCATTTCTTACCCTAGCTTGAAATGTCAGTGATGCAGGAATTCAAGCGTTTCCTTTGCTCGTGCATGTAAACCCCGCTGCATAAAAGCTTCTGCAAAACACCTGAAATATAAATGTAGAATAAAAATGCAAAAGGAACGACCTCTTCCATTTCACTTCCCAAATTTGACTAATTCGGATGTTTTCCTCTGCTGCTTAAGTGTACTGTTACATCACCGAGGGAAATACAGTGTGTTTTTTAGATCTTTCTAAAAAAAAACACACTTGTAGATGTTTCCACGGTTCCAAAATTTCTTCTTTATCATGCAATAAAAACAGGAGAAAACTGTAGTCACCCAAGTATGTAGCAGAAAACTGTTTGATTCATTGACTCAACTGTGTTATTTTGATAACATGAAGACTGCATATTCAATTCAAACACATATTTCTATTAAACAATGGTTTCAGAATTCAATTATAGTAATGTTTTCTCCTGTTTTCATTCCTTAAAGTGTTGTTTTAACTTATAATGATGATAATAACTGTGTAATACGGATACCATAAAACCAGGATACCTTCTGAGACGGTTATCGTACTGTGCAAATCTTACACTGTTGCAACTTTTGTACTTATATTTGAAGATTAGATTTTGTAAATGTACATTAATTATGAATAAAATCTGAATTTTGTTGAGGTTGTGGACATATGAATGGGTTATAGCTTCCCTCATATTTCATGGTTGCCTTTAAACCCAGATAATGTACAGTATATTTGCCCCCATGTGTTCTCTTCAACACTGTTGTCAGTTTTGTTTACAGCTACATTTTCACCTCTGTTATCTAGACTGCTGTCTTTCTCTTTGCTGAAGTCTTCTCCAATCACTTCAAGTTCCCCTGCTGGGACAGGATGAGCATTCCAGGATGAAATAGCTAAATCTGAAACCTTTTTTGTCAGCTGTTTGAATACAGTGAATGATCTGCGTGGATCTATTAACACAACACAGGATGGGATGTTGGGGCTCTTTGTGCTAAAAATCCAACATTAGCTTTCTGACAGGCAGCACAATATTTATTCCTTTCCTAATCTCAGTGTTACATGGTTGAGTTTGTGAGTGTTGTTGTTGTATGACACTGGGGTGATCCTTCCATCGCAGATGTTTGATTTAATTAGGCTCACATCACCTCCGGAAGGCTCAACAGTAATTTCTGCTGTCCCAGAGCCGGCCCCCTCCACGCCTACTCTGAAATAAAAAAATAAAGCTGCAGTCACCGCCACTGCTCTGTACCTACTGTGGGCTTATTCCTAAAGTCACAGATAAATCATAGCCTTTCCTAAATGTGCTATTATTATACTGCAAGTCTTGGCTATGTATGTGACTCCAGATTGCACTGGTATGAAAATGTAACCAGGCTGCATAATTCATAGGTATACCTGCAAAAAGTAATGCACCAAAATTTGTATAAATAATTAGTAAAGCTACGATCACATGACCATTGCTTTGACAAGACTAAAGAAGGAAGTAGTATAAAGCGGGGCCACTGCTGGTCATTTGGATGCCACAAGCACAGCTGCCTTGTAGAATGTTTAAATGAACTCAAGTTTCAAAAACCCTGCCTAACGGTAGTGGCAGCAGAATTTCATGATAAATGTATAAACTCAAAGCATGAGCACACCGCTTGGCGTGTTCACGCTGCAGCTGCAATGTGTGTGCTGTAAAGTGGTAAGCACAGCTCAAACTGCACTCTGTAAGATATGATTATGATTGATGATTATTTTCAGATACATTGGCATAATGTGTCTTTTCCCAAACCTATCCTATGTAACTTCTTACGAACGCAACTTTATGTGGGGCACTAATTTGTAAGAAGTTATATGAACAGTTCAGTTAATACAGAATATGAGAGTACAGATTAACAGATGATTTGTGCTGATTAGGATTTAACAGAAGTCTTTGGAGCTTGGACACCAGAGGGAGATATTTTGTGATTGAGGGACATCTGAGCAGCAGCAGGATAAATCCCCCGTGGAGTCCAGAAACTTGTGGTGGTGGTGGTAGTGGTGGTGGTGGTGGTGGTGGCCGATGACTCTGAGGCTGCTGACTACTGAGATGTATGAGGTTGATGAATCTGTAAAGACTAGGTGGTGATGGGGAGGTGGAGGGTGCACATGAATGCAGCAAGACAGAACTAAAGCAGAGACAGAACCATATTTAAAATGAGGAGCAGTAAGATGATAGGCTGACAGAGGAGGTGTGTCACTGCGCTATTGGTTGATTGTAGATGACTCAATTGACAGTTTCACTTAAAGACAATAGGTGAGCATGCGTGCAAGGAGTGAATGGCAGGGTGAGAAAGAAACTTACAGCCTGAGCATGAAAAGTATAGGAGCCTATCCAAGCAGACATCAGGAGAGACGCAGGATACAAAACTGTCACAGGGTAACACACCGAGACAATCATTCACACACACATTCACACCTGATAATCTAACCTGAATGTCTTTGAACTGTGGGAGGAGAATCCGGAGAAAACCCACACTGATACAGAGAGAACATGCACACTCTACACAGGAGGGCCCAAGCTGGCTGCTGGGTTCAAACCTGCATCCCTCTTGTTGTGAGGTGACAGTGCTAACCACTGCACCACCATGCTGCCCTTAAAAAGGCATTTGCAACCTGAAATCATCCCCTATGATTCTGTGCCACATGGGACAAAAAAAATTCAATGACTTACTTCCATGAAAATTACATTACCTGACCCCCTCCAGTAAAAGTTATCGTGTTCCGACAGGGCTAATGGCTTCACTTTCAATTGCCATAATCCACCGGCGGGCTCATGAATTAGAGAAAGGACAGACTTGTCTGAAAGAAAAGTGAGTTTGGCAGAATATTGCACTCTTGAACCTTTGAAGCCAACTGAATCCCAAACCGAACAGCTGTATCTCTCCTTTTTTGCTGGAGGCAGCAATCCACTCCTCTTCATCAGGCAGCAGGGTGGAATGTTTTCACCCAATGGGTTTTTGGTTCAAGTCAGTCCCATGAGAGCAAACATCTGCTCCGCTGAAGTGTCCTTGAGCAAGACACTGCACCCTTACCAGCCTCATGGATGGATGCTGTTGTGCAGCTGAGCCACTCAGACGCATCCGTGCAGAGAGATCAATATTGTATCACAAAATGCATCACTATTCATGAGGGTTCATTGAGGTTTGTGTCCCTGCTGTGGCCTTTGCCCTGTCGGAAAATGATAGAGGATATGCTTTTGTTACCAGAGGTCATTCACTTTCTAATGGCCATCAAATGCAGCTGTTCTCTGCAGGCACTGGCTCTGTTGGCCCCCATCTGCAAATCAAATGGAAGCGGCTGTGTGTGTGTTCCTAATTTCCTTCTCGGGCTAAATGCCCACAGTGTGTTCACATCACTTGAAAACATTTGGTTTATGGTGACAACACAGACGACCACGCATTTTTTATGTGGCAACATGTGGTTTGATTTCAAGCAAGTTTGCTTTTCTTGCAATACACTTCTCTGTTTGGTGAATTTTAAAGTTCTCTACAAGGAAGAAAAAAAATCAATGCTGAGCACAAGTGACAGCTCTTGCGTACTTGTGTGAATAGATAATAAGGTGTGTTCGATTTCCCTGTACATAACGTTTCTAGCACAGTAAGCTGTTTTAAATAGGAGTGTCAACTTAACGGTCCAGCAGGTTTTTCATCCAGGCTTCTTTATCAACAAGAATGCAGCTGCATGAAGCAAAATGAAACGCAACAACCATTAAGCATTTTCAATTTGCTGCAACCTTTTTGTAAGAAACAAACAAACAAAAAAAAACCTCGAACTGTTTACTGGTTTAATGGGAGAGTGGAAGAGTTGGAGAGCAGGGGCGCAGTACTGCATTTTGAGCAGTAGATGGCAGTTTGCATCACTGTTTTTTGAAGAGGAGGAGGGAAGCACTGCAGTGAGGGAGGAAAGAGTGACTACAGTGCATCAGAGGAGGGGATGAAAAAAGCCCTCTGAATCTAAGTCCCCAGCGGAGCAGAAATACTGGCATGGTCAAAATCAAAGGGCCTCTTCAAGGTCGGCCGCCCAACCAGACTGATTGATACTAAATAAAAAAGCAAGTACATGTGTGTGTGTGTGTGTGTGTGTGTGCACGTGTGTGTGAGAGTTTTTCAGGAAGAGAGAATCAGTGAAAGATAGCGATCTAGACAGACAAACTGGCAGCCCGAGAGGCAAACGGCTCATCGGCCAAACGCACAGCTACACTGACAAATCAACAGCCATCCGATGAGACACGGGACCGACTCAACCTGACAGCCAGGTAGACAGAGACAAGGACCGGAGAGGTAAAGACTGCAGGATATAAGGAAGCATTTAGATTTCCACATCTTCAGGGTCGCTGAAGAATATCCTACCAACTACAGATTTGGGCAACCTTTTTCAAGTGTCTCAAACATCCAAGACATATGAGAATACTTCTGCCTTTCTAGAGCAAATCTGCATAAGTTAAAGCTGCACTGAGCAATATTATTTATATAACCAGCGATTAACATGACTGTGTAATGTAGAGGTGTTGCTAGTAGTTAGCAATCAACAGACAAGTTTTTCAGTCCACAAACTCTGCTTTCATCAACATGTTTCCACCCACAGCAGAGAGAAAGTTAGTGACTAGCTGGTGAAGAGCCTTCACAAGACCAAAACAGAGCTTAAAGGAGAGTGAATAGTGGACTTACATCTATAAAGGGTCACGAGACACGACTCCAGATGGATGCTAAAGTTACTCAATGCCTGCTGGATGTATTAATAGAGAACTTTTGCTTTGGGGGTATAGATGTATGTCATGTTTTAGGTGATCTATATTTCTATAGATCACTATAGATCTACTATTTATTTTGGTAAAAAAAATTACAATAGCTGAGTCCATATACCAATTGGCATGAACACAAACACACACATTCACACACACTTAACCTTCATGTCATACTTCAGCCTCCTAGTGCAAAAATTGCGGCTGTCAAAGGGTGGGTACATTTTTGTGGAACAACTGACCAACCAACTAACCAACCTTCCAACCAGCCAACCAACAAACCAACCAAGCAACCCATAGATGGATTATTAGAGCTGCTGGACACAGCTAAAAATCATAGACTCTAAAAATAATAGATGTAGCTACCCTGACATCACCAATTGGTTTGTGGACTCCTGTTTCGATGCTTCCAGTTCAGCATCATGGCTGTCACCATCTTGATTTTTTGGAGCCAGATGTGACCATATTTGGACAAGAGACTGTCATTGTGGGGAAGCAAGAGGTAGATCTGCCTGAGAGGCTGAGGACACTATCTGCAGACAGCCTGTCAGTCAAAGTGGCCCACTCTTAATTATGTATAACTTCAAGCTTTGATAAAAGGGAAACGGGTGAGTTACATAAAAAGTCGTCCCCAGTACAGTTGTCATTAAGGGGGACATTAGCTATAAAGGCCTAAAATGGTTTTGTACTAGGCTGAAAACACGTTTATTTGTGCAGCAAAACTGGGCATTTTAACATGGGGGTCTATGAGGATTGAATGGCTTGTGGAGCCAGCCTCAAGTGGCCAGTTAAAGAACTGCAGTTGCAGCTGGCTTCATTTTCAAGCCCTGGAGATTGCTGCTTGCTGAAAATAGAATAGAAGCAGTAAAGGCTGAGCTAGCCTAACTTTTACTCCATAATATGGCTTAAGTTTTTAAAACACTGAATCCTACAATTCCCATAATGCAGCTGGATAGCATCTTTGATTAGACTTCCTCATAAATGCCCACTACTTTTTAACCCACACCTCAAGTTTCTAACAAAAGCTTTCTAGTAAAACAAGTGGAGTTAATGACTGCTGGCATTAGAAGGGATGCCAGCGAATGATGACATCATGGTGACATCATCAGGGGTATTTTTTTGAGACAAATGAGACATCATACAATTGTTTTAACGACCCAAGTTGTTATTTGACAGAGATGTAACTTGTCGGCAAACCCCAAAATTCACACTGTGGGATAAAAATATTGCAACTACCTTTGTTACCCTGCATAACCCTGTAATATAGATGCTCACGTGGTGAAAAACACCAATCTGCATTCTGTATGTCAGGCCACGGACCAACTGCCTTACAGCGTGCGTGTGCTCTCTCCGTTCCTTATAGCCTAGTTTCCACCATCTAGGTCACCTCATGTACAGTGCCTCACCCATAACCTCCGTCTGCTGCAGAGTGTGTGTGTGTAAGAATAGCATTTAGGTGGGCGCATGGTACAAGCTGCGTTCACAGTGACCACCTATTTATACTCACTGTCCTGTCCCCAAAAAAAAGGCATGATACTGGCCTTATAGCGCTCCCTCTTGTTCCTCGTTCCCTCCTTCCCATCTGCCCTGACTTTTCTTTTCTCTGTGCTGTATTTCTTTTCCTGTCCTTCGTTCTGTCACTCATTGTGTGAGTAGCTGTGTGCTTCACAGAGAGTTGGAAAAAAGATATAGCTGCAGAGGAACAGAAAACAGAAATTGGAGGCGATGGAGAAAAAGTTTGAGATACACTAAACATGAAATTAAACATGACCCCATCCAGTTTTCTGTAGACAAAATCTCTCTGTGTGACTTTTTCAGGGAGCTGGATGTGGTTGGCTTCAGGTTCTATTTTGTATTTCTCATTCTAGCACTAACCTTTCTCTTTGTCTTTTTTTTACTCTCAAACATGTTTCCCATCTCTCCATCTTTTCACATTATATCTCTGTATCAGTGTCAGAACTCTATTTCTCTCAGTTTATGATGAATCCATTGCGCTCTCTCAATTTCAGACGTGGTGAGTCGAGCTGAAGCCCTGCGTCTCATGCATTAAACGCACCAATCAGTGCTCCTGGGGGGATTGGTGATGATCTGCTATTGGGCCATAGAGAGAATAATGTTTAAACATTAGCTAGTGGCTGTCGATCATGCATGTGATTGAACGTACCGAGCCAAATTGCTTGTGTAGTAAAAAAAAGAAAAAAAAAGGAAGTGAGTGTGTGCAGGGGGAAGGCTTTGTGTATGCCTGGCAAATCTAGATGCCAAAAACTGTGTTTTAATGTTCGTGGGGTTCCTAACTCCTCCTGGTTGAGGCTGTAACTGAAGCAATAAGCTGTTTTATTTACAAGGATATGCACTCTACATAACAGTGTTGCAAAAGCTGGATTTAGACAAATGGATGTTGATCCTAGAACAGCGGCGCACAATCCCCAGGTGGCAGCATTTCAGAAGAAAACTGCATAAAATGAATCTCTTGGGACAACCCAAAAAGATTCCCTGTGGATCACTGTACATTGTTTGCTGTTTGAGTGAAAGTAGACCACACATTTTGGGGCATTTGGTTCTCGAAATAAACAGAATGGTTTGTTTTTTTTCTCCGGCCTGTCAAAATGCATTTAATTTGTGCATAATCAAAAATCGAACCAAATAGTATTGGATCGTCTGAGCAGGACAGAGACAGACCCCTCGTCACAGCATTACATTCTGCATCAAAATTAGTTTGGCTCTGATCTAATTTTAAAATGTCCCATATGACTTAAAGGCAGCATAAGGATCGTTCATTGTAATGGATATTAAGTCAAATTAAGTATTAAAGGGACCAGGGTGTAGGATTTAGGGGAATCTATTGGCACAAAAGGAATATAATATTGATAATTATGTTTAAGCATAAGCAGCAGGCATCCAAAAGACAGGGATGCAAAATTAGAGTGAAACTGGGGTTGCTTTTGTTTCCCTTTTTGCCTACAAGCATGTTTGCTGGCACAAAATGTGACTTACTTTGGGCTTAAAAGGAGTAGTTTCACATTTTTGGAAATATGCTGAATCTTTTTCTGGCAAAGAATTATATCAGATTAAACAATCAACACTGCTCTCACATCTTTACAGTAAATGTGAAGCTGCTGCCTGCAGCCCATTAGCTTAGCATATATCCTGGAAACAGGGAGCTACCCTGGCTTTGTCCAAAGGTAACAAAATATGCACACCAGCACCTCTAAAGCGCACTAATTATTATGTTATAACTCGTTTGTTTTTATCCGTACAAAAAGTGTAAAAACAAAAAACTCTCATTGCATGTAGGATTATAGTAGTTGCCAGGCAACCATTAGAGAATCTGGTGCTCCTAGCTAAGTAATGGGCTAACCTGGTCTCAAAGAAATGCATGAAACCATCACAACCTTTTCACATTATGTGGTGGTGGCACATAATGTGTTAAAGTTAAGTGCTGGCACCACTTTTGGTGTCTAAACCCAACCATGCTGCCACTTTGTAATGTAAACATACAAACTATGTGGACCTTGAACTAATGACGAAGAAGAAATCTGGACCCCATTGCTGAACCAGTTGGGAACCACTGCCTTATAGAACTGTGAATCTTCATTAATTTTATACTTCAGCCTTGTACAAATTAAATAAATTAGATAAAATGTGTAAACTAGAGATCTGTAGAGGTGCTGGTGAGCTGTTTTCCCCTGTTTTCATTCTTTGCCCTAAGCTAAGCTAAACTGAAGCTGGCTTTGGGCTACATATTTAGCCCACAGATATGAGAGTGGAATCATCTAACTCTCCTACAGAAAGCTAATGAGAGTATTTCCCCAAACCAAGAAAATTAATGTAAGTGCGATATTGCATTGTAATGCAAATTACTGGAGAACAAAAGAAACACCAAGGTAAGAATGTGTGCAGCTGTGTTAAGTATGTGACTGATAACGACCATGTTCGGTCTATCCACTTTGATTTAAAAAGTCAGAAAGATTACATGCTGTGTGGAAAAGTAGCACCAGATTTCTATCTAAATGGATTTGCTGAGAATGACGTGTTTTACTGAAAGTGGTGGCTTATTCTGATGTGAATTTTCATTTGTCTGAAAATGACTTTGACGGAACTTTTTGCACTCACAGCTCCACAGGAGATGGAGCACAGTTTACCTCCAAGCTCTGCTGCCCTGGGGATACAATGTCACTGCCCATATTGAGACTATTTTTCTCCCCTGCTGTCGATAGCATCTACCACATGGCAAAATAACTTGAAAAGTCTGACCTTGGGTGCAGAGGTAAACACCTGGGACTGCTTTACTGGGACTCTGTCAGAGGAATATGATTTTCACTACAGGTTTTAAAAGTAAGGCAGAAAAATATGTTTTCTACCCTCTATTGTGCAAATATACTGCTTCTCTGTTCACCTTCTCGGCTCTAATGCTGTTTTGTCCTGTATAAATGTGTGTGTGTGTGTGTTTGTACTTGTACTGACAGATTTGCGATGTGACCAGAGAGCGGTGAGTGTGTGGCTGTTGCTTTACCTGAGCCACAGTGACCTGATAAAGTGTGTGTGTGCGCGCGTGTGTGTGTGTGTGTTTTCCGTGTCCAAGGTGAATTGAGCTGATGGCTGATGGCAGGCGGAGTGCTGACAAGACAAACGTTTCACCTTTCCCTTCTTCACTTCGCCCACTGTTTCTCTCACCCCTGTTGCACCAGTGCCTTTCCATTATCCCCTAGACACATACAGTGGCACCCCCAGATATTTTTCATAGGGATGCCCAGATGGGGCCGCTAAAAGTCTGGGCGTAGAACACCAAAATCAAAAGTCATAACTGAACTTTAGGAATTTGCTAATGCTGTTGAAGTATAGGCTTGTTGCAAACTTTGCCAATATGGAGTTAGGGAATCACACACTGATATACCTTGGTTTCTCATTTTATAGTTAATACTACTATATGTACTGTATTCACAGTGTAGAACCAATTTTTATTAAAATATCTTTAGGTAAGAGTTCAAGGGAACCCTTTGAAAATGGCCATCTCTGTTGTTTTCCCACCAAAATTTAGCATAGCTTTGGAGCTTTCTTTAGCCCCCGTTCAGACAAGCTATGCCAACATAGTTGTCACTAATGGATGTCTTAGGTTTTCTAGTTTCAGAGGATACCTTCCCTCTAGTTTAAAAAATGAGCTCGCTACAGACTCTTGACGACAATGATGTTGGCCTCCAATTGTTTGACCTTGGCTTTTGCTGGTATCCCTTCTGATGCGAGCAGTTAAATAAGGGCGACACCACTGGACACATATGTCTTTTCCACCCAAATTAGCACATGTATACAGGTTTTGTAAATATGGGAAAACATGCTAGAAATAGGCAATAGTCTCCTTTCCCATTGCCATGTATACGTGGCTCTGGTCTACTGGCACACA
>JAPZEB010000009.1:19770451-19783150 GCA_029783705.1 Chaetodon striatus | reverse complement strand
TGTGAGAGCCGCTGAGTTGGAAATTCTGTTCACATCAGATATCAGGAATTCCTGACAGCTACGATAGCTCCCTCCTGGTAAAAAGTACACGTTCTGCCAGCATGTAGTGAATGCAGAATTATGCTCAGATGTAATGTGCCCGACTGCCAACAGCATTCTGGGAAATGTATCATGCAGTATCTATCTACCCTTTCGTTTATTTTCTTCCTGTTGCATCTGGCCAGGCTGCACCCTGAACTGACTGATGGAAAAATAAAAACATTCATCACTTGAGGCAAAGTGGCTCACTTGTAGCATGAGTGAAGATTTCTGCCTTCATTCAACATGAACCAGGTTCAAATCCTTGTGCTGGCAAACAGCAACACTGCTGAAGTGCCCTTGAGCAAGAAATCAAGAACCCAACTAGCTTCAAAGAGTCAACATCTGACCCTGACCTCTGACCTCTCTGTGATGGGAGAACAGCGGAGTCGACTTAGCTCAAGAGGAATTAAACGTCTATTGTCTGTCTTGTGTATGTGTGTTTGAGAGTGTGTGGGGTTATGTTTGTATGCGTGTCTACTCCGAGTGCGAGAGAGTGTGCTGACATTGATGAATGAGCCCTACATCAGAGCAATCTGCTACCACGGCTCTATAAAACAACCACAAATCACTTCAGGAAACATGTTTTTGAAGAGGGCCTCCAATGTCAGATGCTGTCTTGTGTGAGTGCATCTGTGCATAAATCAGCGCGGATAGGTTTGTTTGTGTGTCAGTGTGTCTCTGTGTGTGTTCATGTGCGTATGACATGCATCCTTGCCGGGTTTCCAATATTCCTATACTGCGTAGGTGAGTCCAGTGTATGTGAAAGAAGGGATGGATTAGTCTCTCTGCAGCAACAATTCTCTCCATTCAGGTTGGCTGAATGCAATTCACCTCGCTTCAAGCCTCCCGTTGAGTCACACATTTAGAGTATTGTTTTATTGTATGTTTAAAGCTATTCTATCTTAGCTTATCACAGCATGCAACCAGTGGGAGCAAACATCAGTCATTGAACCCTGATAATATTTTTTGTGACAGCAAAATAAATGAGAATGTAAATATGCTCCTGAGTAAATGTCTGTTTGTATTTAAACTGCACAAATATCATTTAGATTTGTCCCAGCTGACAATGATTTTCTGTACAGACGTTTATGGTCCCTAGAGGATAAGTCCCAATTTTTGAGATTCTTGACTACCTCCACTGCCACCATGAGGTTGATATTTGTCTTAAATGAATTATCTCGACAACTATTGGATGGGTTGCCATGAAATTTGGTACAGACATTCATTTACCTCAGAGGATGAATCCTAATGACTTTGATAAACACTTTTTGTTTGGCACCATCATCAGGTCAAAATATGTATTTGTCCAGTACTTTAATTTATGACCAAATACCTGCAAAACTAATGGCAGACTAATCAGCCTCATTCTCATGCATTTAGTGCTAAATAACTAATGTTAGCATGCTAACAAGCTAAACCAAGATGGTAAACATAACATACATGCTAAACATCAGCCTGTTAGCACTGCAAAGCACTGCCATTCGATGATTCTGATAATTACAGGAAGTCAAGGTAATGTTGTCATGCTGATGAGTATGGTTACACATACATTAGTGCTCAGCATTAGGTTTAAAAACAATAGCTTGATGTTAAATTCTTAGTATGTATACCTTTATAAAGTAATGCTGCACAATTCATATACATTCCACATTATCATGAGCCAGTAATTCATGTATATCCCAAGCACTGTGAAGGCTACGATCAAGTGACCAATGACTTACATGGGTAAAGACAGAGTAGAAGCAGAAGACCAAAAGTCTGCTTAAGGAGGTAGTTTGGGGTCACTGATGGGTCAAACAGCACGGGACTTCACCCCAGGAGACCAATGTTTGCTGTGTTTCTTTTCCTATACCTAATGTTATGTCTACTGTCTAGGGGAACCTAAACATAACATGCTGTGACTCTCCACTCTTCCCACTCTAAAGGAACGCCAGTTACACAGTATTTCAGTATTTCAACAATGTGTGTAGTTTGATTTCAGAGTTGAGCAGTGCCCAAAACACCAAACAAGCTAAACTCAGCTAAACTCCTACCATTGGAAACCAGAGAAAAGAACATGGCAATGCCAAACACTAATCCTACTAAAGCTGCTTAAAAGTGCTCTATTTACAGTGCTCAAACAAAAGAATACAAGAAAACCCACTAACAACTCTAAAAAGTAAACTGTTAAACAAAACTCGACTCACCTTTTCAAAACTGATCAGAATACTTTCCTAAACAACAAAGTTATAAGCAAAGTTACACACCAGTTTACAAAGTCAGACGGTTTTGCCTGCAGGTACTCACCAACCGGTGTACATTCACTGTCTAAAGCACTGGCTTTGTTGGAAGTTGTAGAGTGAAAAGGAGGGAAGAGGATCTATTGGCTGGTATTTAAAATCTCCTGTCATGCACTGGACCAATAGGGTGACAGCAATCTCTTTGAATGGTCCAATCAGCAAACACCACCTGCTTTGCATCATCCAATCACACCCCACCACATGTACACACTCTAAAGGGAGGAGAGAGACATCAGTGACTGATCACTGTAGAAAAATACAAGCACATATGTACAAAAAATGACCTGGGTGATAACCCTAACCCTTGTAACTTCACTTGCCTAAACCTAAAGATGCCCAACCATCTCCCTTTCCTAACCCTAACCAAAGTAAGTTTATTTGCCTAAACCTAACCTACTTACATTAAATACGTAATGTCATTTGTGGGGCGCTAATTCGTTAGATATCATATGATACCCCCCCCCACACACACACACATATATGTATAGACATATAGATATGTTGCAATGTTACAAACAATGGCATCGTCCTTCATGTTCTCCAGCTGATGTCTTAGGATGATGTCCTCACAACTGCGATGACGAAGTTGTTTCCTTCCTTACAAGCCTCATCCATGGTGGTGACCTCATAACCCTCCATAGCGGCCTGCAGGGCATTGATGGAGTTGATTTTGGTGACGATGACACAAGCTCCGAACCCACGCAGAGCCAGGACGCAGCCTTTACCTGCTTCACTTGAAAGTTTTCCGGGAAAAAGAAAAAAAGTTCTGTAACATAAATTTCTCCATTTAGACCCCAGTAAATGTTTATTAATCATTCCGTTATTATTGTAGATTTCATTCTTCATATTTGCCAAACTTTGACGCATTTCGAATGTCCAGTTCATCTCGGTCCTCTTGCCTAAAAGTCTCAAAGCTCCACAAGGTTACAACTGATCGCTTACTAATTTACCTATAATTAGTTCAAATTTTTTCAATGTATAATGTTTAAGATTTTTAAGATCAGTATTAGTTATCGGTCAAATTAGTTGTTATATATCGGCATATGGGATAGCAACAAAAAAAAAAAAACAATATTGTTGATCGCTTACATATATACATACAATCCATATAATTAGATTGGTGGTCAATGACATGAACTATTTTGCATTTGATTGTGTAAAACTTTTCACATATGAAAATCTAAAAGCTATAAGTTTTGAGTACTTGGCACTTAGCTTGGACTCATTTATTTGTACAACTGCATTTTGTCAAATTATACTATCATCACATCATGTGGCAATTCCAATGAATCTAAGTAAATGATAATATTGAATTTTCATCCAGCCCTTGGTTGTGTATATGTGTGTGTGTGTGTGTGTGTGTGTATGGGGTAAATAAGGTCCACTCTGACAGTTACCTTCACTATGTGCTGAAGGGCAAATGCCCAGCATCGCTCGGCCCCGTGGGAAATATTCCTGTTCTAAACCTGGAAACAGAGCGGAGATTGTTCCTTTCATCTCCCTCACTCTCGCTCCCTATTTTCTCCCAACTCCTCGTTCCCACTTTTTACAATCTCTCCCCCGCTTTTCTCCACTCTCTAACTCTCTCTCATCTCTCTCATAGCACCTGTAATTCCTGCTTTCTCCCCTAATCAGATCCTAATAGGAAAAAGCTTGCAGATGTCAGCACTAGTTAATTAGCACTCTCTTCCTTTTCCCTTTTGCTGTCTCCCTCAATCTCTCTCTCTCTTTGTCCCTCTCTCTCACACACACATACACTCTCTCTTATTATTTCATAGCCAGAGTAACTTCTCTTATGCTGTCATACAGTAGAATCTAAAGGGCAGAGATGATTACTGAGCCACCATTAAACTCTAGATCAGTCATTTGGACACAGAATTAAATTCTGGAGTCAACTTGTTTTGCTTCTTGGACTAATACTATAACCTTTTGTATCTGTAGCAATTTATTTAGTTTGCTAAATTTTCTCAAAAGAAAAAAAAAAACATAGCATCATATACAAATTTCATATGCACCATATTTTACACAGATAAATGGCTTGATCATATATGACTGCACTCATAAGACTACACACTGTAACACAAGAGAAACCTTGTTCCTTTTACAGTTTTTATGAATATATTTCCACATACCATTTAAAACATAATCAGGGTTTTCCACAAATTCATTTATTTGTGGTGGTCCACCACAATTGGAGCATCTGTCATCACAAAAAGATTTTCTATTTTTAGAGCTGGACCGTACATTAGAAGCACTATTGGAATATGTACACCATTTGATTATTTAAAGAATTACGCTGGCGGACCATAGAGCATACTATGGGCAGAAAAGGAGTACATTGAAACTTAACCCTTCATTCTGCTGGGTCTAAAAGTTTGCATTCACTTACAGCAGCTGCTCCTCTCATCCATCGATCTGAGCTGATCAGCCGTGAGCGGATCAACAGACTAATTATCCACTCTGCGAGTCGTAAACTGCTGCTGAGAAAAAAGAGAACTCACTTAGAGCTCCGCCTCCGTTGTGTTCACGGACCCACAAAAACCTCCAAATTGACAGAATGCACAGAATAATACAAAGGGACACACAGACATTTAAAAGACAAACTACGGTCACACATAGACTCTTATTATGGAGGGAATACTGATAGTGTACAGTATGTAGTGATAGTATACATATAACATATGTGTGTAGGGATGGGGCTAAGATATAGAGAGACAGACTACTGGGTGAAAAACAGAAACTAATGATTAACTGGAACAATATTTTTTGAAATTTGATCAGTATTGCGTGACATTGCTGAAGCTGGCAACAGCTAAACAGGTAGCAGTGTAACCACTTGGGGCATGTTCACACTGTCACTTTACATTCACTAAAAGTGTATTTGCCTGGGCTCTGATTATTATTATATGTGTCCGCCAGCATCATGGAAAGGATCCCTACTAACATAGACCTTTTTCTTAAAGAGTAAGATCCTTTTCGTTTAACCAGAAACAGCCCGCAATTTGCTATCACCAAACCCACCAGACTCCACTTATATAAACAGTCATTTTATTACTGTAAAACACATTTCATACAAAGCCAAGAGAAACGCAAAACTTACAAAAGCTGCTTTGGTTCATCTTTCCACTGTGACAACAATCAACAACTCTGATTTTGTTTAAATAAAAGCTAAATTTACTCAGTTAGGTATGAAACTATGCTGGCTCTGTACACTCTAAAATTAGTGTTTATTTATATGGAGTCTGGTGGGTGTGGTGAGAGAAATTTTGGGACTGTTTCTGGTTAAGTTCTGTCTCCATAGGGATCCTTTCCATAATGTGTCAGACACTTTAAATAACAACCTGAACCTGTGAGTGGCAAAAACATGCACTTTTAGTGGATGTAAATTGATGGTGCCCTGAATTGCCTGTTGCAGTGCTCTTACTCAATACTGGACCAGTTTCCAAAAGTGTTGTTCCCATTAGCCATCTAGACAGATGCACAGTAAAATAAAGTCCAGGGTAAAAAAATAAGAAAGTTGTCCTTTAAATAAAGTTGCTGACATGCAACACTGGTGTCTCCTGTCTTTTCAATAACTGTGTATGTATCATGTTAAAATATACTTACTTGTAAATCATCAATATTTGTAGAAGCAGACTGCAGCAGTCCTGTTGTTAAATTGCATTTAAGAATATAAATAAACCCACCGCAGCTGCTGTAAACTCACTTTCAAAGCTTAATTCATAATTCATCTTGAAATTCTGCGTTAACTCTGTGACATTATGCAACCAGACAGTTTTGGGCTGTCATCCATCCAAACGGCTAATGCTTGGTACAGTATGAAATGTTAATGAGTGAGTATGATGTTATTCTCTGTGACCCTTCCACAGTCCTGCTTTATGATTGCCCACAGTGTAGCCCCTGCTAGATGCATGTGT
The DNA here is from genome assembly GCA_029783705.1 of Chaetodon striatus. Taxonomy (NCBI): domain Eukaryota; kingdom Metazoa; phylum Chordata; class Actinopteri; order Chaetodontiformes; family Chaetodontidae; genus Chaetodon; species Chaetodon striatus. The sequence goes on along the minus strand of JAPZEB010000009.1, from coordinate 19,776,873 downwards.
GCATGAAATACGCACTTGCCCAAGAAGCTAGAGACTTACATATATACAGTATGCTATACATTTACAAATATCACAAATGCACACACATACACACTCACAGAAGGAAGACAAACACACATGGACACACAGTTTTTCGCCTGAAGTATGTACACCCAAAGAAGCCATAACTTGATATCATCAGTGGGTGCACACTCATGGCTGAGGCGTCATTCAATAGATCTGAGACAAGTCTGCTGTCTGTGAGAAAGTCCCAGTGAGGGCTTTTAACAAAAATATGTTGCTTTGTAAAATTAACAAGGAATCACATTCTCTCTTTGTGAACATTAATTCCACTTCCACAGCTGGAAGTGTTTGACTATGTCTTTTTAATGACAGCATCTGCCAAAAGCTGGTGTAACTTTCCATCTTGCTGCCTCCACAGCTTCCTGTCACATCTTGCTGTCCTCTCCTCCCACGTCTTTGTTGGAATTTTTTTTTTTTTCAATTATTCTCGTCCCTCTCCCTCAACGCATCCCCTCTCTGTCTCGCACACTACACGAGAAAAGCAAGTTTCAAGTTGGGTGTGAAACCATCAAGCTAGCATTTTTGGAAGACTGGCAATGTGCAACAAAAATCAGCACATCTACCATGTAATCTGATCACATTCTGGAGACACCCATCGCTGCTGGAAACTTATTGCTGTAGTCAAAAGTGAACGATACAAGTCATGAAGTGAGGGCTAGTAAAATACAGTATAATCGCAATAATTTATGATACTGCAAAGAGAATCATTTTTTGATATAATACCTAATGAATTCACAATCAGTAGCATTTTTTCAACCAAATGAATTTAGCATTTTGAGATTAAAGCCTTCATGTGAGACATTATGCGTCACTCAAATCTTCAAATCGTCAAAATCTCATTATCATCATTGTCTTTTATGGGGGAAGGAGATAATTTCTGTTTCTGTGATTAGCTTGAAGAGCATGGCAATTAAATTAATTTACTGTAATGGTTTATTCAACTTCTACAAAGTTTGCGACCACATGTAGAGTCTCTGAGTGGTTCAATGTTTCACTTTTGTGTAAACTGTCGTGCAACCTTTCTGTTCTGTTCTCTGTTTTTATTCACTGTGACTCATGGTGTAAGTGAAGGTGTGATGGTGCAGCATGTCAGAATGTGTTTCGACCTGAGTTTGTGCCTGTGTGTGTGTGTGTGTGTGTGTGTGTACAGAGAAAGTCCCATGCCATCCATTACACAGACGCAATACAAGCACTAATAACTAATACAGAGGAAGAAGACCCATGGAGGTCTTCATGTAGAGTGAAGCGTGGAATTGACATTTCCTCCTTATTGCCTCACAAATCACCACCTTTGTGTGTGTGTATGTGTGTGTGCGCGCGCTGCTCACCCTAGATTAATTTATGGAGTGTCATATAATCACAGCTTATAGAAAATTACCTGCAATTCATCACCCGTGTAGCCCCTGTGAACCATAGAGACACACACACACACACACACACACACATCCTCTCTCAACTGTGTGATGTTTTCCTAAACCTTTATCTCTCCGCGTCATTAGAAAGTGATGGTGAAAACTGATGGATGGATGGATAGATAGATAGATACATAGACAGATCATCCCAGGTTGTCAAAAACCGTCACATTATTGTGCTCCTTAGCATGTCATACCGATGCTTAAGTCCACATGAGATGCATCAGGCTTTCAAATAACCCCAGTGTAAACCCAAATGCTGCAGACCCTCAGAACAAAGTCGTAAAAAGAGTGAGAAAGTCCATGTAGAGTGGGTGGAAGGGGTGGTAGATAGATTAAACAAACACAATCAGGATACAGCAAGGAGACTGCTGTTCATGTCCAGGGTGAAACCAAAGTCGTGACGTACTTATGCCACTCACATGACATATTTACAACACATTATGTACTTATCTTAATCCAAAACATGATGTTTGGTGTAAGCTGCAACCGTAGACAACTTTAACCATGTGTTACAATGAGTTTCACCCAGGATACAACCGTCGTCCAACCCAGTCCCTGTCTGAAGTCATCGAAATCCAGCGCTTGGCCAGTGACTTCCAGCGTGAGACACTGATGAAAAAAGCCATCCCTTAAATGTCGGCAGTCGCTGTTATTGGTTACCAGTGCCAGGCGGTGTCAGAGAGTAATGCCACGGGACAACTAAGGCGGCAGAAGTAAGAGTATGATGGGTGGGATGGGCGTTGCATGGGTCCAACACCCACCAACTTTCACCCGAGAGGTAACATTGTAAAGCCAAACACTGTTCTTTTTCCCTAAACCCAACAACGTGCTTTAGTTGCCTAAACCCAACCAAGTGTGTGTATTGGCAAAATATAACCATGTGCCTTTGTTGTTGAAGTAAAAAAGAGACTGTATGCAAACGATACATTCCCTATGAAGACGGAAGTGCATGTCATATCTCAACATGGAAAGTCCATGACCAAACGTCGATATGTGACAAGGTCAGAGTGAGAACGTGTTGACATACAGGTGGCAAAGGGTGCTCCTCCGAGAGATGCGACAGGTTGTGCTCGGTCGGTATCACACGTGAGAAAGCATCGATATTTGACGACCTGGGATGACAATGCAAAAGATAGAAAGACAGATTGATTGATAGCGCACACACACAAAATGTGACAGCGGAATAAAATTACTTTCACCAGACCACTTTCCAATTATTCTTTATCACGTCAGCCTTCATTCATTTATCTATGCATGAGAGGGAATGTGTGTGAAAATGTAAATGTAATATGACTTGAGATAGATAGATAGATAGATGGATAGATGGATAGATAGATAGATAGATAGATAGATAGATAGATAGATAGATAGATAGATAGTATCTGTATATGGTTTATTTTTTCTACGAGCAAATCGGGCTAAAAACACACTAGTAATCAATTATGAATGATATAACGGATATATGAGATATGATAGAAATGATCTAATTATGATAGATGATAAAATATGCATCCAGTGCTTTCACATATTCGTCAGTTGTGTGAAACCAGAGAGCAAGAGAGATGAGCCGCCAGAGACAGGGCTCTTCATGTGATTAAAACAGAGCAGAGGAGCGTGATTGTTTGCTGACCAGCACAGACAAATGTGCTCCTGGTGTGAACGGCCAGGCAACTACTGATGGGCAGCTGCGTGACAATTAACATATCGGGGCGTTTCTGCATCCAGTGTGAACATGGCGTAAGGGGGGGAAACAATCCTTTCTTCTGCCTTGAGTACATGTTATGTTTTCAGCCCGATATAGTGCAGCCTAACAGGACCGACAACAGCCAAACAAAAGAATTATTTTGAGGTCCTCTGAAGGCACTGTGCGAACTGTTTCCTGTCCACACTTATTAATTGTGGGCGCAAGTGTGTTTTTCTGTGGTCGTACATGTACAGTGTGTGCGTATGTGTGTGTGTGTGTGTGTGTATTTGCAAGTTGGGGAGCAGAACTGCTTCTAAGTCTTAGTGACAACTGTGTCCAGAATGTCAAGCAAACTGTCGCAGGGACAAAACCTCAGGGTCACTCAGCCATCTGCTGTTGTTCCTCATGTATATGTATGTGTACGTGTGTGTGTGTGTGTGTGTGTGAGGGGTGTATGCTATTCACTTTTAATGTGTAGATGCACAAGGTAGTCTGTTTGTGTTAGCCTGTGTGCAAGGATGTGACTGTTTTAACCTGCTCACTGTATGTGAATTTACCAGTTACTGTAATTCTTCCGTGGTGTGTTTGCGAGCGCACATAATAGACATGTTCAAATGAATAATGCTGACAGTTTAATTCCTTTACTGTTACTGTGTGATCTGCTATTACAGCATAATGGCCAATCATTCAGAATAGGCTCTTAATGTGCGTGATTGTGTGTGTGTGCGAGTGTGTGTGGGTGCTGTTTGACAAGGAGCTAAATGGGAATGAATACTTTAAATTGCCTTTGCAGTTCCAGCTTTGCTGTTTAAGCAGGATATTATTATTACACTGATGGTGTTTCTCATAAACTCATCGCTAACATGACACAGTGAATCCGCCTTGTTTATCTGTTTCTTTTAGATATGCTCGATACTTGTGTACAGAGAGCGCCGATCTACATTCTCAAGGTGAAATATTTACTGCAGCCTAATCTCTCACTGTAATAACGATGATAAATTAAACATGAGTACTTATGGAGTCATTAACCATGCTCATTAGTTGATTGACTGGCAAATATTTCAGTTTCAGTAACATCGAAAATACCCGCAAATCTCTGCCTAAATGGTGCATAGAGGTAAAAGTGTTAATTAGCTTATGAATTTATTGCTGTTTTGATGCTGACGCTAGACGTTCAATTCTGCCCCTGGTTCAACCACAACAAATAAATCCTCAACCTGTGGGCAAACTGATGCCCTTCATTTTAACTGGTTTAAAATCCCACCTCTGTAAACATTCAAGGTGTGAAGCATGAAACTAATTATGATGGAAGTAAAGGTTTTAAAATGTAGCGAGAGTAAATTTAACGCATGTCATACTTAATTACCTGGTGCAGTCATTGTTTTCAAGTGTCAGTTCTGTTCAATTACACACTGGCAGCTTTCCATGGTGCATCAAATCACCTGTCTGGGAAAGTGTTTTGATTTCCTCATCCAGAAGCAGACAGATGTGACCAACTGTTCAATCCAAAGTTAAGTTTTGATTACAGAAAACAGGGAGCAGAGAGATCAGGCCTACACTGATAACGATTTCATGGCTTCATGCTGCCCACGGGCAAGTAGTTTTAAACACAATATTTAATATTTACAACTGATCAGCTGACAAAAAAGGGTGACTGTGACTAAAAATATGGGCCTTATATGGGATTGTCTATGGGTTCCATAATGGCCCCATGCCAGTTGCCCACATGGTTGGGTTTAATCAAGTTGGCCCCACATAGGTTATGCTGGGGCTACCTGGGTATGAGGTGGGTATAGGCCCAAAATTGGCATTTTATCTGGCTTCCACTTTGGTAAACCCACCCATGTGGACAACTGGCATAGCGCCGATGTGGAACCTGTGGACAGTCCGATATAGGGCCCATTTTTAGCCCACATACTACCTATATGGGCCCCACATACAAACATTGGCTGGGTATGTCACAGCAGCAGCAGCAATTATTAGGTCTGTGTTAACTGTAACTTCACTGTCATAGGCCATGTCAATAGAGTTATAGAGTGCAGTTAGTTTATTACGTATAATGGATGGAGGGGATGAGGGTTGAGGGATGAGGATCAAGGGTCGAGGAAAGTAAGGAAGAGGATCATGGGATGTGGGATGAAGGGATGATGGTCTAGGGATTTGGGATGAGGGTTCAGGGATGTGGGATGAATGGGATGAGGGTTTGTAGGGACAGGTAAGAAGGGAAGGTGGGGAGAATGATTGGAGAAATGAGGGTCGCAGACAGGTGGAGGGTGGAATCTGATGGCAGACCGTTGTCAGCTGAAGGGAGGAGGGCGCAATGGAACCAGGGAAGTTGAGATGGAGTGGGAGAGTCCTCTCTTCGCCTGCTCTACTATGGATAGATCCCCCTGGCAAGTCCTGTATTCTGTGGAGAGAAAGAGAAAAGGGAGAGATAACAGCAAAAAGAAAAACAAAGAAAAGGTGTTTTGGGGGGAGGGATGTGAGAACAGAGTCAAGAGGGAGGTAAACAAATAAGATGTGCTTGAATACTTTCAGTGCGGAAATGGATGAGATTAAGGTGTGGTCTTTGTTAATGAACTTAGTTAAAAACCTTCATTTATTACAGCTCCTCAAAAATGGGCATCTTATCCGGGGTCAACTTGGGAAACCCCACCTATGTGGGCAGTTGGCATAGGGACAAAGTGGAACCTGTGGACGATCCCATAAAGGGTCCATTTACCATACATTTAGTGCCCATATGGGCCCCACGTACAAATGTTGGCTGGTTATGTCACAGCAGCAGCAGGAAATATTGGGTTTTTGGGTAACTAACAAACAACACGCCAGTAGAGTTAGAGAGTGCAATTAGTTTAATAGGTATAATGGATGATGGGATGAGGGTTTAGGGATGGAGGGATGAGGGTCAAGGGAAGTAGAAAAGAGGATCATGAGATGAAGGGATGGGGGTTCACGGATGTGGGATGAAGGGATGAGGGTCTTGGGATGGAGAGATAAGGGGATGTAGGGAAGGGGAAGGAAGGAAGGAAGGTGGGGGGAATGATGGGAGAGATGAGGGTCACAGATAGGTGGAGCATGGAATCTGCTGGCAGTGCGATGTCGGCTGAAGGAAGAAGGGCGCAACGGAACCAGGGGAGTTGAGACGGAGTGGGGGAGTCATCTCTTTCCCTGCTCTACCCTGGTGATTCCTGTATTCTGTGGAGAAAGAGAGAAAAGGGAGAGATAACAGCAAAAAGGAAAAACAAAGAAAAGAGGTTTTT
>JAPZEB010000009.1:19628047-19639176 GCA_029783705.1 Chaetodon striatus | reverse complement strand
TCACACCTACGGACAATTTAGAGTCACCAATTAACCTGCATGTCTTTAGACTGTGGGAGGAAGCTGGAGTACCCAGACAAAACCCACGCAGACTCCAGGTCTGAACCAGGAACCCTTGCTGTGAGGCAACAATGCTAACGACTGCACTACTGTGCTGCCTGGTTGTTATTAGGTCTAGAAAAAAGATCATGCTTTCTTTCAAATTAGCTCATAATGTGACCTAACTACGTCACATAATCGATGCACAGTTCCTGAGCACAGTGGTTCTCAAACTTTTCCTGTCTTGCCCCCTTTCAGAAGCTAAAAAAAAGTTCATGCCCCTCCCACCCTTCAATTTATTATCAGCTATTAACAATAATTGAGGAAGCAACTAATAGAATAGGATCCATGTTGACTTTTAGTAACATAAAGGTCAATATGATAACACCAGCAAACCCGTTATTTTCCCTACATGAATTGATGTTGTTTCACTCCATCTGTTTTTTGCCCTGGTCATCAACACCTTACCTGCTGTGGCTCTATGCCCCCCCTAGGGGGGCCCACCCCAGAGTTTGCGAACCACTGTCTTAACAATACATTAAAATAGCAGTGAGGTTTAGTTTTACACATGACACGAACAGTGATCTCCTAGGTGAAACTCCAAAGTCCCATTAAAAAACTAGTTTGATGTTCGCAAATGTTGTATACTACAGTTTATATGCAGCAATAGCAATAGAATTTTTAAATATGCAGTTCTTTAGAGCCGAGTCTCACTCCAAAGTTGTTGAAATACGGCGCTTGGACAGTGACTTGCGACGTCAGAAACTAACAAAAAAAGCTGCCCTTTAACGTCGGCATGATACGCGACCGGTTACCGTTATAGTTTAACAGTGGCCAGCATCATCAGGGGGAAACTTGGCGGGACAAGGAGGAAAGTTAAGGTGGTGAAAGTCTGAGTGGGGTGGATGGGTGGGTTGGTGGATGGGTCCAAAAAACACTGACTTCCACCTTCCACAGAGAGCAGTTTAAGATTCTGAAGCCAAGCCCTGTTTATTTTTCCTAAACCTAACCACATGTTTTTGTTGCCTAAACCCAACCACGTGCATCAGTTGTTGGAGGGAAAAAATGTCAATTTGCGTTGTTGTACTGACGTAGTGCTTTTATTTTGAAAGAGACTGTATGTAAATGGTAAATTCACCGTGGCAATGGAAGTGTATTTTGAAAGAAGACAATGCATGAAACAGGAACAACTTGACACGGTGTTCCAGAACGCCAACAACCAACACACCCAGGATTTCTCTCACGTTGCATCTGGATCTGGAGGGTCCATGACCAAACGTCGATATGTGACGAGGTCGGAGTGAGAATGTGTTGGTTTGTTCGACCCATCCACCATCCCTCTTTCCCTCCATCCCACCATACGCAGACTTTCTCTCTCCTTTTACTACATGCGTTGCTCTGAGCATCAAATATTGCCAACAGTGGGTTTACACTGGGGTAAGTTGAAAGCTTGCCTCTCATACAGATGCCTCACGCCGAGGGGTGTGACAAAGCATTGATATCTGACGACCTGGAATTGTGAATGGTGCTGTATAGAGGTTGGATTTAATGGCATGTATGCAGTTGGCCTTCTGATCTTCATGATAAAAATCTCATCTTTCCTATTGAATGTGTACTTCAGCTACAAAAAATAAATAAATAAAAGGAGTCAATGGAAAATCAGCCAGCACTTTTTCTCATTACCTGTGAAATAATCCGTCAGCATCAGCTGACAAAAGCGATTACCTTCTTATAATGTGAGGCAGACACGGAGCCTGGTGTGTATATTGTGAATTTTGACAGGACAGCAAACCTTGTGAATGGTGAAGTTTTATTCTAGTCGCTCTACAGAGAGAGAGAGGGAGAGAGAGAGAGAGAGAGAGATAGAAAGAGAGAGAGATAGAGAAACAGTGCCACTGTACAGAAGAGCTCCTGTGAAATTCACACAAAAAATATTGTTTTTACTCTTTATCATTTATAATTCTCCATGATGATGTATTCCAGTATGAATTTACAAGCGATGTATACAGGTGTCATTTCTAAATATATTCAAAATAGTTCCTTAAAAGTCTTTGAGGAAGTATTAGTTTAAAAAAAAGCTCTATTCTTACAGCAAACCATAAAGAAAGAGGTCTCGTATCTTTGGAGGGATAGCAGACTCAAAGTAGAGGGTTGCTTTTTTTCTTTTATCTTCTTTACAGTTGAAGTCCTGACTACACATGAAGGAGAGGGAAGAGAGAAGCAGAGCTGGTGATACAGTAATTCTCACCTGCCATTGGAGGAAGAGCAAGGATGTCCCGCCATACTGAACCAAGCCCTGACCCCTGACCCGCGACCCCATTGGGGCAAAACGTGGCCTGATAATGACCCCGTCAGCCAATGAGGAAGTTGCACTAGGGTCAGGTCCTCGCCGTCTCCCCCAAAACAGCAGCAGCATCTTCATCGTGTTAAACATAGATAATTTTTTTCTCTCAAATATGTATATACTCACACCTGGTTACAACGCATTAGTGATCATAACATCATAACAAAAATAACAAACAAACAAAAAAAAAAAATCAACATAAAACATTAAAATTGTTACATCTGGGGTTGCATGCCATCACCTCATTATTTATCATTAAATGTAATTAAAATACATTTTTGTCATTAAAAAGAGCAGGGTTGTCATCACAAGGGTGTGTCTGAGTGTGTTGTGTGTGTTCGTGTGTGTGCGTGTGTGTGTATGAACATAAAACATCATCAGTTTACATGACAGTTCTGTAAAAGTAGAACAAATAGAACAAATCATCATGAGTTCATAAAAACGCGAGGGTGCCGTTTGATATTTTTTACATGTGCATATTGTTCACTTGTCAGCTCACGCAAGCAGCATGTGGCGATAAATATGATAATAATAATAAATATGCAGAAAAGATGCAAAAAAAGACAAATGTTGCTCATCAGTCAACATTGGGGAAGCTGATTGGGAAGCAAGGAGAGGTTCACTGCAGTATTCCAAGAGTAGAAAAGGGCGATATGAGCGTGGTTGTTAGAGATGGAGCTTCAATTGAAACACAGTGGCTAATGCAGTCGACTGCCGTTAAAAACCATGGAGAGAAAAGAGAGATTCCTGTTTGTGTTTTCCATATAAGGGTAGCTTTTCAGATTTTTGGACATTTAAGTAACATCCTCCATTCTGTTAAGGGCGCTCAGGAGTGGAGCTGCACGCAACACACACACCCTCACCATCTAAGCCCCCTACCGCCATCCCTCCTTCTCCTCCTCTTCTTCTCTCTTTACTTGGGTTGCATGAGCTCGGGCAAAGAGCCGAACTGGAAGACCTAGGACTGGTAAACATCAAAAGGAGAAAAGTTTGATTCTGCTTTGCGGCCGCTAGAAATCACGTCGTTGTTTTTCCTTTTTTTTTTTTTTTTCTTTATACATTTTATTTTCTACAAAAAAATCTGCGCCGCATCCTGTTCTGTTGCTACGGTTGAAGCTCCCCCAAAACGCACAGAATCATCCTGAGGTATTTTATTTGATACAATTTGGCTTTGTGAATCCAATCGATCAAGCAAATCAATCAATCAGTTAAGATGGTTACATGATTTTTTTTCTTTCTGTACAATTTGTACAGCATAATGCTACAAAAAAAAAAACAACAACAACAAAAAAAGTTTTGTGGGGCACGCGTGGAAGAATGTGCATGTGCAAGTCTTTTCTGCTAAGTGTTATAAAAAAAGAACAAACAAACAAATGCATAAACAATCAGTTTAGGAACCAAATGTTCTAGTTAAGACTTCAAGCTTACCCGAGTTCTGCCATGCACGCACACAACTGACTCCACACGAAGATGGATACATGATTGATGAGCACATAACAGTGGAGCCTCCTCAGCTCCGGCCCTCTCCATCTTGCCCCGCCCACCCCATCCCACATCCCGCTCAAACAACGCCATGAACGTAAACAAGGGATCCTTCTCAAGTAGTCTTCAGATCCTCAAGAGCCCTGGTTGAATGAGTATTAACAAAAATTGTCAACCCGATCCCCAGTTTGACTGCAGGAGTTAGATACCATGTAGCACTGCTACTGCTGTACCTACCAACCAACCAAAGTTCAGTTTTACACAAACTTAAAGAAATAAAGTGAAGTTCTACAGCTACCCAACACTCTAGTGATGTGTCATGATGATCGAGAAAAGGGAAGAAGGAGGGAGGGAAGAAGGAAGGAATCATCAGTGTTTTTTAATAGCTAATACCCTGTTTCTCAATGGCAGGGAGGTCAAAAGACAAATCAGCGCCCACCCCCTCCCTAACTCAGACAAGGTGGTGGTGGACAAAGTTGTCATTTCATCCTTTTCTCCCTTGTTATATCCTCTTTTCTCTCTTCCCTTCCACTATTTTCTCGCTCTTTTGCAGCAGGAGCCACAGCATGACACTGATTTACTAAGCACAAAAGTCAAGGATAAAGGTTTCGATTGTACAAGTATCCATCCACCATATCTGGCAAAGACACAGTCCCTTTTCAAAAAACATGTAAAATATGTGTCTGAGAGTGTATTCGTGTGTATTTTGTCTTCTCCGACACAGAAAGAAATCAACACATGCAAAATAATCTACTACTCTTGATGGTATTTTTCAGAAAGCTATGCTTTTTTTAAAAGCAAATGTGGGAGAGAGGTTCTTTTTTTTTAAACTAATGGCTATTGTGCTACCAAATAAGCAAACACTAAAATCCTACATAGGGGGATCCGGATGCCAGAATCCCTAATAAATCTTATAGTTTAATAGAATAAAAAAGCAATAATTTGCAATTATTTTTCTATGTGCAGAGCCGTAAATGAAATGCCCATCAATTGCCTCAGGTTTTCCCTGCTCGTGTGTCCTTTTCTATCAGTCATTTTGTCAGTTTGTCTTTTTTATCCGTCAGTCTGTAAACATTATTCATTGATAGCACCTACTTTACTCTCAGCTTCTTGTCACTATCATGTCCCTTAGCATGGGCTCAACACATAAAACCAAATTCTGACCGAGCACACCGATAACTTACTGCCAAAAACTACTGGAGGCTCAGCTCTGTGCCATTTAGCCGCCCATCTCCTTTCTCCCTCTCTCTCCTCTGGCACTGCCAGGTGTCTCGGTGGCCATATTTGTCAGAGTAACAAGCAGCAGACCGTTGGACTAGCTCACTGTGACGCCTCTGCCCTCCTGGGACGCCTCCATGTCTGGCCGCGACATCAAACGTGCCCATCTGGTCTCTCTGTCAGGCCTCTTCTCCTCAACTAGCGAGCCGCAAGCTTGACAGTGGAGGTGGAAAGGAAAAGAGGAGGGGAAGGAGGAGGGGTTGAAAGAGAGGTTGTCTCCTCGCTCTCTCCCTCTAATTCCCCTCGCATATCATTTCTCCTATCCTCCTCACCACTTCCTCACAAATCACAAATCAACTGCCTCCTTCCAAACAATGCCTGCAGGAGTCCTCCTTTACTGTAACTTAGGCCTTCTCTGTCCCACTAATGGGACTATACCATTTCCTAAACCTTTTTTAAACCACAGGGTTCCCCTCCCCTTTACACCAGGATACCTTATGGCAGCGTGCCGGCCATGCAGCCAAATCACTGGTACATGGCAGAGAATGGACAAAAATGGTGATATCATCTGCAAAGAGAGTAGTAGTAGTAGTAGTACCGTCATACCCAAGTGGGCACGAGTTCTTTTGGATTACAATGTCGAAGAGAAGAAGAAAAAGTGTGGCTATGGCATCCCTTGGTGGATAACATAGTTGATAAATTATAATACAAACCCAGAGAGGAGTTAAAGAGGAGAGAACACATTATTTCTTATGTCAACTAAACATCTGACTCCAGACTGGGGATTTTTTTATACACCCGTCTATTGCTGAACTGGGCTGAGTTTAGGACGCCACGTGGGGCTGGGTATGCACTAGTCTTATTGGCTGAGTAAGGCATCACATGCTCTTTATTGTACATGTCATTGGCTATCCGCCCGTCCCGTGAGCAGTATGAAGTGGTGGATTTAACGGAAGAGCGGAGATTGTTCGCATCGTTGCGTGTTTTGACTTGGGGCGCTCCGAGGACCGCTGCAGGCGAGGCCACCGCCAGCTGTTTGTAAATATCAGAGGAGCTACGCCCATGGACCAGTCTGCTGCTGGTGTCATCCCTCAGCGAGTGGCTGAGGAAAGGGTTATCCGAGCCATGGGCCGGGTACAGGGACTTGCTCCTCTTGCTCTCCTCCAGGTTGTGGTTAAACAGCATTGATTTGGACCCAGTGCCAAACAGTCTGCCGGAGTAGGGGCGCATGCCGAAGAGGTTCGCGTAGTGCGAGTCAGATGCAGAGTCCAAGAAGCGATCCTTCTCTTTGAGGCTGACGCTGCGCGCCGGTCGGCCCAGGTCTACGTCCTTGGGCTTTTCTAGCATGATGTTGTCAAAGGAGTGCTGACGACTCAGCCTCAAGCGATTTCTCTTTTGAACATGCGGCCCATCCGTCTGTGGCCAATACAGACCAAACATTTCGTCTGGTTGCTGCTGCTGTTGGTGATGCATGGTGGGACTGACCAGGGGGTCTGCAAGGAGCTGGTCCTCACTAATGTCATACAGATTGGCCGTGTGGAGGCATGCTTCACACCGATTATAGGGTGAGCGTGTGGCAGAACCTGTAGCAGATGCAGCAGAGGTGTACGCTCCCCCTGGTGGGTAGCTAGCGGTCACTTTGGACAAGCAGGAACGGCAGTGTGTCTGTTTGTAGCGATCAATGGATTCATGTGGGGACAGGGCAATGTTTTTCTCTTTCAGGCTGTAGTGTTTAGAGTAAGTTGGGTCTGGTAGAAGATCTGAGTCAGTGTGATGCAAAGGCGAGGAGTTCAGATGAATGATGGGCTGCTCACACTTCCTGTAGTTGTCACTGTGGTCAGAATAGATCTCGGGGTAATCCAAATCGTCGGCAGCAAGGCCGCGACTCTCGCGGTAGTGAACGGGGTCTGAGTGCAGGCTCAGCTCTCGGTCTGAGTCAATGGTGTAAATTTTCTCTCCTCCTCCTCCTCCTCTCCCGGTTTGGTTGGTTCCTCCGCTGACCTGCTTAGTCTTTAAGTAGGACAGCTCTACCTCACTGCAGTCCCTAGGGTATTTTGACGTCACCGATCTTTTTTTTAAGTTGTCCTTGGGCTTCAGGTGCTTGTTGTTTTCTGGGTCCTTGTAAGAGGCTGCCCTGCTGGAACAGTCAGAGATGTCAGAGTGGGCTGCGTCCTCAGGGAGGTAGCGCTGCGTCTTCATCGACATTCGCGGGTCTGGCATCAGCATGTCAGGCATCGGAGGGGGCCCGGGAGGCACCGAACGAAGCGTGTCTACTGACTTCTTCCACAGGGTCCGCGGCGGCTTGGCGTTGGTCTGGACTGAGTCAGCACTCACTGCCACCTCCACTGTGTTGGGATTGGCATCGTTCAGGGTCAGAGGATGCTGCCCTCCCTGGAAGATGTAGTTGTTAAGGTGGTCTTTGTGGCGGTTAGCAAGATAAGACTGCAGGTCACCAGTGTCCCCGTAGATCATATCTTTTGGAGCATAGCTTCGGTTGTCAGCATAGATGAAGTTGCCCTTCTCTGCCATCATGTCCATGATCATGGGACCAGCTGAGTGCATGAACTCACGTTTAGGGGAGTTCATGTGGGAACCACCCAGGTTAGACATGTTGGTCATCTGTTTGGCTGATTTAATGAGCTTCAGCATTTTGTCTTGGGGGCTAAAGTCCAGATCTGACTTTTTCTTCATGTCAATGTGGACTCCATGAATGCAACTCCAGATTCCCTGCATAGGGAGGTATGGATAAAAAAAAAAGTGGAATGATGGAGGAAAAACCAAATAAAAAATGTGGAAGGGCAACCGGGGAAAATGAGACGGATAAAATGGAAGAGAGAATCAAGAGGGATTGAGAATGAAATGAAGAGAGACAAACAGAATAATTATTACTTATCTACTCTGGCCAAACATATTTGTGCTCTGTGTGTATTATTGAATTTATTAAATTGGTAGTGAGTCAGCAAATCACAGCACACTGAACCAACACAGTCTTTTATCACCATTAACACAAACTTGAAACAATATTAAATTAGGCTTTCTTTCATTTTCTCTGGAACAGTTTATACAGAAAATCAATCTGTGCCCTTCAGTTAAGATGAAAAATTGTTTTGTTTAAGATATAAATCTTCTAAACAACCATGTATGATTGATAGAAGAGGATGGTGCAGTAAAAAACAACATAATTTAGGATGTTCTTAAGTAGAAAGGATTCAGAATTAATCATAAACACACCAAGACACCAAAACACACACAGAATGTTGTTTAGACAATAATCCAACACTGCTAAATGCAGTCTCAAGCCTCACCAGTGAATGTTTTCCGAAGGGAAGACAGACAAAATGTGATGCAATGCAATGAGACAAGTCTTTCTGCAGCTCCATCAATTTAACAGTACAACTGTTTGCAAAAATGCACCAGTGTCTCACAGTTAGTGGAATTCATCTAAATAAAATAACCTGAATCAACAATGACAAAACAGTTACAATATCTCTCATAACTCTGCGCCCCGAGCCTCCCTCAGAGGCACACCAGGGGTGCCTTTTTTTGAGAGGAAAGAACAATAAACAGAACAAAATTACCATCACTACAACTGTGACAGAGGTTAATAAAGCCAGGCTCTTTATATGGACTAACAGCCAAACAAGAGCTGCCGATATAATGCCTAACAGTAATGTCACAGAGCTCTCATTTTATGGTTCAAAGAACAAAAGCTATTTTTTTTCCTAAGCGAGACCATTTCCTTGCTCGCAAATACATCCTTAAAAAGCATTTATCACGTTAACAAATTCAAAGTGCTTTTTGGTTCACCACACATTTAGTGGAGCTTATCAACACAAGATAGGCCATTAAGGATGTCTTTTGCCCCAAATCACTCTTGAGAGTGGCTTTGAAATAACATCTCTTTCCAAGAACCTTGCTTCATCTTCTCTTAAAAGTTTTTGCCCCCCCCCACACCCCACCCCCCACCCCCTCCGTTAACTTCGAAAACAGTCACACTATGCCTCAAAAATAGTGCAGAGACACTGCAGTGCTTTTAGGGATGCACGTCCATGTCTTCTGTTCTTACACACAACAAGGGAGAATGCTGACCTTTCAGCAGAAAGAGAGAGAATAGATTGATTTAGCGTGGGCTGCCGCGATTTCATCCAAAAACATGCTGCAATTAGGATCTATTTTTGTCGATATTCAGGGCTGCCTCGTGATTCCCCCCTCCTGTCTCCATCCCCATCCTCCTTTGTGCAGCCCTCCCTCCTCCCCCTTGTTTCACTCAGTTTGTTAGTTTAGCGGTAGCTCTCGCAGAGCACCGCATGTGTGTGTGTTCATGCTTGCTCTGCTCCCTTATTCAGCTGATAGAAAATAGAACGAAGACAGGCCTGTCTGACCCCAATAATGCCGCATTAACCCCCCGTATAGCTGCAGTGCTTCGTTGCACCTTATAGCCTTGAACACGACCACTGTTAACCCATTCAGACCACTCCAAGCCTGGATATTCACACAACCGCATACTCACGTGTGCTTTCACTCAATGGCCTGTGTTTGTGAGCTGACTATTGGGCCAAATTAAGGCTGTTCTTCCAATGTGTGCCTTATTTTGATTAAAAATTAAATTCTGGGTAAAGCTGCAGCAGGTTTTTGTTCTCCCAAACCACACATTAAGGCTCAAGCATGCTTGTAGAACATGCCTACAATTGGCAAAACGGCTCTTACCCTGCTGATGGAGAAAAGAAGACCCGGCTTGCCGGTGCAGACCCCGGTGAAGCAGTATCTAAGCCTCCAGTAGAAGAGATGCTCAGAGACAAAGGTGATGAGGGAGAGCCCCATTGCTGTGGCGAGCATGTAGAAGACACCAGCCATGTTGTCGATATCCAGCTGACTGGACATCACCTCGTTCTTCTCATTATGGCAAATTCCTGTCAGCCACTGGGCTTCCAGTTCCTCCATTTCACCTGAAAAGCAAAAGAATAGGGACAGACTCAAATCCTTTATTGAATGGCTTAGTGGGGTTTATAAAAGCCTCCAACCAGTGATTTTTAAGGGTAGACATTAGTTTACACCCTGATACTACACTATATGAGACAGAGATTTACCTTGAGAATCACTACATTACTCAAGTTACCATGCTTGTACGTAAAAACATCCTGCAAAAGCTCCTGTGAAATTGTATCTACATTGTACTTCGTCTATATGAGTCGTCTGGACACGGATCTCAACACGGAGGTGGCTGAGCTGGCTGCTGGCAGCTAATGGCGCTAATGCCATAAACAGTGCTCAGCAATGGCAACAGTGCTGACAGAGCTCATAGTGTTGATCAGGGGGAATCAGATGGTTGGTGCTACGCTTTTGAAATGTAGCCGTCCTGATATTAGTGGTAACGGCCGTATGAGCACAGTGCAAAGAGGCGGTGATGAGCTAGCAAGTGGGATACCATGCACACGCAGCCTGACGGTCTGCCACAACAAAACCACAGAGAAGCTA
Source organism: Chaetodon striatus (assembly GCA_029783705.1). Classification (NCBI taxonomy): domain Eukaryota; kingdom Metazoa; phylum Chordata; class Actinopteri; order Chaetodontiformes; family Chaetodontidae; genus Chaetodon; species Chaetodon striatus. Next base: position 19,628,618 of record JAPZEB010000009.1, on the reverse strand, counting down.
ACATTAAAACCAAGCGGCAACCTCCAGGACTGAAAAATCAAGCCACTGTAACAAAAACTACACCTCCTTGAATGACCACTTGAGGCAGACTCCAAAAGTAAGTAAAAAAACTAATGTTAGGCTATAAACAGACTACACCATGGTCACATGTCTTAACGTTGCCCCCACAGCACGGCTGTAAAGCTATGTCGGTGTGATGATGTTCAGTAGTCCCCTTCTTGCAACTTGTTAGCAACCACCTTTTTAAGGCACACAATTGCCTCAAAATAAGGAGTGGGGTATTTACTGTCAAATTTTAGGTTGCAGAACAAAATGTGAAAGTCTCTTAAGCTTGTGTGAACCACAGACTGTATTTCAGACATCTAACCAAAAACTCATTCAAAAAACCCACTCACTTTGAGACAAGGGAACCGAGAGTGCTGAAATTCTACATGATTTCCAGGTTTTAGGACTCATTCCTGGATCTTTCTGTAGACCCCCGTGTTAAAATGCCCAACTATACAGCAGAAATAAACATGTTTACAGCCTGGTGCTAAAAAACATTTTGATTTCTATAGCTATTTTCCACAGG
>JAPZEB010000009.1:19613669-19623901 GCA_029783705.1 Chaetodon striatus | reverse complement strand
GCAGCTGAAAAAATAGTTCCACAATCGAGATGAATAGCGAAAACACGGATGGAAATCACCTTCACCAAATCCACTTTCCCACACATACGTATACACACAGAGAGCCCTGCTAATAGTGCAGTGACTTGCTGGCATTTACTGAATGTCAGATCCAGCCCTCTAACGGAGGCTCACAGCCGATAGTTCAGCTGTGTAATTAGCTTAACCCAGCACTGGCTCCATCCACACGCAGGCTGTGTGTCCAAACATGTAGGAAAACCAAGCGTGTGTCAGTGTGTGTGTGTGTACACTTCAGTGCGAGTGTGATTGTGCACACGTGGCTGCCCATCACTGCATGTCTGTAAGCATGGATATGTGGGTGCACGTAGACGCCAGCCAGACATACTGCGGCTCTAACAGCTTGGAGTGGGATTCAGCCATCACCATCTGTCACACCTTTATTTGGCTGAATAAAATGTAGCAGCACAGATTTTCTTGCCACTTTTCATCTATACCTTTGAATGTAATCTCTAACGTGGCAAAATGACCATTTATAGTGTGACTCTCAATCTTATTTTACACCACTACAGGGAAACTCTTCAGTGCGGCACATAACCTGTCAGCTGAACTCCTGCACAAATGGCATCTGGACGCCAAAATGAATTTTAAATCTGTGAAATGTTTTATTGGTATAACCTTTATCCCCCACATAGAAACTTTTTTTTTGGAAAGTTTTATCAGGGCAACTATTTCAAGCCCTTAACACCCCCAAAACAGAGAAAATACAGTATTTTATATTTAGAATTCACTTTCAGTTAAAACATGCAAGGCTGTGTTCAGACTGACAACAGTACTGCGTCATAAAAACTCAAGGGGCTGGGTTGGTGTGGCTACCAGAGAGAAAATGAAATAAAAACAGGTCAGGTTGAAGGCTTATGAAATGCCAAGACTCCTGCGTTGAACCTTTGTAAACTCTTGAAAGTTACAATAGAAATAACTCCTCTGCTCCTCCGTGTCTGTGTTTGCACATTAAAAATTTGAGTTTGTACAGTGCCATGCGATACATCGCACAAGATATTCTACCCACAGTGTGCTTTTGCATTAATGTGACTCGGCCATGGAGTGTGCTGCTTTTTTTGCCCGACAACCCTGCAATTTTTGTGGGTGCCCTTTGTCTTGGGTTAGGGCAGGGAAACTGAACTTGAGGGTCAGATAATGTCAGATAAAATGACTAAACAAGGCAAATCCGGTCGTAGACAAAAGCAGCAGCCCCATGCAAGACATGTTTAGGCATACGCAGGGGCGTTTCTAAGATCTGAGGACACTTGGGGCTCAGCTCAAACCTTTTGTTGATGCACTCTGGCACCTCATCTACATTCAAAGTACAAAAAAATACCACAGTGTGAATCAATTTATTGTCATTGTGAATTAGAAGATGGTTGACGGACCATCTGGCACCACATTGCGTGCCAGTTGAGTATCACTGGGTTAGGGTTCCCATTAGCTGCAGTTACACGGACAATATTCCTTCAATCTGACTGAAATCATTCTGTTAAGAGATTCCAACTGAATTGTTTACATGGATGCTAAATAAAGTGATTCAATAAGATGTGCTTTTACATGCCCCAAAGCATTTAATCACAACATAACTTTTTTTAACTTGCACAAAGTGGCTCTGCCGGCTGTGAAGCGTCTAATCTCCCAAAAGTATACCAGAAGAAGACAGTTTTTTTTAAGAACCTTAATGAGAAATTTCAATTCATTCAATACAGGCTTTCCCACACATTCACTTATCTGTGGCGGGCTGACATGATTAAAACATCTGCCGCCACGTTCTGATTTTCTATATTTGGAGCTGGATTGTTTTGGTTGTTCATTGCTCCACATTCCGGCAGCACAGAGCGACTCTGGGCGCAGATGAAGCAGCAGAATGTCAGTCACAGTGAGAGTGAACCTTAACCGTTCATTGTGCTGGGTCTAAAAGTTTGCCTGATCTGATCAGCTCTGATCAGACTGACTGATCAATTATCCAACCCTTGACTCAAACTCCACAAACTGCTGCCGAGAAAAAAAGAAAGAGTTCCACCTGCACTGCATTCATGGACCGGCAAGTACAGAAGGAGAAAAAGTGGTTCTTCCTGTTCATTCAATTTCGTAGTAAGTTGCTTAGCCTAGGTTGTTTTGTGTTGCTACAAATCACAGATGTTCCCAAAACACTCACATGAGGCTATCACTGTTAGGCCACTGCTTTCGTTAACAATTGATAATTGTTATGTCCAGTGATTCCAGCGTCACCTAAGGCCACTTATTCAAAATCAAAGAAAGCATTTATTAATCACAGTGCTTTCATGAGAATGTAGCACCAGCAGAGCGCCGACTACCTTTTGAATTTATGAAAGACACTGTCGAAATCATCAAAGGGAGGACCATAGAAACAGCTGTTTCGGTATATTGTGTGCAGTGCATGCCCCCCCATGTTGCCTAATGTTACTCTGAGTGGTCAAAACACTTGCAGAAAGAATATATTTACTCCAACTAAAGAGAAACGATTGGATTAAGCGTTTGAATGGTTATCAGACGCTAATATTTTCTACTGAACAGATCATTTAAGGTTAACACCAAACCTCTCAACTTGATTTACAACTCCTTCTGATCAGGCCAGTCTCTTTCTATTGAGGTGGTCACATGAGGCCTTTTTTAAAAATATATTTTTAGGGAACTTTTGCTTTTATTTGATAGGACAGCTGTAGGGTGAAAGGGGGAGAGAGAGATGAGGAATGACATGCAGCAAAGGGCCGTGGGTTGGGATCAAGCCCACAGCCGCTACGGCAAGGACACAGCCTTTGCACATGGGGCGCCTGCTCTACCAGGTGAGCTAGTGGGCTCCCCGACATAAGGCATTTTTACTCTGATTGGGCTATTATTCTGATTATTAGTAGAATATTAAGGTCCATGTAAAAGCATCTGTTGAAAGAGGAATGAGACTGTGTGTCTCTTGGAGCTCTTGTGTCACTTTGGGTCCTTCAGCCTGGTGACATAATCCAACATTTTTATCAACTTATATAAAAGCAAAAACAATATTGTGTTAATAAAATAATGAATGCATTTTTGCAATTCATTTGCCTGTAAAAGAATCTAAACTTTCCCATTAATAATGGTGATTTAGGTCCTGAAATGTAACCAAATCAATTCAACTCCCCCGTGCATAGTTTTGGTTCTTATGGCTGTAACAGATTTGGCGTGTAAAGCCTGTCAGCATTATGTGTGATCACAGCTAATCCAGCCATCGAGCCTCAAACAGCTGAACGCCGCAGTGTTGCTCATCTGCTAATACCACAGAATAGAATTATCAATGAGGGTATTACTGGCTGCACACACCTGCAGCTCACGGTGTGTGTGCAAAGACACATGGATGTTTTTATTTTAAAGGATTTTGCTTGTGTGCATGTTGCATTTGTTTACTAAGGTATGCATATTTGTGTGTGTGTTAACCTTCGTGCTGTATGTTAATACAACAACACAGGCGGGTGCGTTTGAGACTATTATGGATGCAAGAGTGGTTTAACCTGTCTTTCTGTGTTTACATCCAGTGTACTTATGACTTATGGATGGGAGAGAATGAGCTGAAAGACATACCTGCATAAAAATCATGGATCATGAGTAACATCCTGATAATCGTTGCGTGTGTATTCATTTCTTTCCTCTCTCCCCTCTCTCCGTGAGGCAGCCCATCCCTCCAGCTAAGAACTCTGATTGGATCCCGCCCCACAGCCATTAACCAATCAGAAAGAAATTCTTGAATATCACCTCATCAACCTTTCGTCCTTTACCAGGTTCTTTCCCGTCCATCTCCTCATTCCTTGATGTACCTTCTCCCCCTCCTTTTCTGTACCCTTCCCCTGCCTCCCGTCCCATTCCCATCTCTACTCTTACCCTCAATTTCCCCTTCTTTCCTCTCCTATCGCCCTCCCCTTTTCATTCCATTACCACTGTCTTCTTCCTTGGACTCTTGCCCCCTTCCTGCTACCCTTCACACTCCCTTCATTTCCTCCAATCAGGCAGTCTGCCCTTGGCCTCCTACCCCGACCCCTTTCCTCTTATTCCCATGTGAAGGTGTGATGAGAGTCACCCCTCTGCCTCTCCTCCTGTCTTTTTTTCCCCCGCTTCCTTTACCTCCAGCTTTCTATCCATCCAACCCTCACAAATTGTTCCACTCTTTCAATCTGTCCTTGGTAAGTATTGTGATAAGCCCCCTCCTTTTCTTAGACACACATAATATGGAAGTATATTGATGATAAACGATCTGAGCGAGCAGAAAACAAATTCTGAGCGCTACTCAGTCTGCAAGTCAACATTTGAGAGAGCACAAACACAGATTTGCAAGAGCAGAATCAGATTTGAGAGTGCAATCCTCCTCATGCACGCTCATGTCTGAGTCTTCCTTCTAAATTTTCTCCAGCTATTTGGACAGTTTCTAAGCATTTTAGACCATTTTTCCAGGGCTGCCCCTTGAAAGTTAAAGACTCAGGTCATCAGTCACAGACTCCTCAGTCAACTGAGATCATTCAAGTCTGGTAATCGTGTGCTTTTTTTTTTCTTTTTTGGTCATTCAGTGTGCAGTGTACTTCTGGGGATGTTTTCGTCTCGTTTTCGTTTCGAGTGAGCACTCCTCGCTTTCATACTGCTCTTCAATACGGACAACTGTGGACCCAGACCCAGCTACTTGTCCCGAAGGCAGCTGCCCTGGGGAAGAGAGGCTTTGCCCTTCTCTCCCTATGACTGGCTAGTACCTGTTGTATTTGTTTGGATTGGTTACGTACAGGCTAGATGAGTGGAATTGGTTAGGGTTATGGTAAGAATGTTGGGGTAAGTGGAGGCAGAGTAAGGCGGGCGATGACTTCACTATCCTAGGATTCACTAATTCGCCTCTGAGATGACGTTAACCTCGGCCTTCTGTGTAGAAGGGGTGAATTCACAGCTCACAGCAACTTAATACGATACAGTCTCTAGCTTTTGTTTGATACCTAGTGTGGACAATGCATATAACATATATTAGCTTGGAGGGCTAACTTGGCTTGTTTACTGTATCAAGTGAACATGGCTGTCATCCTGACCATCCCGCTGAACACCGATCAAAGTTTCAGACTCCAGATGGAAAAAAGGAACAAGCAGCCGAATCCAACACGACTGACATCACTCAGAGGCAGGCACATCCTTACATATTTGATTAGCAACCTGCAACAGACAGTCGGGTCTCACTCCCAGGCCACCAAAAATGCTGTTTGGGCAGTTACCCTCAGTATCAAATGTGGATGCACTTTACAAACTTAAGCGTCTGTATGAGACTCAATAGGTCAACCAATAACGATGTATACCCATCTGCATCATTATTAGTCAGTCAGAGCAACGGACAGAGTAAAAAGAGCTAGAAAGTCCATTTATGGTGGGAAGGAGAGGAAGCTGATGAGTTCAATAAGCACATGATGTTGACCCAGGAGACCTGTGTGGGTGTTCTGAGTGAAGCTAAAAGTCAACATTGAGATATTTTGTCACGACTGTCATTAGTCACAAGTCGTTTGTCACTCAGAGAGAGACATGAGTCAACTGATATGACTTACATCAACGACATCTTTCCTATCCCTCATTTAAGCTTTGGTGCCTAAATCCAGCTGCCAATCCCTTCTTTGTCATGGGTCCACTTAAGTGACAAATGTGTCGAGATATAATGCTAAAGGCTGCCTCTGGCTTCATTATGAAGACACTGGGGGTTTCTGCCCAAGCACCAAAATATGATCACTAGGTATGTGACCACACTGAAACAGTACAAACCCACAACTGGACGTCACGGTCATGTATGTACAAAGTTACAGCCTAAATATTTAGCTCATCTATAAGGAGTGACTGATGACAATATAACTATTTAAAGCAACATGATATTTACATATTATTATGTCTATATGCCTTACTGTTCAGCCTACAATTTCAATTATTGTGGGCGCATGGATCTGAACTGTAGATTAAAGTCCAACTGATTCCCAGACTGCCACCTTGTCTATCACTGCTACACTGAATTTGCTCCACGCCTATTCTGTCGTCATCCTGAATGCCCCTACAGTTTTAATTTACTTATTTATTTTTTAATCCCATGAGGAGTCAGATCAGATCACAGTAAACAGTGAAACGTGTAAAAAGCAAAAAGAACAAAACCTATAGTTCACACTACAATATAAATTAGCACTAAGCTAACATGGCTAATACAGTTAATAGCTAATAGCTACTTTTAAATTAATTTGATTAAATTACTCATTTTGAATTTTTAATTTAATACAGACCCCAAACACTACTCTTGTTTCCATCTGAGGGTAAAAATGTCTCTTTCCCAGCCTTTTATTTTGAGAGAAGAATAAGGGTCTTACAGGATGACCCTTCACTTCCTAGTCAAATTGAACAGGTGACTCTTTGCTCCCAGTCTGAACATTCAGCCTGCCAAAAGCGAACGCTAGCAGCTTTGATCATTACGAGCGTGAGAATCTCGATCGCTGGCTTTAACGGGGTTACACAATTCCTCTTGCATGTTCAAATCATCTGTTACGCTCACGTCTCCGTCCTCCCTCGTGCACTAATCTAATTCTGCTCTTACAAATCCGTGCGCTCTCAAACGATGACTCGCAGACTGAGTAGTGCTCAAATGTATTTTGTGCTCTCTCAAATCTTTTGTCCTCAATATACTTCCATAACACACCACCACCAGTCCCATTGTAGAGACCAGTGCTAAAAATAGCTCCTGCTGTTCCCAATGTGGAAGCCCATTCATCCCCAGTCTCAGAGGAGCTGTCACACACAAACACAAATACACACACATATACACACACACAAAAGCAAGTATGCTCACAGACATGCAATGACACACACACATGTAGCTACACACACACACACATACTGGAGTGTTTTTTGAGGTTGACTGGTGAATAATTTGCATTAGTGAAATAGTATTTGATCACGGATCGGTAAAGCAGTGTGCCTACTCGCAATCATGCACACTGAAGTGTTTCCTTACCCCGTTTTGAGGCTGACAAGTGCGTCCACGACTCCAGTTTGATGATATTTTACCATGTACTGGTGCATAGCAGGGTAGTTCTTCCTGATGTTCCTCTCTGTGGATCCGTTCGGAACTGTCCCGAAGCGGAACGGAGGCGAGTACGCATACGGGTTCTGAAACTGTGGTGGAGGAAAGGAGGAAAGATGGAGAGGAAACAAGGAGAGAGGAAAAACAAAGGGGTAAATAAAACAATACAGAGAAAAGCTGTGAGTGAAAACAAGCGCAAGCACTAGTTGTGTAGGTCATACCATCTAAAATCCTTTTGATAAAATATCAGTCACAGTGAAGCAATGAACTTTCCTGGGACTGTCTAAACTCTTGATTAGTTTTATTATGGTTAACTTTTCACCAGCTTGAGATCATTACAGCAAATGCACTAAACCAGTGGTTCCCAACTGATCCAGCCACAGGATCCAGATTTCCCCTTAGTCGTTAGTTCAAGGTCCACACAGTTCAATATATTCAGCGTCATACATACATAAGGCTACAAAAGCATGTGGATGAGTTTTGGAAAAAAGAACAGGGTTTGGCTATAGAATCTTACGGTACGCAAACATCGCTCTCTCCGTTGGAAATCAGTGTTTGTTGGACCCATCCACCACCCCTCAGCCTGCCCTACTCTGAGTTTTGCCGCCTTAACTTTCATTCTTGTCCCACTGTGTTTCCCCCTGACGCCTCTGGGCCTGTTAAACTATAACAGCAACCAGCCGCGTATAATGCAGATGTTAAAGGACGCTTTTTTCAAAGATTATTTTTTGGGGCATTTTGCCTTTAATTGATAGGACAGACAAGTTTGAAAGGGGAAGAGAGAGAGGGGGAACGACATGCAGCAAAGGGCCACAGGCCGGACTCGAACCCGGGCCACTGCGGCAATAGCCTTTGTACATGGGGCACCTGCTCTGCCACTAAGCCACCAACGCCCCAAAGGACGCTTTTTTCATTGGTTTCTAACGATGCAAGTCACTACCCAAGCACTAGATTTCAACAACTTTGGTTCGATTTCAACCCTGTGATCCAAACCAATGTACTCCTGCAAATAAACTGTATCATGCAAACTTTGCCAACATCAAGCTACTTTAAAATGGGCACAGATTTACTCATAAGCTATGCCAAAGTGGCCACAAGTTTAATGTGAATCAAACACACAGTGTCACAATGAAGCGGTTAAATATGCTGGACACTGTGTACAATATTTGTGGTGACATTAACACAGACTTGAAAGGTAGTACACTGTTGGAAAGATAATTTATTTCTCAGTACTGCATTTCAACACCAAGTTATACTCAATTTTACAACATCTCCAATCAGCAGTTATAATGTCAAAGTAAGTGTGGTGATATTTGTGCTCCATATCTGTGTGATCAGATCCTGCAAGCAGCACAACATCAGCTATCTATTAGCAGCAATGAGCGCCTAAACTGTCAGCGCCTGGAGTGTGTCTCTGTCAGATAAGTCCTTTAAACACAACTGATTCACACTTTCTAATATTTGATCAGACTTCACAGACAGAGCTATGAGTTTGCTCCTTCTATTTATTTCCCCCCGAAATATAAAATACTGGGAATCCAAAGCCTTCCTTATTGAGCTGTAAACTGCAGTGTAAAAAAGCTGTGACTAAAAGATGATGAGGGGTGGGGGGGTTGCAGTAGCTACATGTACTGAATCTGTACATCATTTGGAAAAAAACACAACAGTTGCCATGGGGGAAAAAAAATCATCCTGTTGAGCCTACTTCGTGTCTTGTATCTAATTGTTCTCCGACTGTCCGAAACATTCTGAAACCACAACACAACAGATGTTGAGGATGACTAATTTTCACTCCTGAGTCCTAACAAGATGCAAAACTTGTCTGATGTTACTATTTTCCAGTTACATAACATAGGCGAGGTAGGAATTGGGTGTAAACAGCATTACTAATCTTAAAACTTATTTTTGTTATACTATGCTGGAGTGGAGTTCACAGGATGAATATTTAGCTGACAAATCTGCTGTATTTGAATCCATGCCAAAATAATCAGGGCTGCTCTAATTGCAAATCAAGGATCCCCAACAATGCCAAGTAAATGTGCTCTTCCATTCTCTGAATTGAATATTAGACCAACAAAAGAACATTTACTTAATTATATTAGATTTCTTTAGGGGATCGCATAGATTCACGGCTTCGGAGAAAACATTCAGAGCTTTTTGATGTGGATAAATCAAACTTATATTACACTCCTGGCATCTTCCCTCTGCTCTTCACAGGTCTTTCTAACTTCCCTTCTCATTTAGGTTCTCCTTTGTCTCTTTGTTTGTATGGAAGCTGTCCTGAGATAACTCAATTGATGATTTCATGCTAAATAAATAAAACTGACTTTACTTTTTCATTTTATCTACCTAATTTATTTGCTGAGGAATTGATTCATGCCTTTATTTTTTGCTAACTCGTGCTCATCAAAGCACAATACACTACTCCATGTAAAAACAAAATGGCAGCAGCCATCTCTGCCAAGTCAGTCTGCAGCTGATTCTGACACAAAAGTGGACAAGGTAAGAACCTGACCAGATTTTATGAAACTTCTTTATTTATGATTAATAATGTTAATAGTTTGATATGGCAACAAATTTGACCAATTTTAGCAACAGTAACAAGCTAAGACACTGTTAACTAGGAAGTACTTGTATGAAGACATTAGGACTTTATTATCATCTCGTTTGAGGACACTGGGACTCAATTATTGTTGACAGTGTTTAGTTATTTATAATTATTGGGTCCAGTTTGACGTCTACTACTAGCCCCTTTTACACTGCCAGATTTTCTGTGAATGTTCGGCCGTTTTGCCGGCAATCTGCGAGCGTTTAGACACACACAGCCGGATTGGCGAGTTGATCCGAGGTGCCCAATTTTCCACCTCGTAGGGTAGTCATATCGGTGGAACGTTTTTGATCTAAATAGAGCGAGGCGCCCTTCCGCCACAGGAGGGGCTGTTGATGACTTGTGGCAGGGGCTGTTGATGACACTGCACGTTCGACCCACTGGCGTGGACTTCAATACAGGAAACAGCTGATAGCAGGAATCTGGCAGCACTAGGGAAATGCAAACCAGAAGATGAGCAACTGGGGAGATAAAGAATTGTGCGCCCTCCTTGCCCTCACTAACGAGGAGGCCATTAAC
>JAPZEB010000009.1:19535287-19548379 GCA_029783705.1 Chaetodon striatus | reverse complement strand
GAGTTCATTTGTAACCAGACTGAGACCATCTCTTCAAGAAGGTCTCGGTCCGGTTGTTTTGGTGCGCACCTGAGTGCGATTGCTGTGTTCACACCTGCCCAAAGGAACCACACTTAGGGGGCAAACGAACTTGAGTTTGATTGAACCAAACCAAACAGGGCAGGTGTGAAGGCACCCTCAGGTGTACAGTAATTTTTAAGTTCAAGCTTCTGAAATAAGAGCATCTAAAGATTATCTGCCTTTTTTGTCTTGTGTGACAGCAAAATCACTATTTTGGGGGTTTGATATGTTAAAGAAGCAATCTGAATGTGTCCCTTTTGGTTCTGGGAGAGTGTGAAGGTATTTATCCCTAATTTCTGACATCTGGCAGAGAAAATGCTCAAAGTTCCCCTCCAGACAGGTTTTAAAGTATGCATAAATACTCTGCTATAATTCATATTTCTGGAAAGTGGCTGAAAGCAGATCTTCTTTTCCTCTCTGATTAAGAAATTCTGGATCTGGTCTCAGAGCTCACTCACTGCCGCTGCGTTTTGCTTTCTCCAACACTGGCACAAGGCTAAAACCAAGTGTGGAAATAGGTCTGGTTACACAAGACCAGCACTCCATTGACTGGTGAAAGAGCAGTTTGCTTCAAGATGGCTATTGTTAGCTTTAGAGGAAACATGGGAGATGCTCATACAAGTTTGAGCATTAGTCAGACCGAGACTCAGATTAGGAGTCTGTTGTGCACCAAAATCGACAACAAGTAGACGCATCAGAATGGTAAGTGTGGTTCGCAGCTTTCATTGTTTTTTTGTTTTTTTTAATTAGTGGCTGACACAGCATTGGTGGTTGTGAAACACAGAATAATATCTGCTATAACTGGGCCCTTAGTGGATAGATGATGGAAGCTCCAGGGTCTGCTTTAAATCCAAAAACTGCACACTTTACTCTGTCTGCTGTCAAAACTTTCACTATGCTAATGCTAACTCTGCTCTCTTTGCTAAAAAGGTCCACTCTGCACTGGAAGTTCCAGGTGTCTTTACTGGTGTTTTATCAAAGTCTGATCCTGTATTAGACAGTGATCGGCTTTCATATTAGTGAAGTACCTAATCTAGCTTGCCCAGCGTACATTTGAATCCCATATTTAATCATCTCTCGCTGCAGTAGAAGAGTGTGAAACATTTCTCTAGTGAGAGACTTTGCTCAGATACAGTCAGCATAGTCAAGGTCAGACATTTGAGGTGATTTTTTTTTTTTAAAGATTATTTTTATGGGCATTTTGCCTTTAATGACAGGACAACTATGCATGAAGGGGGGAAAGTGAGTGGGGGGATGGCATGCAGCAAAGGGCTGCAGATTGGACTCGAACCCGGGCTGCTGCGGCAACAGCCTTTGTACATGAGGTGCCTGCTCTATCCACTAAGCCACCAACGCCCCAAAAATGGGGAATTAGAGGCTTTAGATTGGTCTTGGTTTGTAGTTGGCATTTCCGTACTTTCAAGAGACGATTGTATGATATAAATTTGTCACTGGTCACAGTCGTGATAGTACGAAAATGAAATGTAGTTTGTTTTGGCAAACCGTGTTTAAGCACCCATTTGTCTGGTGAAGCTGCTCTGTGGCTATCACTAGGACACACTGTGCTGTGAATATGAAGATGAGAGGTGTTGCAAATAATCACACAGTGCAATATTTTCTGGATGGAAAAAAAGAATAACAAGAAAACATCAACCACAACAAGCAGTCACTTAATTGTAGGGAACATACTCAAAGTGCAAACGGCCATGTAGTTAACAGCCAAGTGTGACGGGGGAAAACAAAAATGAGTCATCCGTGACGCTGGTTAGAGGCTGACAAACATCTTGGAGGATCAGGGTCGTCCTTGCGCGGCCTTGCTGAGGTCTCTCGTATGAGGGCGAAGGACGGTAATACCATCTGACTTGAGTCGTGAGTGGAGAGGAGCATCTGTGGATCACCGCTCACACAACGGAGGGGGAGAGACTCAACTGGGTCACAAACACGGTTTGTACAGCACAGTTTGAGCAACATGGCTTTTTGAAGGCAAACACTAATAATTTTTGGTATGAAGCTCAATTTGAGGATTTGTTTTTTTTTTTCCCAGAAATGTATTCTTGACTGTGTGGGAAGATCTTTATACAGTACAGCATTTTGACCAGGCCATTACAGGTGCTTTTAAGATTTCCACTGAAAGTCAAAGTAAGGAAATTGCGCTTGGGTAAATTAGGAGAGGAGAGAGGAGAGGAGACAAAGTTGCTGACCCACTTTGTAGCTCCCAAAGTTTCAAATCCTCTTTAAAGAGAGAGTCAGTCGTGGCCAAGAATTTGGCAAGACACACACACATCATACATACAGTACATGCACACACGTGTACTGACGCACGCACAAAACCGCGGGCCTGTGACCCCAGACACCATGAATAATGAAGCAAGTGCTGCTTTTATTTAACACCGCATTAGCTCTTTACATCACCTAATAATGGCAGCACTGAACCACACTAACACACACTCGCACACACACACGCACACACTTCTGGTAGTGCTCGATACGGTTTGTTAGTTTTCTCATTTGACTTGGTCTATTTTAGTCCTGCAAAAACCCTCTTCCTCATTCCTCTTCTCTCTGATCCTCCTTCCATTGTCTCTCTCTTTTATCTTTTGCTTTTCTTTTTCTTCATCTTCTCTGCCTTTTTTTTTTCCGCCTGTTCTCTCCCTCGCCTCATACCTCTATTGGTATATCTCTTTCTCTATTCATCTCTCACTCTCTCCATCCCCTCTCTCTGAGCATTTTGTTGATGTTGTTGATAAGATCAGCATGTGATTGGCTGGGCCAGATAAGAGATAAGACTGTGATTTGTTTTGGGAGCTTTTCTCTTCTCATCACACCCCTGCGGACTGCAGCGATATTAATGAACATGCATGCACATGCATACATCTACACGCACACGGACAAACTTTGCATCTGGGAAAACAGGAGAGAAGATTGAAGAATAGCGCGTGAGAGAGGGGAGAAGGACAGACAGAAAAAAAGAGAGATACACGGGGTACAGTGGTGAGAAAAACAGTCGCCCTAATTTGCAAATCAAAGACATTATGAGTCATATATTTACAGCTAAATCAGCCAAAGGGGAAAATATCTCTCTCACTCCTTCACCCCTTTTTACTTCACTTTCATTTTCCCGCTTTCATGCCTGCCTCGTGCTGCTCGTTTGTATAATGTTGCTCTTAAAATGAAGCATAGTTGAAAAGCCAGGAATTCCATGAATTAATGATAGTTCAATCACACGAATTTAACACTTAAGAGAAATATTTAAGATTTGAAACCAAAAAAAGGAAAATCTAAACTTATCTAGTGTTTAATTTCTAGAGATGTGAGGCTTACACTGTACGCTGCATCATCTTGCACCAGGGCTGCACCTCATGTATGGGGTAATTCTGTCCAATATTATAATTGCCATATTACTGTGAAGGAAGACTCGTTATTGTCATCATTATCACCAGCAGTAACATGATGTCTATACCTGAAATTCTCAAACTGTGTGTTTGTGTGTGTTAGAGTAACAGAGGTAAAAGGCAGGTGAAATGGAAAAAAACAGGCTTCTTGCATTTTCCTTCTGGGGCATTGCCATTATAGGGCACAAACACTGACGCACAGACATACACATTCATTATTTTGTGCCCATTCGAGCCAATTATAAAACTAAAGGCTAATTCTTCATTTTTAGCATTACTGCACACAGCTCCCTGTGTTTCTGCGGATGTGTGTGCAGCATCGTTTCTCCCCCCAATGTCTGGAGGCTGAACACACTGCACATGCAATCATGTCTTGGCATGCAATGAAGAAGGAGGCTCACATGCTATCGAGGGCTAAATATAATAAAGCGGTTTTCACAGGACATGGTTACCACTGTAAACACAAGCGATATGACCTCTTTCTGTTGTTGTTTTGTGTTTCCTGATGTCTCTCTTAGTTTGAAGCAGCTATTTTTCTTGTTCTTCCTTCTTAAATTGCAACAATCAGTCCATGTGTGCTCACAGATGAAAACCCCAAACTGGTCCGCAAAAGAGCCAGAAAAAGATGAGCCCCAGACCCGCGCCCTGTGGAACCCCACAGCAATGACTACTGAAGACAGATTTCCTATAAAACAAACTATAATCAGTCAGGGGTACTCACCCAGTGCTTTGGGCGTTCAATTAAAACTGCAAGATCACCTCTGTTAACAGCATAGGTAACGGGACTATGATTGAGCATTGTCATCTGTTTTTACAAGGAGGTCATTCATTACTTTAAGAGAGTCTGGCTGCAGGATGTGTAATGATCTCACGCCTGTCTTTGACTTTGTAGCTGCCTATGAAATTATACAGTTTAAGGCCAAAAATGTCTGATGAAAGTGGAAGGCGGTGTGTCCCTCTCTGTCTCACACACATAAACCAACACCTGCGCACTTTCCTGTTATATGCACACGTGTAAAACTGCTGTTCCCGAATATGACTGTTTCCTTAGTCTCAGCCAGCTATCCTAAAAATAGAGATGTTGAAGGGACATTAGGTTGGCAGCATGACAGACAGTATTGAGCAGTTGAAAGGTTGGTATTTCATCCTGCAGTGACAGACTGACAGTTCTAGAAACCTCTGAAGTGCCCCAGAGGAAGAGCAGTTAACCTCACTGTATACCTAATCTAGCTGCTCAGATGGACATGCACTGTTAGGTATTCTGGTGGAGCTTCACACACTAATACCAGCATGGGTTAAGGCAGGTAACAGAATTAGGAGAAAGTGCGATGAGATGTGCAGTTTCAGCCTGTGCTGAAAATTGAGGTTGCAGCACATGGCCTACACTGAGGCGGGTGCACAGCTCTCTGTTGTGAGGAAGCTGCTGTTTGCAGCTGAGTGGTTTGTTGTTTACAATGTGTCTGATTAGATATGTCATTGTGAGTATAAACCACACCGTGTTTGCGGACGCCACCGACCTGGGAGCTGACAGCGGGGTGTACATCAACTGTGACCTCCCCGTTCCCCTTTTCAAAACACTAGACCCTCTCCTCCATTTTCCAAACAGTGGTCCATTTTCAGCACCAGCAGTCCATCTCCAATTTCAAACAATGGGGTGTCCACTCTCCTTTAAAAAGACTGGACTGTCTCTATCCTGCTTTAACAATCTTACGGCAGATCTTCTCCACACAAAAAAAACCCTGGAAAGACCCCTCCAATGGAAGGCGCATCAGAAAACAGGGCATTATAAGGAGAGGCGAGAGCAACACCTAACCATTCTGAAGTTAAGCTACTGAAGTGGCAAACCCGACATCAGTGATCAATGGAGCGTTAAAACCTGGTTACACAACCAATAATTTATTCCTGACTGTTTGTGTTCATGTGTGTCTGTCCCTCTCTTCGTCCCTTTTCCTTTTCTCTTCCTTCCTCTCCTTTCCCCATCCCTACATCGCCCCCTCCCCTCCCATCTTTCTCGCTCTCCCTCTGCAGTACAGTCTTTATCCTATTACAGCCTCCTTGCTTCTGTGGAGCAGTTTCAGTTGTAGACACAATGAAAACTGGCAGGATACATTACTTAGCACCGCACTCCTCCCACCCTCTCTGGTTCGCCCTCCCTACCTCCCCCCCCTTTCTTCACTCTTGCTTTCAACACTGAATACATTTTTTCATCATACTATTGTTTTTTCTTCACTCTGTCTTTGAGTTTGTCTCGCTTTGTCTTGCTCCAATTTTTCCATACTTGGTTAGTTTTCACTTCTCTTTTGTTCTGCAGTATGCACCTGTCTGCCAGTGACTGATTAATCCTAACTATTTATCTGTCTCTTCACCTGGCTGTCTGCTGATCTCATCCACCCTGTACTGCTTTTATGTTGTTGTTGTTGTTGCCAAAGCTAATGGTTAAGAACAATCTAAATGGTGTCTTTTTATTCTGCGTTCCTCAGACATCTAGAGGAACACTTGCTTACTATTATTTTTGCCGAATGAATTCAAGTTTAGCAAGGAAAAGTCAAATACTGCGGATTTGCTGAGGAGCTTCCAGGTTTGAAATGTTTGTCGCTCTTTGAAGGTGGAGTGCTTTGAATGCAGAGATAAGGAAGTGTGCACGCTGAATCCCTTCTGAATGAAAAAAGTGGACAGACATCACCTCTTAACCTCCTCACATTTGAGTGAGTTGAACAGGGTCACAGGCTGTATGCATTCTGTTGTTGTAATCAGCAACCACTTGCCAATGCATAAGTCCCTCTGATGGCGGCTAGATGCAGACTCCAAGAAAACTCGGGCTGCACTCAAGTGCTGTATTCAAAGTTGTTTTTCCAAATGAACTTAGGGCATCCATAGCTTAAGTTTTGTTGTTTGTTTTTTTTGGGTGATTTAGAGAACAAATAATGCATTAGGAAGATATACAGGCTAAAACGGGAGTATGTTTGGGGCCTTTTTAATTACTGAAAGGACAAAAGATTGCGGTGAGCTGGAGGCCAAACTCTAGGCTTCAGAAGATTCCTGTACACAAGTGCACACCCATATTTTTTTCAGTCAGTTGCTTTAAATAGCATTATTGCACATGAACAAAAACAACCAATCAGAGCTGAGGAGTCTATAACTCAGCTGTCAATCATGTCAATCACTGCATGCGATCTCCTTTTAAACTATTAAACTAGGCTGCACCGATCACATAAGAATCAAGATTCTCTTATTGCATTGCCTATTTCTCACCTCAACTGTTCTCAGAAACATTTTTTAGTGTACTGTTTAGCAGTAAAATGAGAAAGTTGGTCCAGCCTGTGGGCCGCCATGTCTCCAACATGGATCACAAACTTTCTCATTTTACAACTAGACAGTACACTAAAACAGTGGTTCCCAACTGGTCCAGCCCTGGGATCCAGATTTCTCCTTGGTCATTAGGTCAAGGTCCATACAGCTGAATACATTTAGCATCATACTTGCGTTTGGCCATGTTGTCGAGATAGTTTACTGTCTCTGTTAGGTAGCTGTCTGTTAGTCACTCAGTCTACAGCTGGAAACAGCACTTCAAAATAAAAGCACTGTGCCAGAAATTCATTGTACTTAAAAATAATGTGTGTATTTTACAAACTTGACACATTTCAGAGTCACTTGCAGTCCATTCAAAGAAGACCTGCAACCTAATTTTGGACTGTGACCCAGCAGTTAGGAACCACTGTACTAAAATATGGTCCCAAGAACATCTGAGGTGAGAAAGAGACAATGTAGTAACAGAATTTTGATTCATATTTGAGCAGTGCTGCCTAATTTGACAGTTTGACTGCAGTTCACAAGCCGTGATTGACAAGATTGACAGTTGATTTACAGACTCCTCTGCTCTTCTGGTGCAGCGCAGTAGATCCTAGAAATTGCCATTAAAGGCAACAGGAGGAGGGACATTATTTTTTTCTGTCTCATTAATCTGTACATATGAAGAGACGGTTTAATGTTTTACTCATCCCTCTAATTGTTAAACTGGTGTGTTTAGCATGCCAGACTTAAATTTATTTTATGCACATTTCAGTCATTAAAGTACCACATATGCATTTTCAAGGATACAACACGCTAACAGAGAAGTTTTGGTGTGATTTGGTGGAGTTCTCAAAGTATTAATGAATACAGAAATAATAACCTTGATATCTAAAATCAAACAGTAGATATTTGATTCCTTTTTTGCCGATGATACTTTCTTATACAGTTTTAACAGACAGGTACGCCAGAGCTGCAGTTTGACATACACTGCCTCTGTTTGTATCCTCAGTAAATTCCAACCTGGTCATACGCTCTCTATCCCTCTGTCAGGTGGCTCCAGGTAGCTTGGCAGGGAACCAGAGCGGTCCCTGCTGATGGGAAGGGCTCTGAATAAAGCAGAGGTTTTATTTGACGAGTCCTGCATGGGGACCTGATGGCCGACTGGAATGCTCCCAGGGAGAGAGAGCTGATCTCTTTATCTGTCCGTCCTGTATCCTATTAGAGTATCACCTTCCATCACACCCTCCATTCAAAGGATGAGAGCAGCTTTTACTAAGCTGCACTCTCCCTCACGCCCTCTCTTTACCTTTGCTAACCGCCTCCCCCCCCCCCCTCACTGCCTCCCATCTCTCTCCCTCCTACTCTTTTCAACACCTCAATCGTTTTCACTCTTTTCACTTATTTTCTGGCACATGTCCTATAAACTTTGTCACGGCTTTCTAAAAGGACCCCTATGACCAGTTTCTGATCTAGTGCCTCGTTACATGTGACTGTTACAAAAAAGTTATGTAAGATTTGGACATACTTGGTCAGAGAAAGATCACAGTCATGACTAAAAGAAACAAGTTCTCCAACACATACAATCACATAGGCCATTTGCTCCTACCCACTAATACAACCTACAGGACTGTTTCTTGAATTGGTCCCCCTACCAGTGGCAGGAGATCAACAGAACCACTACATGTATGACTGGTACTGCTTGTAATTATAAAACCTATGCTTAACGTTGCATACCAGTCACATTTACGTTAAGGCCACAACAGTACTTGGCAATGTTTAGAAAAAGATCACAGTCCTGGTTGAAATAAGTACGACTGTTATGCACGTCAGGTGAGTTAAGTACGTTACATACATGACAGCACGACGTGATTTTGCAAAGAAGCACATGTTCCTGGATCAACGTCCCGCATTGCATTCCTGGACCAATACTGCAATCAACCAATCACAGACCTATGACATCATCCATGTGCTGCTCCTGTGCTGCTTTTAAAATTCCTTTGTGCTTCTTTTGAGCTAGTTTCCCAAATTGAAGTAGCACATTTAGACTAAATCCTTACTTACACCGAACAGAATTCTCATGAGCTTCTGCAGGGTTAGCGAGTTAGCTTGCTAAGTAGCTAGATTGTGAAAATGTATTAATAGCAGTAATTTGCAACTGGAAATAATATTATCCTAAGCCTTTGTTAGTTAACAATAATCCAGCCTTCTGTCAAGCTTACTTATTAGCATAGCCTAGCTAGTAAGCAAGCTTACTTGCTAATCCTGCAGCACTTTATGAGAATTTTGTTCAGTGTACTTTAGGGTTTTGTTAAGTTGGGCTAACTTTAATTCCGAAAAGGCACAAAGGAATTTTGAAAAAGCTCAGGTGCAACACACTTGTGATGTCAGATGTGACTGGTTGATCACAGTATTGGTCCTGGAATGCAATGTGGGATGTTGAGCCAGGAGCATATCCCGCTTGCCAAAATCACGCCATGCATACATAAAATAACTCAAACACTGACTTGAAATAACTCAGCGTTGGCTTTTGGTGTCAGACAGGACACAAACAGCTGTCTCCTGGGTCTAAGTCTCATGTTTGTCTGACCCATCCATCCAGCCCGACCTCTTCCTTATTCGGACTTAGTCGCTTTTTGTACTACATCACCTGAATTCTTCCTTTGCTCCCATCATAATGGCTACTGGCACTAGAGGCCAACAATATACCAAAAAGGTAGACATAGGTCAAAATAATCTGCACATACAAACAACCTATGGTTTCATTTTTGGGGGACGACAGTCTCATAAGTATCCAACACTGACTGTATCCAAGTCACACACTTTGTATACCACCTTGACCTTTCCCCCCCAAGAGCTTTTGCAGTGTTATAACAACATTATTATACTCCTGCCTTTGCTTCTGAGAGAAACCTGACATCATTCACTTGGCCTCAAAGGGTCTCTTCTGTCACTCTCCCTCTACACTACACTCACTCATTCTCTGTCATTCCCTCATCTCTTTTTTGTTTTTTTGTTGTTTTTTTCTAAAGTAGCAACTGCTGCTGGCTGGAGAACTGCTGAGGCAGCACTGGTTCCAATTTCTGAAGCACCACACAGACCCCAACAAACAACTGATATCCAAAACACAGTGGCAGAGAGAGAGCAAAAGAGAAAGTGAGAGGGGAGAGCGTGACAGAAGAGTTGCCGATGCCCAGAGCTGCCTGCCAAGAATCGATAAGGGATAGACCGATGACTGTAGAACAACCCCGCTGGTACAACCAGCTGCAAACCACACACACATACACGCACGCATAGAGCCAACCACCCATGAGGGAGTCCAGGCCTGCTGAGGCAGCCATGGATCTTTGTTTTCTATTAAATATAGAAAACACATACAGGAGTGATATTTTTTTTTTACATGTCCGTGCTGTTTTACTGA
The DNA here is from genome assembly GCA_029783705.1 of Chaetodon striatus. Classification (NCBI taxonomy): domain Eukaryota; kingdom Metazoa; phylum Chordata; class Actinopteri; order Chaetodontiformes; family Chaetodontidae; genus Chaetodon; species Chaetodon striatus. The sequence goes on along the minus strand of JAPZEB010000009.1, from coordinate 19,538,218 downwards.
TGAAGCATCACACTACCAGGAGCCTTGTAGCTGTCTCGTTCATTCATCCCACTTTGTGTGTCTGTGTTGAAAGCAGGGGAAAAGAAAAAAGTAAGAGGAGATGTTGGTCTGTATCTATCACTGTTTGTGTGTGTGTGTGCGTGTGTGCAGCCGCCAGATTGACACCATTATGTCTACTCTCCCTCCCTCCACTCCATAAGCCAATTCACCCTCATCACTCTGCTATTAAGCAGCTTTGCATTGGTACAGCTATGCCTGGAACTGTGGGAATGTGCGTTTCACTGTGTGTGTGTGTGTTTCCTCATCTCTCTCCAATATCTGCAGCATGTTACCCCTCCATTCACCTCCTCATCACCCCTCCCTCTTTTTTTGTCACTGTAATCTGTTCAGGCGACCCAGCCTTGAACTTTTAATAACATTAAAACAATAAGGTGAATACAACAGAACTGTGAAGCCCATTCTGGGCCATAGCACAATAAAGCATTGTACTTAAAATGCGCTGCCAAATGCTATTTATCAACTACAGGGGGGGTTTGGGTCACAGCAGAATGAAAAATGGCCATTTCAGTCATGGTTTATTGTGCGGAGTCACATGCAAAGCTGCTTTTATTATACGATTACGGCATTATCTCTCCTGCTTTATTATATTTTGTGAGATAACAACAAACCATTTGCAACTCTCTTAAAGTTGTCAATCCTAAAATGAGTAACAGATTGTTGATGTTTTATTGGTGCTCAAATATTTCTAGATATGAACTGATATGAATAGCGTAGCTCATTTGTTTAAACGCTGATTGGGGGAAAAAAATCATTATAAGATCATTATCAACAAATAAAAGTGAAATGAACATCTGTATAGCGTCGTCAGTGAACTCCATTTTTCTGTGTTACATCTCTTAATTTTCTTTTCTCTCACAACCTCATCAATTTCTCCTTCCTCTCATATTTCACTCCTTTGCCTTCCCTTTTCTCTTTCACCATAGCATCCCATTTTTCCACCCAACTGCCAGAATAAAGAAAGAAATCTAACATTTGTATATTATTATGTAGCAGATATGTTGGTACTTTAAATTTCTTTACATTTCAACATTGCTGTGGTTAACATGTCAAGACCCTAAAAAAACACTTGGTTATGATAAGAAAAAGATTGTGGTTTGGCTTAGAATATTAGCTTTTGGTGGCACAATCATGGCTGGAAATGCTGCAGATGTCTGGCTAAAAAACCCGCCATTAGTGGTACAATCACAACTGGAAATGCCACAGATGTCTTTCTAAAAAACAACCAGTTTGTTGGTCTTGAACAGTGGTCTGCAGCTTGGCAGCCACCTCGCATCCGCCATCCCTCCACCTCCCAATTACAGTCAGCTTGTATACATGTTACCAGAACCACATAACTTTAGAAATGTTGATGTGATTTGTATGAAACGTACAAATGTGAAGTATCCATGGTTTGCAGAAACATACAATACCAACATTTTCTTCTGCCGACTGTACTGCGCTTTTCTCATCCCTTCCTCCACTCTTTTCCCCCTTTGTCTCCATTATTTTACTGTTGTCCCCTTCATTCCCATCTCCTACTACACCCCAGTCCTTCCCAACCTTCTCCACTGCAGTGAAGTCAGCGCACAGGACTATGTGCGTGAGTGTGTTGTCAGATTCACTCGAGGCTCAATGGCAATCAATAGGTATTTGGGCAGCGGCTCAACATAATTATGGAGGGATACTGAGAATCATCCTGGCTGGACACTGTGTGTGTGTGTGTGTGTCTCAGTGTGTGTGTGTGTGTGTGTGTGTGAGTTGCTACCTGCCAATGGTCACCCTCTCTGGCTCTCTTTCCCCTGCAGCCACCAGCCCTCCAAACTTCTCTCTCTTTCCATTGCAGTGTTGGTAGATAATAAATTACAATGGATAAGTAGATGTCCTGCCTGCACCCTCAGTGTCCTGTCTGCACCCTAAACCCTTATGTTTCTGATACAACACACTGCAAGTGTATCCATGGGACTGCAGACTTATACAGAAAGTTTCAATTTTAATTTCAAACATGCTGCAGGAGTGTCTTTCTATTTCTCTTTTTAAGATGTTGAAATGTGCTGTCAGAGCAGAACAGGAGGGGAATTAAATACAAATAGAAAGGGCAAATGAAGCACTGATGATGGGTGATGTAAGCTGTGAGTTAGTTCTCATAAAACGCTTCAAGGAATAGTTTGAATTTTTATAAGTGGGGTTGTATGAGGTGCTTATCCATAGTCATTCAGAAGTCAGTCGGCATGGTCCCAGTTTGGAGAGGCAGGCAGGAGTATCAAAACCGAAGCAAAGCAATGTACTGCTGTGAATAGGGGTTAGCAGCAAAATGGATTTTAGCCACTAAAAAAAGATCTATACCTATAAAAAAATCTATATCAGTCTAAGTGTACGCCATATTGAGAATATTCTAAGTGCTTTACCTTGCCATCCAATGACCCCTTTCTTTTGGCAGTACATTTTCTCAATTTTAGAACTTCCGTATTTCTACACATCCCTAACTTTAGGCTCCTTCAGTCTCCTCTGCAAATGTTCTCCTGTATATTATGGTTCAGAGGTAGAAGCTCCTAATCATAATAAATCTCTTTTATGTTCTATTTGTTGGATCTTCCATAAATCGCTGACAGTCTGACCCAAACAGATGGTCTGCAGTGTAGTGGCTCTGATCACACAGAAAGCGCTTTAGCAGCTGGAGGCGCCTTTTTGTGATTGTTTTTAATGAGTGTGAAGCTGCGCGGCATGGTGGTGTAGTGGTTAGCACTGTCGCCTCACAGTGAAAGGGGTCTTGGTTCAAGGGGGCCCCTCTGTGCAGAGTTTGCATGTGTCTCCCCGAGTCAGCGTGGGTTTTCTCCGGGTACTCCGGCTTCCTCCCACAGTCCAAAGACATGCAGGTTAATTGGTGACTCTAAA
>JAPZEB010000009.1:19515144-19525476 GCA_029783705.1 Chaetodon striatus | reverse complement strand
GAGACAGACAACCATTCACACTCACATTCACACCTACGGACAATTTAGAGTCACCAGTTAACCTGCATGTCTTTGAACATACAAACTCCCACCCAGGGTTTCTGTCCTGACTTGTTGTACTTAACTTATCTCACATTGACTCTCTCTTCCCAGAATGGCCTGGCTGAAGTTATCAATTATTTTCCAGTCAAAAGGCTGAAGTCCACACAAAGTCACGAGTCAATAGTATTACAGTCCAAGTCAAGATGCAAGATTTTGTCAAGTTGAGTCGTCAAATTTGTGACTCGGGTTGGGCTTGAGTCCCAGATGCAGATAAACATCTGCAGAATAAAGCAGAACTGCTGCATTGTTGAAAACACTGCTACAAATACTCTATAAATTATCTGTAGATGCACTATCTAAGTGAAGTGTTACTGATATTGCATCTAGAGTACATGCATATAGAGTTAGGCAGTGGTGGGAGCCTATTGTCAGGAAGTACTTTGTTTCCTGTATGCTGTATGATGTGTCAGTCACAATTAGAAGTGTAAGAAAATATCTGTAAACTTGAGTATCATTATATGTTTTGTGATGCTGTATCACTTCTCAAAAATACTGTATCATTCTTTAATAAATAGTTTAATAGAAAGGTTTGTGGCAGTGGTTCGTTTTGTGTTGTGTTTAAACCCCTGAGCTCTAGACAGCAATGTTGTAATCTATCATCAGTCATTTAAGTCTTTCACTCCAATGTAACAACATTTGCCAGCATAAAAACAAAGAATACAGGCCAGAAAAACAGACAGCGTCATAAAGGCCACACCGCTGGCTCCTAAAATTTGATTTTTTTAAAAAAATGACAATATATTGCCTTGCTTATAGTATCGCAATATATCACAATATATTGAATTGTAACCCTTGTATCATGATACATGTCGTATTGCCAGATTCTTGCTTATACATTGCCCTAGTGACAATTATATCACCTAAAAACTGAAGAAAAAAAAAAAATCCAAACAAACAACACTGCCTTAAAGACTTGCACTGCCTACCTGCCACACAGAATGCCAAACCAAACCAAACCAAACCAAACCAAGGTGCCTAAGGTTACAGGTGAAACTCTGGGGAACCAATTATGACATCACAAGCTGCTTACTTAAGGCCCCTTCTCCAAAAAAAATGAGAATAAGAACTCAGTCAGCACAAAAACAACTTATTTGAACAACTCCATAAAAAATTATTGTAATATTAAAACTAAATCAACATTAGAGCCCCCGGGAAGAAAACAGGTATGAACTCCAGAGACAGTGTATTATAGCTACAAGCACAGACAAGTCCATCATGCTTAGCTACAAAAACTTACAATGACTGGAATCGGATTTGTTTTGACTCCCCCCTGCTGCCAAAAAACTCAGGGGAGCCCGAGGAATGACAGGTTAGGGAAGCTGTGTGCACTGAACAAGCCACCTGTGAGTCATACAAATAATATTCTGATTATATTTTGGCATGCTGAAGAAAGACAGGAATCAAAACAGGTCTATACGGCGGATGGTAACCAGCAGTGCTTTCGCTGCTTTCAGTAGTGGTTAGTGTATGATTTTTTTTTTTTTTTTTCTTCTGTCAAGTCGCAGCTGTAATATCAAAAAGACACTGTGGCAGAAAGCAGTGCACGCAAATACACCTCTCACCTTCCTGATCCGACCCGGGGACACCGAGATAAATATGGTCAAAGCGACACATAAACCAGAAAGATCTTATAGACATATACAATTCTATAAATGCAGGCTTCTTTCCACAAGGTTCAGATATCCAGACCCAACCTTGAAACGAGTGCACAGCTGAATTTCCCCCTTGTGAGGAAATCTTGACAACGTCCATGAAGTGCCAGAGGTATAATGATTTGACAGGCAAAAATGAAACTTGTAATTCAGGTGAGTGGATCCAGGTCAGCGCAGGTAGTAAGTAACCACATCTGAGAGCCAGACAGGTGGGGTAAAGGTCAATACACATTCACTTCAGAGCTCCATTTACTGACAAAATCTCAAACCCGCTAAGAGAGAGAGCCAAGTTTCAAAGACATGGATTAAGTTAAACGATCTGGGGAATCAAAGAGGGGGTTGCCTATGATTTGACTCCAAATACTGAAGGATCAGCGAGAGCTAGTGTCCGTGCTGCACTTTAGTACTTAAGGAAAAATGTTTGGCAGACAGCAGAGTCTGCCCGTAATTCACTTTCAGTCACTTAGGGGAGAGAATGTAAACCTCAAATATTGACTACCATTTTGGCATGAGAGAGGTTTTTCATATACCTATTACTAAATAATTGCGAGCGAGTGTTCCATCATTAGCAAGCGAGTGTCATTCTTCATTTCTATTTCAATATGATTTAACTGAAAGTAATTTCATCCCCGCCTTGGTAGCTTGAGAACTCACAATAAGGTCTGAACCCGCGGTGCTGCTAAAGAAGCAAAGGACATCTGCACCACAGGTTCAAAAAGGTGCTCTATCTTTTGGCAAAAGCTTATATTAGAGTAATAAAATCAGTACAAATGATGAAGGAAACGGGTGCAGATTTGTGAGGTGTGAAAGATTAGATTTGAAAAGGTGTTTTAATCTGAATAAAATGAACCTTGGTATTTTTGGGATATTTGCCTGCCCTGCTTTTCATAAAGATACGAGTTATTACCAAATCTCTTTTCCTCGGCTGCTAAGATCAGCTTTTTGTTAGTGGCATGCCTGTCTGTGTCTGTGCACCATTCAGACTGGATGTAAAATGAAATTTCATATTTCATATATGCAGATGTGTGTGTTCCATTTGTTTGATTATGTTTCAGTGTGTATCTAAGGCATATTAAATTCACTCTGGCGTGAAAACAGGGTGCAGGTGAGAGACCTGAAGTTTAAATATGATAAGGAACTACTTCTAAACTCTCTGCATCAGCAGTGTGCTGCATGTATCACTGTGGAGTGGCCTGAACTGTATATGTGAGTAATAGAGAGCCTCTAGTGGTCAATATAGGTAACTACAGCCTCACTAGACCCATACACAGTACACAGAAAGTTTTATCTGATTTTCCTTCAGTCTTGAAGGCTCTAAAATGCCCGACACAGTTAAATCATTTAACATAAAACTCCCTTTTCCCTTCAACCACTTTTCATCCTGGAACTATGTCCACACACTGATGTAAGGAAGTATATTTATGCACAAACACACACATATAGAGCTACAGAACAACCCTATCCTCCCCCTGTGAATATATTTAACACCAGTATTAAAGCAAACTGGTTTATATGTGTGTGCAAGCATCCGTCCCAGAGCTGTAATCAACTATTTAACATTGAGGGGGGGACCATTTTCAATTTACACCTTCTGCAACCCAACCCTCGAGGGGGCTCTGCAGGGAGTTCCACCTCGGAGAAATTTTTAGACACTTGACAGCTAAAATGACCATTTTACAGCAATTGGGAAGGAAATCCTAGATCTGGCAAAGTTTTGATGCCTGACTGATATTTTAGAGAGCCAGCATATGATTGAGGGCCGCACAGGAAAAGTGCCCACTATGACTTTTTAATGGAATTTTTATGACTTTTTTATGACACACTATACTATGTATTTGTGTGACATTTTTATGGCATGCTAACACTCTACAAAAACTATAACAACTGAGAAGATAAAGCCCTCCTAACCCTCATGTTGCATTATAGTTTTCCACTTTTCAATATATATGAATGTACTGAAATAGTAAGGACAGTGTTTGGCATCGATTGTATCTACAGCAGTTGAACGATGGCTTCTGCGATGCCACTGGTACGAACCACAAACAGAACTCCAGTGCATATTTGAATATTGAAAGGGTCTTGCAGTGGACCCCTACCTCCCGTACCTGACTGTGAAACCTCTGACCTCTCTGTAAAGGGTCATTAAAGTGAAGACGACTATTTGTTTCACCTTATTAATGTGTTTTTTTTATCATATACCCAGGGTTTCTACCTGATAAGCTGGAGGGATTCTTATAATCATAATTAGGATGAGGAAAATGGAGCAACCTCTAATCAGAAAACAATAGAGTACCCAGTCTGAGGCAGTGGGCTCTCATTGTTAGTCTGTTTAAAAATAACCCATATCTCATCAGTGTAAATTGAGTGTTACGTGCCTAGCACTGTGTTTCGTCAATTGCTTGTGGCAAGGGCCCACTAAACCCTATAAATCGAATCAAGGGGTAAAAAACGTCCCTTAAACTTCCCTTTCTTCTGAGCATTGCTTCTGACTGAGCCATGCTTGTGTTCAGAGTGGTTGTTGGACAAAACAATGAATCTATGACAATGACCTTGAAAGAAAAGGCTTGTAACGACAGCATTATTAACATTTAGCAATCTCTGTTCTGGCCTCTGTCACGGAGGATCCTTCATGACTCACAAGAGCTCGGGCACTTGTCCACGTTGGCGGTTGGAATGCTCCAACTCTCTGTCTTGGTTTCTATCTGGCTCCGCATCTTGCAATTCCTCCAGTACCCTCATTAGCAAATTTCAGGGAAAGGTTTTTGGTGAGCATGCATGATTTCTCCCACAAATGGCATGTATGCGGTTTCACACATTCACACGGGGCGGCCGTCCAACTGGTCTCTCAGCAGAAACTCAACAGTCACTGCAGAGGTAATGGGACGGTGACAGACGCTAACATTCCCCGTGCCGATTTTCCCAGTCAGTCTGTGGTGTCCAACTGGCGACCTTCCCGGCACGAGGCCATTTTGCCCACTTTGGTGCCACTGCCACCCGTGGAAGGGGGGGGGGTTCTTTCAATCATGATAAGCTTGGAGGAGATGTAGAGGCTTCACTCTAGTTGCTCTTCCATCCACAAAAAAGGGAAGCGGAGCGCCCAGAGAGGGCTGTATAAAGGAGAAGGCTGAGAGAGTCTAAATCTACTTTATCCTGCAGTATTAAAGGTACACTGTGTGTGTGTGTGTGTGCGGGTAGAGAGAGAGAAGATGACCTAGTTAGTTGTGTTCTCAGTCTCTTTAGAACTGTAACACCCACAGCACTTCTGCCTCAATTTAGACTTTATTAACAATAACACACACACAAACACCCACACGCACACACACACGCACACGCACACACATACTCTCTTTCTCTTGTTCTGTCGCACACTACACACGCACAACTACATGCCTGCACATACTTGACAACTACAGTACAGTACAGATATGGGAAGTACTAACCTTGAGACTCTCTATGTATGTATGTATGTATGCAAATGTATTACATAGCACCCACATTAAACAGTCTCCTGATAAAACACCTGAGACTTCAAAGGAGCAACACTTGTCAAACTGACTGCCACGAGAGCTGTGAGCGACTGAACATGAAACTACATCGGAAAAGAAAGCTTCATCCAGGTTGTTGTGACACATGCCAGAAGCATGTTTGTCACAAGAATGTGTGAAACTGACACCCTAACCCTAACCTAACCTTACACCATAACATGCTGTCTATATGTATTACCACTTTCACACTGAGGGCTCAACCAGGGTTGAACCAGCACTAATTCTGTGTATGAAAGGGTTTGGCTGTGCCACCTAGGTTGAAAGGTGGTTCGGACATGGGTTGATTTCAATGTGGAAGGCACAAAACCAGGGTTGCTAACAACCACAATGCGCACAGTTGTTATGCAACTGTCACAGGCCTCCGCAGCCCAACAACACACAGTTCAATGGCAGGTGAAATATTTTAGCTACAGCTATGATTTGAACAACAAGGAGATGTGGCAATACTTCGAGGTGTGGGAGCTCCTGGCCGTCCATGGTTAGGACGAAATTAAGCGGTAGTTGACCAGCATGGCAAGGGACAACGTGGTTCAGTTTAGTTTAGTTTAGGCTCCCCATTAGCTACTGCATTGCTGCAACTATTCTTCCTGAGCTCTACAACAACTTTACATGTGTGACAGTGCACAAAACAACTCACATATAACAAGACTAGACTGAAACATTGACACAGACCAACACAGCAGCTCCTGGTAATACAATAATTAAGATATTTGCTTTTTTTGTGATTTCATTTGGTGAGTAACCATCAGTTTGGGGCTAAACTTTACTCTGATGATGTTCCATTATTGTAATATTAGTCCAAGAATTTACATAATACTATACATTCACATGTGTATGTTTCCATACACACACTACATGTGCGTTAAAAGGAATAGTTCCCAGGCAAAACAACATACATGAAGTTCATTACAGTGTATGAATCATATTATTTAGGTCACCTTTTCTTGTAGTCTCATTTGGAAAACATGAAACTATGATTAGCATACTGACAGACAACCAACTAAATGACCCTGCACCACAAACAGTAAGAGACCCTCCATCCTGAGACACATGACACAGTGAAACTTACCTTTGAAATTAATGAATTTGGCTTTGACAAGTGTACTTTCGTCTGTTTTATGGATAACCTACACCTTTGTCAAAAGGTGCTGCTTCTATAGAATTTTAAATCTAGCTTCATTGTCTTCCTGTGTGATATGCCAAGGGAGTGAGTGCCATTCATGGATACCTCTGTACATTACTGTACATTTAATTGAGCTTGCTCTTACTGTTGGTAATATAAAGTTTCCCCTTATAGCATGTCTTGTGGGGTAATCATGTCTATCTGAAGTGAAAGACAACATTAAAAATAAAACGAACTAAACTTTTGTAGCAGTGATACTTCTGATGGGCACTACAGTGGTGTATGCAAACATAAGGAGGACAGTGAGGTACAACTAGTGTATGCAAATACAACAACCGCTGGCAAATGGAATGGATTTGCATTTGTATAGTGCTTTTCTAGTCTTCCGACCACTCGACCAAGCTTTTACACTGCATGTCACATTCACCCGTTTACACACACATTCATGTACTGACATAGTGGCCTAGGCTACAACATAAAGCATTCACACACATAGTGATGGCACAATGCTGCTCAATGCTGAATGAGAGAGGCATCCACCGTACACAGATACAGGTCACAAAAAAATCCAAGGCAGTGGAAAAGCACGACACCTGAAGTAATCTTAGTGTTACAGGCCTAACTGGGTTGCTATTATGATGTGCTGATATACTGTACAGTGAGGAATTCAACTAGGTAACGCTAGTTCTGAATGTGACGTGAAACTCGCTGGCTATTTACAGCACATGAGGTAGTTACGTCGCTTCCAGGATGTGACCCAGGTTGCATCTGGATTGTCATGACTGGGTAAAAACCCATGTTGGCTGGCTTAATAACTCTGGTCCAACTTTGGTCACTGATGTGAAAGAGTTGCATGTGTGTTTGTCTGTATGGGGCAAGTGTGTTTTCTTACAGCTGGACACAGCACTGACAGCTGGTTAGCACCCTGACTTTGTCACCTATGCCTTTAACTAACTTCCAGCCACTAAAATGGAGACAGTAAGGTAGAGATAAGGGGATTTTGCCCTCCCTCAAACCATAGTATAGGAAAAAGGAGAATAAAAGTCCAGCTTTTCTTCACTGAATACTTGCTACACGACAGCACACCCTACCTGAGCAAATTAGGTGGTAAAAGAAAAACAGGAAAAGCATCAGTAGCAATCAAACAGAAACTTTGATATTTTGTTTCTGCAATATTTTTCTGACTGTATGACTTTTGTCGACAGAAGCTCTTGCAGAACTAGTACACGATGTGGAGCTCTCACCCAACCTTCTGACAGGAGATGATGGGAAATGTTGCACAAGCCTGATCGCTCAATTTGAAAACTAAGTCAGCAGCAGAATCAGCCGGATGACAGGTGTACATGTTCCATGACTGCGATACAAGCCAGAATATTTCTAGTAGTCACAGCCGTTTTGATTAGAGAACCTGACATGGATCTTCATGCTGTTTTTACACCTGGGAGATGAATAAAAGATGCTATGGCATGATCTGTGGTTCAGTATTTTATTTTTACTCCATCATGTTTTCACATTTTTTTCACTTGTGAACTTAGGATTCTTTTCTCTTTTTTTGTCGGGGCAGTAGAGCGCTTGTTATGTTCATTTTATTTCTGCCGGGTGGGTAAAGTTTGCCACAGTAAATGCCCAATCATGTGAAATTATTAGACATTTTAGGGCTGTGTATCTGCATTCTGCTGAAGCTTTAAACCTCATTCTTGTGGCAGCACAGGCATTTTTCGCAAGACTGTTTGACCCCATTCTGCCAGACACCTGATTCATTATTCCTGTGTGTATTTCAATACAAGCAATATGAATGAATGGCATGGTTCAAAGCAGACCATTTTGTTGGGCGAGTAACAGGTTCAAGGAAGGGGGAAAAAAAAAAAACGACATAGACAAAAACATCAGCAAATTTATTCTGGTTCACTCCCCTGGCATGTTGTATAACGAGAGCATAATTAATGAAGACATACGCTGAGACCTACATCTTCCTCCTCCTTAGTGATTCTCACTTATCCCAACTGCCCCCTCCTCACTTCTCACTTCTTTTTTTACTGCTATCATCCCCCACCCTCCAGCCCCCAAGAGAGGGAGGCAGATGGCCTGTCAGGTAAAATAAGGTGAGGAGAGGACGAGGGGGAGGGGGAGACGAGAGGAGGGATGGGAGGATGGGGAACCAGGTGACAAAAGGAGGTCACAAATGTTGGGGGAGACTGATTGATGGAGAGGGGATGGTGGAGGAGAAAGGGGAGCTAGAAAGTGGTTGAGCGGAGGGAAGATGATCAAATGATGGGGGGAAGATGACGGCAGGGAGCTGGAAGGAGGAGCAGCAGGAAAGGGGGAGGGGATATCAGTGCAGGAGAGAAGCTGCCTATGGAGCTATGAAGTACGAAGTGGGGCGTGTGGAGCTGCTGTTTGATATGTTTCATTATGGCGGTATATGCATATGCTCTCTGTGAGACGCACATAATCTCAGAGCAAATATTCTTATGCATACACCCCAGCGCATGTGGACACACGCCTCTCCCTCTTTCTCTATTTTTTTAATCTACATCACACATGGACACACAACCCTGTCAAGACATGGGCTGGACTTATTCATGCATGTGCACATGACTGTCAACCTACTTATGCATTCATTGGCATGTAAACGTCATGCCCTCTCGTGCAAATGCTCATACACACATGCCCGCACACACACTCTCAACATTTATATCAATGTCAGTGATTTTCAGACAAGACTTAACATGACAACTAATGGCCTGATCGCACCTACACACATGCGCAGTGCACTGCAAGTTCCTCACAAGTTGCTTTCTACTTTCTGTTTGTATTTCGTATATTTTCCTCTTTAGATCTCTCTACCATGAGACCTTCGGAAAAACAATGTACGGTAGTCAACTGTGAGAAACAAATTATGTTTTGATGTGCCATTTGAATTGTGCAATGTATGGAAAGATGAAGATAATTAATTTTGTGAGTCAATACACTCACAGTTTGTCTGGGTTTGTCGCAGTGCCATTTAGTTTTGTGTGAAAGTGCTCTGTGACTTACATCTCGCGTCTCACAGGATATATGTCATCTGCACTTGGTTACATAGCTATGTTCCATGCACAAATGTAACATTACCTTACCTGATGAGTTTTGTCCTGCAACTTTTTTTGGTCTTTTTACCAGCCTGGAAGTGAAAGAACACCCAAGTCCCATTGCATGTGCATCCCGGAACAAGACACACAACACAGGCATTGTAGCTTCAGCGAGAGACTTGAGGGACTTGCACTGTTATTCTAATTTTCACAGTGCTATACTTTAACCATTTAAACCATATGACAAACAGGATTAAAAAAATGTCTCTTGGTATTTACTAGCACACATATATTTTTCTAAAATTATGTCCCATGGTGGTCCACTGGAAAAGGAGGAACGTAGCTGGTGTAAAGTATCATTTTTTGTTTTTATTATCTTGAGTTATTTATGGTTTGATGCCATTTTTGGTATCAAACTATGTCCTATTAAATCAAAAAATCTTCTCACAAGGAAATGTCAATGAATATTATCGTTATTTCTTGTTCGTTCATTCATTCATTTTCCATAATCGCCTTATTCTGTTTGTTTTTCACACATGCTTCTATGGGGGCGAAGAATCCAAAAAGGCAAACATTCTTCATGATCGTAGGAAAGTGGTGCGGCGTTTAACAACTAAATCAAAACATCTGTTTATAAAGTCTCTCACAACTCTTCCAACTTTTCATTTTCATTCATTCCTTCATTTTATGTAACTGCTTATTCTGTTAGGTCTTGCGGGGTGCTGGAGCCTATCCCAGCTGATATTGGGCCAGAGGCAGGTCACCAGACTATCACAGGGCTGACACACAGAGACAGACAACCATTCACGCTCACATTCACACCTACGGACAATTTAGAGTCA
>JAPZEB010000009.1:19435525-19459887 GCA_029783705.1 Chaetodon striatus | reverse complement strand
GTTAAAAAGAGAAGTCACGGCATCACATTGAGTCATATTATTGGGTACAGCACATGCACAATAAAATCTGGTCTGCACCTGCTGAAAGGCTCAATAGCTGGTGCACTATCATAAAAGATGGGAATGACTGATTTGTGTCACCGAGGTGCCCACTGTCGGCCTTGGGTTAGAATATGTTTCATCAAAAAATTAAAGATTTGAATGAAAATTAAGAAGAAGAAGAATTTAAACTGTGCAATTACCTAAAGAGCTGCTAAATAAAAGACTATAAACAAATGCTTTCTATATGAAAATGTTCTATTGCAGTGGTTCGCAACTGGTCCAGCCACGGGGTCAGGATTTCTCCTAGTTTGTTGTCGCAGTTAAGTAGCTGTCTGTTATTCACTTAATCTACAGTGGGAAACGGCACTTCAGAATAAAAACTTTGTACCGGAAATTCACTGTACTTCAAAATAAGTGTTTCTTTTACAAACTTGACACATTTGCGAGTCACTTGTGGTCACTTTAGAGTGGACTCACGACCCACCAGCTGGGAACCACTGCTCTATTATATGTATCGGCCACAATGCATTTGAGCATTATGAAAAATTTCTGCAAGGCCAAACACACCAAAAGAGGCTATAAAGAACACACGCAAAGAGCACTTAACCAGATGTCCTCGCTTTATTTCTAGCACCGTCTGCTGTAACCCTCCAACATCGCAGCTCCAGTTACATTACACATGTGTAACACCCAATACCTCCCATGGGGTCAGAGAGCAAGTCCCAGCCTTCATTTAATAGCCCTAACTGATTCAGACATTTGCGTTCTCACATACAGCTCCTCTGGGTAATGTCTAGGTAAGTTCAGGGTTGCGTTACATGTGTGAACGGGGCTATAGTCAGATAAATTGGGAGCTGAGACGAATAATGTGAGAAAGAAAACAAAGAGAAGACAAAGTGGTGGGTCGAGCGCTTTAAAGTGGATTACTTTCTCCTCATCTGTTCCTCCTGAGGAAATGCTCCCGCTGTCAAGGAGCTGAATTGCTTCTGTTTCAATGACACTCGCTGACGGGGGACATGAGGTGTGTGTGAGTGCGAGTGCCTGTGTGTGTGTGCTGCTAAAGGAGATGGTGTGTGGCAGGTGCCAATCAGGACATTCTGTAATTCCCATACACTCAGCCTCGCCTCTGGTCAAGCTGAGAGATTATCCCTCACCCCTTCATTTCCCCCTCCACCCCTCTCCACCTCCTCGATTTCAGCACTCGCCTCCCTCCCTCCCTCCTCCTCTTCGCTCTCTTCTGACACTCTCCTCTCTCTCCTCTTAAAGGTGCCACGTGTAGCATTACATGATCAATAAACCATTACCGCAATAACTTTAAGACATTTGTATATTTACTGTAAACAAACAAGGTAGTCACTTAGAGGTCCGACAGTCTCAACTGACCTCTGCACTGCATGTTTTATTGTGGGCAACAGGGTTGGATTTGGTGGAGTGCCTCGGAGAGAGATTGCTCTGCGGCATGAAATAGGAAGAAGGATGCAATTCTTTCAGTGCGACTGGAGCTAAAGATTTGTGATTTTCTCACTCTGGCGGATCTTGAAGAAAAAAGGTTTATAGGAAAACAATTCATCCTCTTTAGGACAGTTAAAAAGAAAAGATAAACACACACTAGTGACACTAGGTTGTGGAGAAGAAGCTAAAATTTATCAAAAGAGTGGTGGTAATTTTGAAAAAGACTAGCACTTACAATACCTTTGGATAAGACGCAGACTTTGTTTGTTTACAATAATTACACCAAGACACTATATCTGTCAATAATTTGACAATGACCACAAAACACTTACGTTTCAAAATGCTATATGTAGCATCTTTAAGTGGCTAACACACTGTCTGCTAAGCCTTCTTTGATCTTGTGGGCAATAACACAGATAAGAACATCCTCATTGTGAATCTGATGAATCCCAGGAGCTAAGCGGTGCCTCGTGAATCCACAGTATCATGTGCCGTTCATCTATTCCTATTCACACTTCAAAGTGATTGGCAGGCCAGGGGCATTGCCTATTCAAATGTGAGAACCAATCGGGGCTCTTGCACTTTGTCTGAGGGAATCCTGCACCATGAATGGAGACTTCCAAGATTACAGCTCACTGTGCCACGCAGTTTGCCGTCAGCCAAACTTGCAAACGCCCACTCATTCCATGTTTCCTCACCCTCTCCTCTTCAGTCATACATTCCTCTTCCCTTCCGTCTGTTCTCTACTTACTTTTCAAACACTCTCTTCCTCTACCCTCCAACACTTCTCTGCAGATACTTACCTCATCCTCCTACCCCCTTTACTTCCTCCACACCATCTCTTTCCACCAATGCTAGCCTGGTTTTCTCTGAGTTTATTTCTCTGGACACTAGCTTCACTGTTATTTGAAAGGTGTAGCTAATTGGCAAGGCTTCCCTGCAGTCTGTTAGCATGGCAAGACACCTCATGACGGTCAAATATGTGACAGGTGACAGTTGAGTGTGTGCTTGACTTTCTCAGGTCAAGCAAAGACTTAAAACCAGAACTTTTGGCAAATCTCTCCAAACCAGATCATTCAATCATTGATTCATTCATCGTCGTCCATTCTCCCCTTCATTCTACCCCATACCCCACCTGGCTTTGCACAACTTCATCCATTCATCAACAACATTCACATCGTCAAACATTCTTCCAACGATCATCCGTCCACCCATGATCGTCCATACCTTATCAGCCATGATCATGGACGAGCCTCCATGGATGCCCAGGATGGGTATGAGCGTCTGCGAGGAAATAAAATCCAAAATCTGGGCGATGGCCTCCTGGTCGGTGCCATCCCCAAACACCACGCCGTGGATCTTCGTCCCGGACATCAGGTCGCACATGTGGGTGATGATGCTTTTCGGGTCGGTCTCGTTGACCAGCAGTGTGACCACGTTGACGTCGATGGGGTCCTCCTTGCTCCACAGCGCCCGGATGTCCCGGTCTGAGATGTAGCGCGTGCGCCCCAGGATCACCGCAATGTTCAGGACCGGCACTTTTTCCGAGGCGCCGCCACCTCGCTGCTTTTGAGCCGCCACGGGGTCTGCAATCAGGGTCACTGCCACCAGGAGAGCCAAGGATAGCAGCACACTATTACTACCACTGCCACTGCTGCAACTGCTGCTCCTTCTACCCCTCCTCTTACTCCTTTTGCTGCTGAGGGACATACTGCCAAACCACTTCATCCCCTGCATGGGAAAAAGGATGAGGGAAAACAGAACAGATGAAGACAGATCAAAAAGAGAGAAGGAGGTGGCAGAGAGAAGTGTGGAAAGATGATGGCAGAGAGAAAAAGACAGGGGAGATAAATTGTTAATGCACAGCTCTTTAAGCCCACACATTCAGGTCGCATCTTTCTTTTTTATTCCACTTCTTCTCAGTAACGTTATTAAACACATAAACCTTGTGGGGAGGGAGATGGCCTTGAGAGGAAGTTGCGGAGGGGTGAGAGAAAGAGAAGATGACTAACAAGTATATACTTTATGGTCACGACGCTAGGATCAGATGATTCAAGAGCAAGCTGTGCTATTCGGAAGAGGCAGGCAGACATTTATACAGTTTACAAGTGTAATATCCTAAAACTCAACCTTCACCATAGATTGACACTGAACTTGTAAGGGGGGGCACTTTGAGTGACAAACTGTACTGAACATTCCTATGCATTTCACTTCCTGCCTGTTGGGTGATTTAGTTATTCCATCATTTGCAATGTTGTGCAGAACAATAATATTATGTGCTTGTATGCTTGTGCAGGACATAATTGTGGGTAATTGGCTTTCATATCAGAGAGTTAGAGTTATAAAGCTTCAAGCCATGCCAGCGGCACAGCTCTGGGCATAGCAATGCTGATCCTTTAGTCTATTGGTCGGTCCCTCCACTTTGGTCCAGACTGAAATATCTCAACAACTATTGGATGGACTGCTGTAAAGTTTTGTAAAGACATTCATGGTGCCCAGACAATCAATCCCAATGATTTTGGTGATCCCCTGACTTTTGCTCTGGCGCCCTATGAGGTCAAGTTTTTGACCAAACACTGGCAAAAATATTACCATCACCCTCGGCTATTCTGTTTTTTTACAGGGTTCTTCCAGCTTAAAGCATGTTAGGTTTGAGACTTTTAAGGTTTTTTTAATGCCACCGGGAATTCAATTTAAGACCAATTTTACAGTAACCATGAACCAACATCAACAGAACTGGGAAATACCTGGCATGTTGCGTTTCTTACTGGTCATGTGGGATTCCACTGCCTTGATTCCCATCGTGCTGAGTTAGAAAACCCCTTTGTATAAAGTACATCAAGTCTTGTATATATTGCGTTAAATCGGTTTTAGTCATGTCTTGAAATCATGATTAAATGGTTAAGAATTTACTTTATACAATTACTTGTCTTCCCCATGTCATCCGGGGTACAGTGACAACTAGCTGCAGACTACTCTGAGCATCCCAGCCAGAAACACAATATGTGTGTTGTTTGTTCTATTTTTAGGACTTTCAAAAGATTAATTTATTTCATAATAACAGTCTTCCAATTAAGACCATACTTTTACATTACTTAATTAAGATGGTGGCACGGTGGTGCAGCAGTTAGCATCGTTGAATGTCAAAGACATTATTAATAGGCGTAGGCATGAATGGTTGTCTGTCTCTATGTGTCAGCCCTGTGATAGTCTGGCATCCTGTCCAGGGTGTACCCCGCCTCTTGCCCAATGTCAGCTGGGTTAGGCTCCAACCTCGTGCAATCCCCAACAGGATAAGTGGTTATGGAAAATGAATGAATGCCTTTTAAGACTTTTTAAGGGTCCACAGGAACCCTGGTTTACTGTTTTCTATCAAATGTTAGTATGCTATCACGTTAAACTAAGATGATGAACATGCTGAACACAGTGTCTGCTTAGCACTGACATTCTAGCATTGTAATTGTGAGCATGTTGGCATGCTAAAGTTAGTATTTAGCCCAAAGCATTGCAGTGCCTCAGTACAGTCTCACAAAGCTGCTAACATGGCGGTAGACTATTAGTCTTGTTCATATATAATTAGTGTTTCAAATGTAGTCAAACCATTAACAGCTGCCTAACAGGAATCAAACCGATAAGTCAAACACCACGTTCTCACTACATTAACCCTGCTGTCATGAATTTAGTAGTGGGTTGACATTAAATAAGACTGTGAAGACTTATAAAACCATATAACTGGTGTGCTATTGTCACATTAAAATGTTTAATTAAAAGCCTAACAGAAAGGGCATCACAGTGCAATCACTATTGGAGTTGTATGGTGAGAACTGACATATAATTTTAAAAACCAGTGGTATGAACAGTAAATAAAACAAAAGAAAAAATAAACACTGTGTTTGATAAAGATGGTTACACCTGCCCTGTAATGTTTGAGCATTTCTTCACCTGCAGCCTTATTTATCAGATTCTTGTGTGAATGATTCAACATACAGAGTACAGGGGGTTAGTAAGAGACAAATTACAGAAAGGCTGAGAGAAAAAGAACAGACTAATATAAACCAGCAAGTGCTATAAATAGCTTGGGATGCCACTACGGGCCTCGGACAGGGGGCAGAGGGTTGAAGGAGGGTTTCCTCAGTTGAAACAAATGTTTGTGTGTGTGTGTTTGAGAGTGTGCATGTGTTACTCTGCACCAACCAGAGCTGAGGAGTAAAGTGACATGATCATCAGACACAAAGCACAACCCACACCAACCATCTCCCTACAGACATAACGCTCGCTGGACCTCCTTGGACGTCCAATGCTCAGAGAGCATAAAATATGAAGCGAGTGTGTGTGTGTGTTGGTTTATCATCATTCGTAAGACATATGAGCAGGTGTGCTGAACAGCAGAGCGTGAGCAAAATCAGAAGAGCATGAAACATATGGTCACATAATGTGTCCATGTGCATTGCTGACGATTTATGGATTCACTGACAGGTCTGCGTGCTTCTGCGTTGGTGCAGAGCCTGTTGGTGCATGATTGATTCACAGGAGCTGTTGTTTATCAAAAGCAGCACAGATTTAAGCGCTGAGATCATAAGATCATAAAAAACTATCCTCATTTACAAAATGTTCCCTCCCATTAACATAAGCTGCAAAACAACACTGTGAAAAAGACTGAGATAACCACATGTTGCCAACTATTGTCTTCTCATAAGCCACCAGTAAAAGAGTGACTCATGCAGATTTAATAGTTACAAGGACATGATGTTTTCAGTCCTGCTTCTTTGTCAGCCTGTATCTGGGTAACAGGATACCTTGTAGCACTTGTAGTAATAACAGTTTGGACATTATATTACATTATTGGGTTTTAATACATTTTCAATCAGGTTAAGTGCAAATTTTATTACATTTTAAGTTGATCCTACATTTTCAGGAAATTATCACATTACTGGGTGCTACACACTTAAAGTTAAGCCAACGGCAAAAATACAGACTTTATTAAAACTGCATTATAGAACATATTTAAAGTTTTAGCTGCTACTCCCATGAACCTGTGCACTTAAGTAAATTAAATATTATGTAATAGGCCTGTGTATGGATGTCAACAGCCAACTGTTAATCAGTTAACAGCCACAAGTATTTATGACCAGTAATAGATGCTGGTCTATAAGTTAAAGTTTAAGCACTGCCCACCAACCAGGTCTGGTGGGAGCTAATCAGCTAGACATGCTCCCCATTTGGCGATTACTACTAATGACGCCCTCTCAATCCAACGGAGTTGCTGTGGAAACGTGCACTTGCACTTCCCTAGTCTTCCGACCACTCAAAGCTTTACACTACATGCCATATTCACCCATTCACAAACATATTCACACACTGGTGGCCGAGGCTACATTACATGGTGCCATACGCACTCACACACCAATGGAACAGCCACCAGGAGCAATTTGGGGTTCAGTATCTTGCCCAAGGATACTTAGACATGCGGACAGGACGAGCCTTGGATCAAAATGCTGATCCTCCAATTGGTGGATGACCCGCTCTACCTTTAAGACACAGCCGCCCTAATGTGCCCACCCTTCAGTCTCCCCCCAGGTTGCCCCTGTGAGCAAGCAGCTAAATTTTGACCGCAAACCAACTTTAGCATTTGTAACTTTCAGCTGTCTTAGCACCGTTGGCAGTGTCTGCCCGCAAAGCCAAGTGAAAGTAATATGAAAGGCACAAACAATTAGAATTTACCCACCTCTAAATGTAAAGCGCTTTGAAATGCTGAAGGGACTAAAGTGTTTTGCATTGATTTTTTCTTAAGAATTTACCAGTTAGTTACCAGTCAATGGCCGTCAGGCTACCCCAAACAACATTTACCAGAGCTGACATCCCTACCCAGTGATTGTATATCAGTATGTGTGATGATGCAGATCTGGATCTACTGCCGATGTAAAGTGAAAATGTCCAAATGTTTTGCATTACTAACATAAAGCAGTACATTTTGTATGTGCGCTCTAATTTCTCGTTTTGGGCTTGTTGCAGGTTGTGCCATCATCTCTCCCTATTCACCTGTTACCATTTTTTAAGTATACTTATATAAAAGAGAACAAACCAGTTAGCAAAGCAATTCAGTCCAAATTGTTGTCTGTGCCACCCACACCTGCCAACTGCTGTTTAACGGGCCTTCTGAGTTTCTCAATTGTCAGAAAACTTTTTTCCATAATGTGCGTACCCTTATTAGAATACCTTTTCGTCAAGTAATGTAATAAAAGATATTTTTTTAATTTGCAAAGTTTCCCATTACTGTTCGACCCCGTTTGCCCCGAGAAAGAGAAAACTGCGGCTGCATTGTCTATTTGTAAGTATGATGATGGTTTTAGATTATTTTCTGTGGGCTAGGATTTGTCATACCTTGTGATTCTGTAATGAAATTGAGACTCCAGCGGAAGGCTCTGTTGTGAGCTGAATAATGCATGTGGGCTCACTGTGTCATCCTGTGTTTTTAAAACAAGCGGAGGACTGCTTGTCTCTCCCTGCCCAACTGAGCATAAACACTGTTAGAGCAGACCTGAGGATGAATCATCCAAATCTCGGTCCATTCACTGCAGAGAAAGGAGCACCGATGCCTAATAGATTCCGGGTGTCAAAGAGTCGTCATCTTCCGTCACCCAGAAACTGCAGGATTACATGAAGGCTTGCTCTGACAGTTCGTGAAATCACTTAATTCTATGGGACTGACATTTATTTCTCAGTGGAACGATGGAATAGTTTCTTTAAATCCCGCTTCCTACATTTACACACGTTCACAGTGAGAGACAGAGTATAACCACAGTCTGTTGTGCTGTTGGTAAACAGCCTCACAAAACATTTCCTATCTTTTACATGTTCTTAGCGACAGAACCGCACCCATGTTTCAGCCTCCCCTTCCAAGCCTTGCTAAAGAGCACTTGAGCAGGGCGGACTCTTCCTGTCGAGAGGCATTAAACCCAAGCTTTCCGGTTGAAGGAGTGTCTTCATAATTACTAGACCATCCTGCTCCTGCAGCTGCTTCTATTATCATTTTAAATATTACATTTCGCTATTAATATCACAGTATCAGTTGGACCATCTAGCTGTTCAAATGCTTTTCATCATCAGCGGTTTCTGGAGGTTACAGGAGAGTTATGAAGCCCACACCGTCTGGAAAAATCCAAGCAGAGAAGCTGAATAAAACCTGCCCAAGACTGCTGCAACACTGTTACATAAATGTATACTGTACACATACCGTAGAGGGATTTGGGGAAAATCTATATGTTGCCTCTGTTTTCATGAATACTATGTATGAAATGAGGATGACAAAAAGATACTAAGCCATTTCAGGACATGCAGTAGCCACCTCAAAACTTATGTAGAGAAACAAACCTAGGGGTGTAAATCACAAGTTTTGACGATACGATTCAATACGATGTGATACAATGTGATACGATGCAATACGATACAAAACGATACAGTGCGATACAGTACACAATATTGTAATGAACTGAGTGACATGATGTTAACTGTATGGACTGTTAACATCACATCACCCTGGACTGACACCGTAAAGAATGTGTTAAGTTCTCCTGCAGTAAAAAGGTCTCTTATGGCAGTTACTGAGGTTTCCGTAATGTCAGTGAACGTATCATTCCCAGCAAAGTTCTGCCTGTCAGTAAATACTAGCACCTATGACAGTGGTTTGGTTTTTGATATCCCCACCTGTGATTGGCAGACGAGGAGGGAGGGTTGTTGTTGTTCCTAGTTCGAGTGTGTGCGTAGGAGTTCTTGAGGTAGCCGCTAACGCAGAGAGCGCCTTGTAAAACAGACAGGTTTATAGTTTTGGCATTGGCTATGGCCCACAATAGCTTGTTTTAAAGTAAAGGAATAAAAAAACCAGCAGACAAGTTCATGCCACATAGCCTCACTGTTAAGGGATGCTACAATTATTTTTTTCAATTTGTTGCATAATAATACTATATTTGCTGACGATACAGGTTTGATTCAATTCAGTTCAGGGACCTGCAATCAATATGAAATATTATCAGTAAATGCACTCATTGTCTTTCTCTTGGCTGCTTACTTGGCCTGGCACTGGGCCGCTAGCACCATTTGAATGTTTAGAAAGAAGGTGTGCTCGGACGGAAATAGTGATGTAGACATGTCATGGGGATTTTAAAGTAGAGATGTGTCTTAAAGATGACAATATGTATCAAGGCTTTCACTTTGCATCGATAATATTGCATCTGAATCAATATATCACTCCACACACATCTTTAACTGTAGGCAGCAGTAATGGTGCAAGACCAAACCAGAATTATCAAAAAAAAAAAAAGGTCAAACTGGTACCAATTTGGCATATTATGGTATTTATAGTAACAGGCGAGTCCATTGTTAATAAGATTATCTTTGGCAACCAATGGGTGGTGTGGAAATCTGAATAACAAAAGGGTGGGTTTTTTTCTGTATTCCCTTGTCTCAACTCTGCAGCATCACATGGGGATATTAGGGCGAGAAGGTTAGCGGGAAAATGGACATCAGAGGAGAAAAACAGGCAGAGGAAGTGAGGGCGATGCAGAGAAAAAGTATAATGAGAAAGTGACACAGACATTCAAAAGAAAAGAGGAAGAAAGACAGGGAGAGAGAGAGAAGGAGAGAATCCCCAGCCAAATCGGATTGGGGCAGTTTGTCGTCACACAAAGGCTACCGTTTCTTGGCACCACAACAGTAAATGATGTTTGGCAGGCACATCCATACTACTGGCTATCCTGCACACACACACACACAGGCTCATATTTCCTTCCTCACACAAGCGCATGCACCTTTACCAAGTCTAAAAAACAATCACCGTCTCAGTGATCAGTGAGTAGGGAGGTAAATAAGATCAAGGTGCTTTTTTTTCCTTATCTCACGTGTTCCTTTTTGGAAAATCAGAAACACGCTTTGCACTCACACCCACTGGCACTTAAATCTCTCTTACCACAATTCCCATGTGGCTTCACCGCCACAAAGCCCACATTTGTGGTCCACACACAACTAGGTTTCGCACGCATCAATAATTCAGCCACATTATCTTTACATGATGATTAATATGATTGCATTTACCGCTGTGGTCACATTCGTTCTTCCTTCTATCTTCTTAAATGGCATTAAAATTACATTAACATACCGTACACACTCTATGGATATGATTTATTTACAGAGTCGGGGCTGGAATGGTTGAAACCGAAGATGATAAGTGTATGTTTTATGATGCCACGGCCCAGAGGACGCATGTGTGTATATATGTATCTGGTTCGTAGAAGACTGCACTTAATATTGTATGTATTTTTCCATCTCCCATTGGCTCCACCAGTTCTCTATGTTCATCCGTCGCTCATTCATCTATTCCCTTATCTGTCCGTCCTTCCCTTCATCTTTTGTACTGCTTTCATCCGTCTATAGCTCCTCCACCTTCAAACACCTTCTCCCCTACTAGATTGACTTAAGCACGAAATTGTAGCTGAATTTTCAAAACTCAAGCAAAACACATTTTGATACACTAGTCTTTTGTGAATATACCATGGAAACTCACCAACACAGGCAGACCTGCACGGGCAGTACAAAATCATCCACCGGCCGTGGTGTAGCAGAGGGTATACACAGGTAAACAGGGTATCTCTTTTTCTGGCCGTTTACAGTGTACCCATATCAGCCAAAAGCATTTGGAATATATAGGATAGTACCCACTTCCTCCTTGGTATCCTACCCATATATCTAGCGGTATAGTCACCTCATTAACCACCTCTACACCTCTGCCCACCTGTCATACACACACCACAAATAATTTAGATCTCATAAAAGTGCAAATAATGTGATAATTTATTTGATATTTTAAAAGCTTCCTCTGCTATAACCCACATTGGTGTTTAGACTCTTTGCTGTCTAAATTGTGTGTAATGAGGAAAAGGGATTAAGAGAATCTGGCAGCGACAGTAAGTCGCTACACTACATGACCAAAAGTATGTGGGCATGGCTCCTTGGTAAAGTTAATTTTAATGCTCTGGAGTACAATTATATTAGACAACAGTGTGCAACTACTCCTGTCCCTATTTTGCCACAAAGAAATTGCTTTTATTTATGTTTGGTCCGGGCGCCTTTGGAGGCCAGGATGTATCACCCGCTGTCAGTGGCCGACCTCACTGGCGCTCTTGCAGCCAAATGGGAGCAAATCAACGCAGCCATGTTCCAACATCTTGTGTAAACCCCTTGTAGAAGACTGAGGACAGTTACAGCAGCATATTTATTTCCATGCTGTCTGAATGACTTGTTATCAAGTCACATATGGGTCACATTCGCAGACGTTCTTCAGTCTTTCATCTGCCTCCTCGTCTAGGCCTATTCAGAAGAGGAATATTTTGTCAACCACTTTGATAGCTATGCAGTGTCATCACTTAATTTCCAATATGTCTATACTGACAATAACCAGTAGGTGGTTTTATGGGGCACAAAGGGGAACACTATCTCCCTTGGTATCAAAATGTACCCCCCCCTTATTAATCTGATATTGCTCTCCATTCCCAGATGCCGTCCTATCTGGACCACACCTATAACCAATAAATAATTGACAGTTGTTAAATGCTGAAGGAGCGTTTCTATGTTAACCGGTGCAACATTTACAGCACTGGTTTAGCAGACCAGGAAACTCACAGACCAGTTACTTGCTGTGACGGTCACAGCCACACATGGTAATGTTTTCCCAAGCCACACTCTTGAAACTCATTTGTTATCTACACAGGTTGCCTCCATTTATGGTCAACCATACCTGAACAATTCACATCGCACAGTTGGTTTAATCTAGAATTTGTTTATTTGCTTTTAACCTTACATTGCCTAATTTAAGTCTACACCCTCTAGCATTGCAGGGTTACAAAGGCAAATTGATATCTATCATCTGTTTATTTGTCTTTCAGTTACCATGGCTGTTTGGATACCAAGCCACTATATATGCTCCCACATGTGCCATTTTGATAGGCAACTTTGTTCAGTTAACACCTTGTTTAGTTGTTATATTTAGTAAGTTATGTTATGTAATCCTCATTTATAGGCCTAGATAGTCATTTCTTGGTTTGTAATTTTTTTATGCATATTTTGGGGTCAGTAAATATTGTGTCCTTGTTGCCTCACTGCTTGATCCCTAACACATGCATTGAGTCATCTGACGTGATGCTACCCAGTCAATCAAATCTGTGTTTTCTGGTTAATACTGCAACTCCAGTGAGTGGGATACACGCATAAGAGAGATGGGAAACAACAGTTGGAGAAATAAGTGCGTAAGAGAAAAGTAATTTCACATGGAGAGAAGAAGAGAGAAAGGTAGACAGCGAAAACAGAGCTTTTAATCAAGTATGGACAGACTCTTACATGTTCTCTCTTCCCACGAGCAGTTCAAAACCACTATGTCTCATATGTTCCGAGATCATAGTGATTATTAAAAAGCAGCAATGTGAAGCACCACTACAAGACAGAGCACAAAGCATCTCTGAGCAAACGTACCCACTCAAATCTGAACTAAGGACCCAGAAAATAAAACATTATAATGTACTTCTTTCGACCCTGGTAAACTTTACCCAGCTGTGTCTGGGATCAGGGAAGCAGGAATGTTGAGGTTCTTCTTCCTGTCTCTGGTTTTAGTTCATCAGTCTCTTCCTGCGTCTACTCCACTGTCTCATTGCTGTACTGCACGTCTGCAAAGTTATGCAAAGACTAATGCTAAAATAACTCAATTCTAAAATAACTCCGCTCTGTTTCTTCATTTATTCATCTGTCCCAAGACATTTCCCCTCTCTGCCATCATTCTCCCTCTCCGGGTCCTATTTCTCTCGGCTAATTCCACTCCCCGGGTTCTGTATCCCTCCATCCCTGTCCCGCCTACGACTCGAGCAAAAAGCTCCAGCCAGGCTGTGAACCAAATCCAACTATAGATCCCACATCACACCAATCCTTCTATCCCTTTATTGGCTCCCCGTAAAGAACAGAATCGACTTCAACACAGTGCTTATCACATACAAGGGCCTACATGGTCTTGCCCCTCAATACATCTCCGAACTCTTACATCCTTGTAATACCTCTAGGCTGCTCAGATCATCCGACCAAGGTCTGTTATTCATACCCGCTCCCCCCACAAATCCAAGAGTGATTGCGCTTTTGCCGTAAGGGCTCCGTCCCTGTGGAACTGTGTCCCCGCCTCTGTTAGATCAGCTGAACCCATAAAGTGCTTCAAACCCATCTCTACTGACTTGCCCTCCCTGTGGAGTGGCTGAAACTTATTTGTGTCCCTTCTCTTTATAGCTGCATATGTATGCTTCTTATTTTCTGCCTCTGTGTCCAGTGAGGCACTTTTCCAGTACTTTTAAAAGGCACTCACTTTGTATTTCAAGAGTTTCATTCTAAAATGAGATTCTGCCATTTGAAGAAAACAGACAACAAAGACAAGGAGTTGTATGAATGCAGATGTGCTGCTCAAGTTAGGATCTGTCTACAGTCCTTTGCATACAAAGTGGCAACAACGTTTTAAGGGATTAGAAATGTTGTTTTCAAAGAATGGACGACAGTTTTGCATTGTACTTGTTCTTTTAGTGGATACAAATTATAATATCCTTTTTTTCCTGACTCTCAGAATGCTTTTGTATGCCATTATCAACACCTGTGTCACATTTTCAGGGAACATCCTATGCTGCACCGAAAGTGGATTTAAATTTCCAGCATCAGCAACTTATTTTGGTTCCGTCGGAATAAACAGAACGTGATATTTAGCACGAGCAGTGACGGACACCTTAGCTGAAGAAATGAGGAACCAAAACTAAGGGACAAACTAAGGGAAAATCAACATCGTCAAGTCCAAGGAATGACGTCACAGTGCCACCAACGCTGTCCGACTGAAACTTGGTCTATGGAAAGGGCAGTTCTAAAGCAAAGAGGATGTAGCTCCCATTGTGTTGCCAACATTAAAGGGGCACTCCACTGATTTTGCACAGCAGTTCACCACACAGCCTTTGGAAACACCTGTGTAATGTCTTTGGTAGCTCCAGAGGAGCTTTCTAAAGTCTGTGAAAATAACCCAAGTTAACAGATAGCTATTTAACAAGCTAAAATTGTGGCAGTTAAAAGACATTCATTGGGCAGGGGGCTTCTAACAAAAGGCTCATTATGGGAGGTAAAGGAGATTAACCAATACTAGAAACTAAAAGTTAGGATATCGAAGCCTCTGACGCTTTGGTTTGACCGTTCCTTTCCAATTGTGAGTTCTCCAAACTTTGCAAGAGTGTCCCTTAAAGTAACCCCGAACTACTCCCTGTGTCTTCTGGCATTCTTCTCCTTTGTCAGCTCATTCCTCTATCCATTTTCTCTCCCAGCCATTCCCTCATTCAATCCCTCTCCCTCTCTCGTAGGCCCCAGCCATCTGCTCTGTGTGCCCTGACGTGTGCATGAGCACCCATGAGAAGCCCAGTGGAAGTAATCGTCTGCTACCACTCAGGCTTCAACATGTTGTCTGCCCACTGCACATACCTCTTCAGCTCACTACAAACCCACTGTGTGTGTGTGAGGGAGTGAGAGAGAGGCCGACTAAGAAGTGAGACCACTGGTATTCTCTTATATAATGGGTTTGAACAGTGTTGCTCTCTTTCCCTCTCTGCACCTGATGCCCAACACACACATTTACCTCCCCCTTCTCCATTAGAATATTAAACTCTATGCTTCAGAATGTCTTCTCGCTCATTTATTTTCTTTTGGTGCCAGCTGCATCAGTCAGCCTCTGCTTCATTAGCATGCAGGAGGCCCGTATTAGTCCATTGTCTCTTTTTTCTGAATTTCAATGCACTGTACTGGCACACCATGTAAATACATGCCACAATACATAAAGGAAAAGACTGGCTACAGCAATGATTATTATAACACAAGCAAATTACATATGGTCATTTAGGGCTGTTAGATGAAAGGTGATTTGTTGTCTGTCTGTGTCGCTTCGTGGCAGCAGGCAACAAAGTAAGCTTCTGTAGCCCCGCAGCGTTTCTGTCTTTGCCCAACAGGAAAGGAATCTTTTCTCTGAAGTCACCTCTGAAGGCCGGAGTCAGAGGTGATTTCAGATTTTTATTCAGCCATGAACAACGCTGATGAATTTGAAACACACAGCGGCGCTTGCCTTTGCAGGAGCAATCTTTTCAGTAGCCATACTTGATGGCGACTTGATTTTATTTTTAGAAAAAGTGTCCCCCGACTGACTAACTTCAGAGCTGTCTTAACGGTGTCTTCATCTATATGTAAATAAAGGGGTGTTAAAAATCAATCACAGCCCCCTGTCTCTCACACACTCTCCCAGTCTTACTAAACCATTTTCTATCACCCGTGTTGAGGCAAAAATGATCTCGTATGCACACACACATACACTTGCTGAATAGTAAAAGCAGGCAAACCCTGAGGCAGAATGGTTACAGTCTATGGTAGGGCCCTCAATCTACATGTGGGGAGGTATTGGGTTAATACATTGTTTCCTTTTGCTGTCATAAAAATATGGATTGCCCTTCCATGGGCTGCAGCTGGCGCCTTTGCATAGAGAGGGAGAGGGAGAGCTTCTGTGATAGGAGAACTGCGCTTCAACAACGTGACTGAATCCCGAGAACAGGAGAGAGGGAGAGGGGGGTGAGAGGAGATGTAAATTCATTTGGATCTCCCCATTATGTTCAATGGGACCAACACAATACAAGTGCGACCCCTACTGGTGCAACGCCGGCCTGCCTCCTGCACTCTTGGCCAACACGCTCCTCACATAGTGAAAGATTTTTTTTTTAGGGCAAAGCCCGTGTTCACTTTCTGTCACGTTTCGGGAGGACACATGCGCATTTTTGTGGCTAAAAATGTCATTAGAACTTAGAAAATACGCGCTGCGTTCTTGGAGATCTCCCTCATGTAACGCTGGCTGTTCGTCCTGATATGGGATGGAGAAGAGCAGGAAGTTGTGCCAACCAGCAGCGCGATCAAAATCCCGCAATGTGCTGTCCATCCTCTGGATAAAACACCAGAAAGCACAGCCTGTCTTTATTTTGTGTGACGTGCGCTCTGCGCTAAACTCATCTGATTTTGGTACAAAGCACCAGGTTCACACCGTGTGTTGGGTCTGATAATGACGGGGTGTTTGGTGCATGTGTCCAACTACTAAAGGAGGCACGTTTTTTTTAATCTTACCCGTACAGTCAGTTAATGTTTGCACATTAATTCATGGCAAATGGAAAAATGTGTTTCGCTTATTTTGCCGGCTGAGAGCTGCTGTATACAGATGCGCTTTGAAGCAGGCTGCGCTGCGCTCACTGCGCCAGCGTTTTGAATTATGAGGAAATTTTAACACTTGACGTAAGAGCTAAGAGAGGATAATTTCATTTTTGTGTTTGCATCTCCTACTGCGTGCCTCGCATCGTTTAAAACCCCCAGTTGGTCGTGTTTTAGGGACAGCTGTGCTCTCCGTGCTGTGGGTGCCGCACTTTGGATAAGGGGGACGCCTGTGGGTAAAACCCGCACGGCGCCCGCTGGGGAAGACAGAGACAGAGACGGTGCATGATCATCACAACCCATAATACAGGGGGGAAAATAAAGTACTTACAGCATCTCCCTTCCACAGAGCTCCAAAACAGTGGTGTGAGATGACATTGCAACAGTCCCCTCTCTCCTCTGAGAAACCATGCAGCCTCTGATGGGGATCACACTCACAAAACACTGCACAACAGGAGAAGGAAAAAAATCACTGAATCTCTTGCAATGAATTATTTCCACCGTGTCCCAAAAAAACTGAATGAAATCCCCCGTTTTATCACTTCGCGAGCGCGCAGCTGCGAATAAAAATCACTGTTGTTGTAATCCAATCTTCATTGTGTGTGCGCCTACTGCTGATTCTCCACTGCAATCTCTGCTGGCCCCGCGCATTGTGGGGGCTCAACCTGCCTCTGTATGATTAGAGCTCCCGGTATCCCGTTATTCCTGTCCCGGGCGAGGAGAGCGAGAGGCAGGTGAGCAGCCGCCGGACGCACACATAGACGCACACGCACATTGACTACTACAGGAGAGGCTCCGGCGTCCTGCAAACCGTGGGACCCGCTCCCAACGTCTCTCTCTCTCCTCCTCTCTATCTCTCTCGTCGTGTGTGTGTGTGTGTATGTGTGTGTGAGAGGGAGTGTATGCGTGTGCCGATGTGCACGCGTGCGTGTGATTTCGCGGTTTGTCTATGTGTATGCCCGCGCGCTTCTGCAGAGGCAGGGGCAGCTGGATAGATAGACGGACTGTCGGTCTGTCGGTCCGTCGGGCTCCCTCTCTCTCCCTCCTGCTCTCTGCACTAAAGCTCCTTCAGGGAGTAGCTCAGTCAAACAGAGACTGATACAGGCAGAGTTGGGCTAAATGATTCAGACAGCAATTTTTACCCTCCTCTCTCAGACATCTCCATTCTCATTTTTGTCAAGAATAAACCCTCTCTTTGCCAACTACCCTCCATTCATGCCTTTTGGGATTTCTATACAGTCAATCCATCCGGAAAACTTGAGCACAGCAGAGCAGACAAGAGGATATGAAAGTACACACACCAAAGAGTGGTGCAAAGAGGAAATACAATATTAATATAGAGCTGATAACATTTGTTCCACCTCCACCCTCCATTTTCCCCACAAAATAAAACCTGTCCAACACTGTTGTGTTGTGCAAATTGGAATAATTAGCTGGAAACAAATGGATTTCACGTGTCACTGTGTCGTGGAAATTGTGTTACAAGTGCAAACAAAATGTGTGCTAGTACCTGCATTTCCTCTAAAGTTCTCCACAGTGTTGCCTGTAGAAGTTTTTGCGCATTAGTCAAGTCAGCAAAGTTGGCCAGGTGGCGTCACGGTTCATCTTGGACTGCTTCCGACCCGGAAACACGGCACACAGCACACAGTTCCTAGGTGTTTATCAAAGTCAAGGATCCTTCCTTGGTAGGCAAGGGAGGAGTCCTTCCTCGGATTCAGTGGACACACATTGGAACAGGTTAGGGAATGTCCCCGGGTGTGCGTCATTAACCCTCTGGGGACTGAAGAGGTTTCAGGATACTGTGGTGATTTTGGTACTTTCTAATGTTGTTGTACAATTACAGCAAAGAGAATACTGGTGTTTCTCAGAGTCGAGGATCCTTCCTTGGTAGGACAAGTCCTTCCAAAGTAGGATCCAACTAAGGCAAGCAGGAGTCCTTCCTAGCATTATGTGAACTCACATTGGAACAGGCTAACGAGTGTCCCCAGGTGTGCTCATTAACCCTCTGGGGATTGGGGGGTTTCAGGATACTGTTTCAGGGTGTTGTTGTACAATTTGAACAAATGTAAGCAGTATTTTCAGAGTCACGTGACTTTAAAGGATAATATATTTCTGGATTATACTTAAAAAAAAAAAACAGGTAGGCTAAATGAAACTTTTGTGGCACTTTGCGCTCTGTCACGCCTGTAAATGATTCATTTAAAAACTTTTATGTTTTATCTTAATCAGGGTAATGTTTTATGCTTGTATGATTAAAAAAAACTTCTGGATATATTAAACCAAATAAATGACATATGTATCTAAATCCTAAGAGGCTCCGCCTTCACTTCCAGCAAATTGTGCACAAAGAATTGTGGGAACTTTATACCTGATGAGCATACACACATGCATCCTTGAAAATTCTCTGAATGAAGGGCTCGTCGTCGGTAGAATTGAAAGGATCCTTGACATTGGAACAGTCCTTAGGTGGGATTTATCCTATAGCATCCTTGAAATTCAGCCATTTAAGTATCCTTCCTTGATTTTGAGAAACACCCATGATCTGTAAATACTTCTAGATTCCACCATGTTGCTAACAGATCACATGATTTTGAATGAATCTGCTTTATTTCCGTTCAAGGCCCATCAAGAGAAATAGTTTAAAAGAAAATCTGATGCAGCAGGGGAGAAAAAATCCTGACTTTAAGTCCCTAAAAAGTTCTGGTTCCCGTGCAGCTAATAGGCATCTTTAAGTTGGACCCTGTAGATGTTAGTTGGCACACTGTGGGCAACAATACATACGCCAAACTCTCCACCCCTTGT
Organism: Chaetodon striatus; assembly: GCA_029783705.1. NCBI lineage: Eukaryota > Metazoa > Chordata > Actinopteri > Chaetodontiformes > Chaetodontidae > Chaetodon > Chaetodon striatus. The sequence continues at coordinate 19,440,306 of JAPZEB010000009.1, read as the reverse complement.
GTGCAGCAGTGAATGAAGTACCTTAAAGCCACACCAGAAATTGACTTTGAATGAAGTTAAAGTCACTTATTAGAATAATACTTTAGTAAAAGTCTTAAAGTATCCGATATTTACTGTACTTAAGTATCAAAAGTAATTTTACGATATTAAATGTAATTAGTATCAAAAGTAAAAGTACAAGTGAATGCTGGTAATAAGAAGCAAGCAAAATTTTGAGAATTATGAGGTTTATTCTGCTTAAAATGTTCACCACCTTTAAAATGGAGCCTGCAATATACTCCAATTTTCCGTCCTCTCATTCATTAATTTATCCGTCCATCCCTTCCTCCCTTCCTTAGGTATTCTGCAATAAGTAACTAAGATGGTTGGGGGAAATGTATTGGAGTAAAAGTATATATTTAATTAGGAAGTGTAGTGGAGTAAAAGTTGACAGAAATGTAAAAACTCAAGTAAAGTTCAGATTCTCCTGAAAAATACTTGAGTGCTGTAACAAAGTATTATTATTTCATTACATTACACCACTGCTAGTGTGTAAGAAGACTTTCTGAAACTGAGATAACTTATGTAATGTTGTGCAATTTTTATATATACAAATTCATAGATACCACTCTTTTTATGGGCTGGGCTCCTGAATTTAATATGTAACATTAGAGTTCCTCTTTACAGTGCAGTAAGTGGGAATAAAGGGACAGTGACACCATTAAAGGAACACTCAATCCTTAAATGACCATTTGTGTATCAACTTATCACCTTATGTTATCTTCAATTGTGAAGAAATCTTTATTTTTCTCACATGCCTCTGGTGAGCAAAGAGTCTGAAAAAACAGAGGAAATTCCTAATGAATTGAAATAATAGGGGTCCATGTTAAAGTAATAATCTAAGTCTCATTTACCCAGTTGTATGCTCAGTACTTCCCAGACAGAGAGCTCTATCTGAAGGGGAGCTGAACTTCAATTGAAAGCCAGACTCCACTGACAAAACCAGTGATTTTACCTCGCTGAACAAGAAGCTGCTGGTCTACCACTGCCTTGATCTGTAGTTTTAGTTATTGTGTGACTTTGCAAATTCAGAACTAACCCTTTAAAACACCAAAGTCAGGGCAGAGTCATCGATATACAAATGGTTATTTGGGGGATGGAGTATTCCTTTAAGATAGTGGTTCCAAACTGGTGGGTCGTGGTCCAAAAGTGGGTCACAGGTCCATTCTGAATGGACCGCAAGTGACTTGTAAATATGTCAAGTTTGTAAGAAACAAATTCTTACAAATTTCTATTTTTCCGACAGAGCTTTTATTTTGAAGTGCTGTTTCCTTCTGTAGAGTGAGTGACTGAAGGACAGCTACTTGACATAGACGGCAAACTAACTCGAGGAGATGGCCAAATGCAAGAATGACGATGAATGTATTAAACTGTGTGGACCTTGAACTAATGGCTTGGGAGAAATCTGGACCCTGTGGTTGGACCAGTTGGGGTGAGCTCAGGCCAAAATATCAGACGCGCCTTTCACTTAACTTTTTCATCAGAGAACCTGTGACACAGATCTATCTATCTATCTATCTATCTATCTATCTATCTATCTATCTATCTATCTATCTACACTGCATTCAGCATCTTACAGGCTCAGCAGTGGCTCTCTACCTCTCTCTCTCTCTCTGTGGCTTGGAAGCTGTCATGTGAATTTCCACATCTCTCCCCCTACAATCTCTCTTGCTCTGCATTCTCTCCCTTTCTCTCTCTCTGAAGAGAGGAGCAAAGAGAAGGGAGAGCGTCAGCGAGAGGCAGAGAGAGGAGATGAGAGAGGAGAGAGGGACGGGGTGTTACATGCAGTAATACTGCCTTCACAAATGGGTATATAGTCACAATTCACACCTGACTGAGCAAACGACTATCAAACGATTGGAGAGGCTCAAAGGAGAGGCAGCAGCAGCGTGTGGGTGCGTGCGAGTGTGTGCATGTGTGTGTTCGGGTACTGGCTACTGGTTCTTTGTCAGTGTGTGGGGATGGACTGAACTATAAATCCATGCTATTGACGCAACTGCAGCTTAAAATTATGCTATTTTAGAATGCATCATGGGGGGGTTGATGCACCATACAAACACACTTGTACTCAGAGGAGAGCAAACAGGCAAGTTTCAATCTGCTGGCGACTCTGATACTGTTCAAAAAAAGAGCTATAGTCATCCTACAAGGACAGGCGTACACCAACAAAGCTATGGTGCACCTGTGAGTAGCGGGGATGTGATACAAATGTCACAGAATGCCATTGTGACATAAGAAATGCCATCAGGCTCAGTCAACTCATTACTGGGTATCACAAAAATAATAGTGTGTCCCTATGGAATATTACTGTGATAACATTGAAGTGCCATATAGGTCACAAAATATGAATATTAAGCAGTCTAGAGCACGTGTAGGAACACTTTAAGGAAAATAAAAAGAGGGATTAGAAAAGCTGCAGTGATTTAAAATGTCCTATCAAGTACAACAAAGCACATTAGGAATGTTGCAGGATTCAAATCGTAATACCTTAAGGCATTCAAATGCAAATTAAACAGAGAAGTAGCCTCCTAGTACAGGAAATAAGAATGCAGTGAAACTAGGAAACTATTGGGCATCAGAGACATGTTATTAATATTCTTATGGCTTGATGTTTTTCATCTATACAGCGTTTTTGTGCAGCCTTTCCATAGTGCATTGCAGTCCGCCTGATCTGAAAATCTTTCATTATTGATTTGACACATATATGGAGATGCAATAGCCTACATTTGACCAGTGACCTGTTTGTCATTCTCAGTTATTAGTCAGTAAGCTGGAGGGTATAGCGAATGCAGACTCAGTCAGTCCTTTAAAGGGTCGCAGCGAGGCTGAAACGTATAAGGAAACCCGCTGGCCAGATCACCAGTCTACCATGATCTCTGCCAGCACAGGCAAACTTTGTACTTTGCAATGTCTTTTTGTTTGTATTATAACAGTGATTGAGTGAACAACAGTGCTGCCCTTTTACTTTTTTTTTTTACTGTGTTCTGGGTTTTTAAATTTACATTTTTATTGTCATGAAAGACGTTCTAAGGCAATCTTGTCTCTTCTTTGAGCTTTATCTTTTTTTCAAGATAATGCTAATGTCCTTTCTGTTTCATGAGATAGCAGGTAGAGTGACAGATAGTAAGTAAAGTAGATAAGTTGTGAGTCAGATTTTCATCTATTAAGACAGAGGCGGGTGTTAACAGTATTCTAAAGAACAAAAGGTGAGTTTAAGTGTCAGAGCTGGAATATTCAAAACACAAATGTTTTGATACTATCACTGTATAACTTCTTCATTTTCACATCCATTTTGAACTCATCCAGGTCGTTGCAGAGACAACAGGTCAAGATCGACCCATAAAACCCCTGCAACTTCCACCATGGCTGGAACAAACATCAGCATGTCTGTTGTTTGCACCTGATGTGAAGGTGCTGTCTCGCTCTGACCGCGTCACACTCTGCTGCAAACTGCTCCTGTGCAAATCAGCAATCATGGTCCACTGAAGCCAGAAGGACAATGTCAGCTTGCATCCCAATGCCTTCATATTGGACGCTTTCCAGACAGTTTGGCTGTACCTTCTTACATGAATACCTCAGACAGGAATAGGGGCATGGCACATCCTTACTGTGAAAGCATTTGACTAAATGAGGCTAATTCAGAACTCATAATTCCATCAGCAAGTCCCTCAGGATTACAGAGGTAACATTGTCACAAGCTTTGCTGAAATCCGCAAAACCAACATACAGGATTGGCAAAATCCCATGAAACCCTAATTATCTGCAAAAGGATAAACTATTTATCTAAATTATTAACTATTTTAGGAACAGAGGAGCCTTGCTCAGGCTTTATTCCTTTGGTTCCTCAAAAAGTCCCTCCTCCTGTGGTAGCACTTCCCAAGAAGTGTTAACAGTGCCAGTATAATCCAACAGAACTGCTTATTAAATATTTAAATAGCTTTAGAAACCCCTCAGCCTACACTGTTCCAGTGCTGGAATTGAGGGGGCTGTGTCTGACAATATCTGTGACTTTACAAAACCGTCAATCTGACACTCACTCCCACTTCCCGCTGTGACTGGCCAGCTGTGCGGCAGTGAGAAAGGAGCCGGGGTTTGAAGTTCTCACTCTTGCTTTGTTCTTTACACACATATTTCTGTCACTTTACATGCAACACTATGACTGCCTTTCAGGAGAAACACCCTTTGCTGTAATTCCCACAGTTAAAAGATATTGTGTTTGCCCCATAGACTGTATGGACATAATGGATATGGACTTACTCCCTGTGATGTCACCCGCTGGTTTGTGGACTCCCTTTTTGAAGCCAGAAGTAATCATATCTGGAGAAGGGGGTGGACACATGGAGGACTATTGGGTTGTGTGACTTGAATTAGCTGAGGTGACACTTAACAGATACCCTAATTAAACAAATGATTTATATAAAAATTCACCCCCTGTACAGTTTTCATGAACAGGGAAATAAGCTAGAAACTATTACCCCTTTTCGATTGTCATGGGCTGGCTTGGTTTGGTTTGGTTTGGGCCGTCAGCCCAGCACAGCAGGGATTTGCATTTCCATAACAACAGGGCTACCATCTTGAACCTCTTTCACTGATGATGTTAAAAAGCAGAGTGATGATTCAAGGTTAAGGTCCCCTGTTATTTTTACTGCATTTGTTTTTCCATCACACAGCAGGGCAGGTAAAAGAAGTTCACCTGTTGGAGGTGAGCTGTTTGCAGAGGTGCAGTAAGAGCCTGTTGTCTG
>JAPZEB010000009.1:19390436-19401309 GCA_029783705.1 Chaetodon striatus | reverse complement strand
TTATCACTGATCAAAATTTTGCTTGCAAAATTCCCTGAGACCCATGGAGGAAAGCAGCGACCTTGATCAGCTTAACATGCAGAAGGTGCTGCTGAGATTTTCGTCAAAAGTCTGTAAAAATCATCTGTTCTCAGTATTTATTAGTAACTGTATTAAAACAGGATCTGGCGTTAGAGGATTTAAGCATTTAAAAAAAGGAAGTACTGAGTCTTGTATTATTGCTACAGTGGTGGCAGTCTGACTGTTTAAAGGGTGAGCATACAAATTTAAGATACATTAAAACAAACGTAAAGTTGAGAGGTTGGTTAGGTTGGCCCGGTTTCCAAAGTTTTCCATGCAGTGTTAGGGGAGTGTTAGGGGAGGGCTGCAGTCATGCATTTACATGCATCAGACTGGCATAGCCTACGCCTTCTGTCAGTGAGAAATCACTGTTTACGTGAGCCAGCCAGTCTTTCAAACTCTCCCTCTTTTTCTCATGACTTAGTCTGAATCATTTCTCTGTTTTCTCTCTCTGTCATTCTCTTTCTCTTTTTTTTTCAGGCTCTGAAAGCAGGCAGTGCTCAGAAAAATAGACTACCGACCAGCCCCTTCATTCTCCTTACTCCTGCGCTTTTTCTCTATCATTTTGAGCCTCTTCTCTTCCCGTAAGCGAGCCTCCTCTTCTTCCTGGTCCTGCCGGCACTTGTGGAAGTTCTCCACCACGACGCCGACGAACATATTGAGGACGAAGAAGCTGACGATGAGTAAGAAGGAGATGAAGTAGAGCAGCATCCAGGGGTTGTGGTTCCTTACAGGCTGAGGAGAGAAGAGCAGAGAGGATTGGGCTTTTCAATAGTTAATGTTCATGTGTGTATGACTTAGCAGAGACACAAAAAGCGCAGATGACAGCTATGCTTTTCTCCTTGTGCTTCTGACCTGGTTCGAACAGGCAAGTGACACAAATCCCAAATGCCCCAGTAGCAGTGCAAAGCTTCTCAGTATGTTATCACGCGCAGCAAACACAACAATGTGGATTCTCTAAAATCCTTGGATAACCCCGGCTAAACCAGAATATAACTGACTATTTAGAGACTCACTATTTCAGCCCATTACACCACAGCCAGTCCTGGATCTGCGGACAGCCTCATCAACTGAAGCTTTGAAGCGCCAGCTTTAAACTCACCTTTTGAGCTTTGACTTTGCTCAGAATCTGTTATTACTACACTGCATCACTGACACTTAACTTGGCTTCATTTGTTAAAGAAATCCCCCCTGTCTCCTTCTCACTTTATATTCCCAATCATATGTTTTTAGGGCAGGTATTTGCACATCAAAGCTCCCACTGGAGATAACAGGGCTACTAGGGCTGCGTGATATGAAGAAAATATGCAATATGCGACAACTTTGTCGAGTATTGCAAGAATGATATTGCTTGCAATAATAAACAGATATTAAAGTGAACTCAGTTCTGCCTCTTTGCTGCTTTCGCTTCAGTGCTAAAATACAACAAATTGCTCGCTGGATGAAAAAAAAAAAAAGAAAGGAAATGATTGAGGAAATCAGACATTGAACTGAACACAAGAGGCACCAATAAAAAAAGAATGATAGTTACATTTTCAAGTGCAGCTTTCAACTGAAACTCTCAACGGACTCAAAAAATCTCAGAATATATTATCACAGTCTTTCGTAATGTGCTTATACACAAGTTGACATCACGATGATGATTGTGCTGCTGCTCTCTAACATGCATTTCAGTTAAAATATATCAAGCCTATTTACAGTACAGTTGTACTACAGACGATGCTGAATTAGATCTGATATTTACTTTACATTTTAAGTTTTATAAGCACTACTGCGCAGTGTGCACTGAGCCAGGAGCAGGCTCACAATAAAACAACCAGCATGAAACAGTTTTTTGAAAATGACTTTCTATATTATCTTGTTAAGTGACGCATACAGTAATGTGCTGTATAATGACCAAGAAGAAGAGAGGAGTGTGGCTTTGTGTGGCTGAAACCGAGCCATCGCCCAGTTCTGTGGAGTGGCTGGGAGCATTCTTCACATCGTTACCTGCTGGTCCACTCCTACTGCATCCAGCCCGTCATACATGATGTTGACCCAGCCGTCCTTACAGGACAGCACAAACAAAGACATCAGAGCCTGGACGGGAAACACAGAGTAATACGTCAAAACACAGGTCTTTACCTGGTCCTAATATTATCACTCCTAGAGACTTTACTTACTAGCCGTCAGAAGAAGGTGCATATTCAGTTCATATTCATTTTCAATAAAACAAAATCTAAAATGTAAAGTAATGTAGTAGATATAATAAATGAGAAACTATTCCATTCTATTATATAAATAATAGATATTAATTTAAAAAGTGATTTAATGTTTAATTGAAGTGTCTAGTACTGGAATAAAAGACAACCCAACTCTGTCAAATGTAATTAAAAATATATCATTGTATAAGTGGGACAGTGGTTACTCAGTGAGACAACTTGTGTTAAAGGTATACTACGCAGGATTTTCCTAAAAAAAAAAAAACAATGTATAAACTCATACAGAAGTTGCACTGCAGGTTGCGATAAAAAGTGACATTTTATAAGTAGCTTTTGGCTAGTTCATGCTTTTGTAGATTGTGTGGCCTTAAAGCTAATCTCTTTCCTACCTTCCCTCCCTCCCCCCTCTATCCCTTTTCACCCCGAGTCTAATCCATACCTGAACCAGGTTGTCGAAGTTGTACTTTCTTCGTATCCAGCGGTAATTGGCCTGCTGACAGTCAGACTTGTTGGTGATGTTTTTCGTGTCCAGACCTTCACAGTGGTAGAACTTCCCTTTGAACAGCTAGAGTGCAAGAAAGGCAGAGACAGAGAGAGAGAGAGAGAGAGGTCTGCAGGGCTATTTGGCTGTCACTTACACATTATCTCAATTACCGGAGCTTACGGCTTTTTAAACATCCAACTATTAATGGCAGCAATAAAAGGATGTTTCATAGAGCGCATTCTTATCAAAGGTTTCCCTAAGTGCTCGACTGAAAGCTGGCCTGGGGGTCATGTTGTCCTTTTTCACACTTAACCTAATTGTCATTCTTTAAAAAGTCACACTCTTAAGGAACAATTGCCCAGTGGATATTCAAGACACTTCCAATCCACCCTCAAGCCACAATCACATATGCGACACTCAACGACACTGACATTTAAGCTTCAAAGCATAAAAGGTTTGGTCCTCCAGCTTAGAAAAAGCAAATGACAGAGCAGTATCATCAATGCAGCATGTGCATTGGACCTTTACCTAGCTTAAATTGTTGTTTGTTTAAGGCAAGCACCAGTTTGTGTGTGTTACTGTGAGGGAATGCAAACTACCTGCACCCCCAAGATGCCAAAGACAATGAAGAAGGCGCAGCAGATAAGGACAATGTTCCCGATGGGTCTGAGAGAGGTGATGAGCGTCTCCACAACCAGCTTCAATCCCGGGGCTCGGCTGATCACCCTGCAAAAACAAGCAGTAGTGGTAGAAATATGAAATAAAGTGCAGACATATTAATACGAATCCACACAAACCGATATCCTACACCTTCATACACACACAAATACACTGTGTACCTCAGTGGGCGTAGTGTTCGTAGCAGGCGTAGGACTCTGAGGATGCCCAGGATCCTGTTTCCGCCAGTATAGGCGAGAGAGACCAGGATGTCGACGAGAGACACAAACACCAACAAACCATCTAGAACGTTCCAGCTGGACTGGAGGTATGTCTGCTTCCCGAAGCAGAAACCGAGAGCGATAACCTGGAGAAACCATTATGGAATTATTGAAACATTTCTTCAGCTGTAAATTAGAGCTGTAATTTGATGCAAAATCAAAAACAACCCTCTACTCTAACCAATACAACCACACAGGTCATTTGTCCCCACCTTCTAATACGACCCACAGGAGTGTTTCTTAAATAAGCGCCCCTATCAGTGGCAAGACATTGACACAGAAACCACATATATGACCATTAAAGACGTCAACAATGCGTCTCCGTTTGCTCCCACTGTAGAAAAATGAAGCCAAAATATCCTGCATACATGTGCTGCCATCTTGCACTTTTGGAGCCAGTCTGCTACGTAGCGATTGGGAAGTGGAGCCATGGTATTGAGTTCCCAACCATACACCCGTCCAACCCAATCACGAGGAGCGACATTGATCACAACCACACACTGCTGTCAGTGATGAAATCACACCCCTTTTATAGCATCAAATATCTAACTAACACTAAACTTATCACATATATGAGCATGATACGAGCTACCCAAAATGGCAGAAACAACTTCTGGTAAAAAAGGAAGTTGATTTGTACTTTGTCCCATATGCTAACACAGAGGGGGCAGGGTTTATGACCCTTTCTGTAGCTGGCCACCAGGGGGCGATGTTTTGGCTTTACTTTTGGGTAACTGTCATGCTGTCCATCTTTATATACAGTCATTGGGTTAAAGAAAATAAACCACTGGGCTAGGTTTAGGAAATTACTATGGTTTTAGGTTAACATAAGTATGTTTGTTACGTACATAACGTGCTACGTATATCACGCAACTAATGTTACGTACATTAGGTCAATTACTCAAACACTGACTTTTGGTTTCACACGGGACATGAACAGTGATCTCCCGAGTAAAAGTCCTGTGTTTGTTTGACCCATCCATCCACCTCAACTTCCCCTCCTGCTTTACAGTATGCCACTTGACTTCTTCCTTTGCTCCAGTCATACTGACAGTTAGCAGAAATATGGGTCATGATAAGCGGCTTCTACAATTAACCTATGGGATCATTTCTTGGGGGAGGACTGTCTCCTTTTTTACCACACTGACGGAAAAAAAAAATTGTTTACCTTAATGGCCATCTCTGCCAGGAAGATCACAGTGAAAACGTAGTTGGATACACTCAGAAACTTTCGCTCCTAAAGAAGAGAGTGAGATTAATATAAAGGCGTAGAACGCACATTTCATTATACATTAAAATAGACATTAGTTTCTTCCTGTGTGTCTACAGTTTGTATACTGCTGTAAATAATCTCCTGAAAAGTTTCTATAAATACTTCTACAACAGGGACAGGACACTGTCTTCAAAGCAGCCAAAACATGCAGTTTCACATGTGTAATGATAGAAAAGTGTGAGTCCAAAAAAAGACAAAGATGAGTAGTTATTCAGTGTAAATCAAACAGGTGAATATGCTGGATACTGGATATGTGTGTGTGTCTTACCGTGCTGTGAGGCTGTATATCAGGTCTTTCCAGGGCAATGGTGATGCAGTTGAGGAAGATGAAAACCAGAACCACATGGTCGAACAATTTGTGAGAGATCACACTTTGGCACCACCCACGGAATCTAAACACACACACACACACACATACACGCACAGAGTCATCTATAAAGTGTCTATGGCCGGTTAAAGATATTGACCAAACAATTAGCAGTGAGAAAGCAGTAAAAGAGAAGAACGACCAGAGAGAGGAACCGAGATAATTGAATAAAGCAATGAGAAACAAAGAGGAGAAACGTAGAATAAAAGCCAGCTGAAACTAGAATCATGCAGATTGATGGTGAAATTGTGCGTGAGTGTGTGTGTGTGTGTGTGAGAGAGACTCACTTGCTCTCTGGGGAGAACAAATACAGCGTCCAGTCTTCATGCTCTTTGCACCAACGGGGCTTCATGTCACGAATCTCTTTTTTCACCCAGTAGCAAAAAGAACTCTGCAGAGGTCAGAGGTCAGAGGTCAACATTATCACCAACAGCAAAAATCAACAATGTCTTTACAATTCATCCCTTCATGACATTATCATCATATCATCATCAGGATATTTCTTTAATTAGACCATCAAAAGCAATGCCACGATCATTGCTCATGAACCAGTCATTGAACCAGTCAAGTCCAAACAAATATTCTGAAATTATTTACAAAAATCATTCCGTTTTCAGGCAGTTGTACTCATTTCCCATACGTATCTGTTATGTAGAAAAGCGAGATTGTTTGTGGGATTCGTTACGCATTGCTTAGGGGGAAATGTGCCTATAATCCTCTACAAAAGATGGAGTCTGCCCTTGCTAAACTAGACGTTGTAATCTTATTTTACTATTTAAATTTTCATGCACCTGCAGCCACAACAAATAAAAAACCAGGAGCTTCCAAGAATAAGTACAACTGTTAGTACTTTGTATGCTTTCATTAAAGGGGCTCTATGCGAAATTTAAACTGTATGAGTTGTCTGGACACAGCTCTCAGGAAGCTGCTGTGCTAGTGGCTAGCAGCTAACTGTGCTAACTCCATAAACAGCGCTAAACAATGGCAACAGTGCTGACAGAGCTAATGGGATCAACCGGGGGAGGCCATAGGGTGGGGCGGGGTTCATACAGCACTGTTTTTTCATTTTAAAGAACTTCACTCAAAGCAATAATCCATTTTTTAAATCTAATTTCTTATTAAACATAAATAAATGATGCAATAAATGTCTCCCTTTTCAGTCAGGGGTTACTCATCACACTCTTTTTAGGCATAACTGTGTAAAATCCTTTAAACATTTGACTGGCATGAGCATTATGGAGCTTAAACTACTAAAATACACCACTTTTTTGCACATAGATTTCTGCCAGAAAGGGCTTTCCAAAGACAGTCTAAAAGAAAAAACTTCTCCCCTGTCTGTGTCATCCTGCCTGCCCCAAACCTACTGACTGCCTGCACATGGTCCAGGAGGAGAGACCCTCCCATGCTTGCCTGATATCAGACAGAATTGTTGACTTGTCACAAAAAGGAATACACATTACAAAGAAAGAAAAAAATCATCTTTAAAAATAGAGCCATCTGTATGTAGTGCAAGTAAACAATGTCAGCTAGAGCTTAAGTCTCACTTTCAGCCTTAGAAGAAAACAAATCATGGAAAGCTGGCTCATTATATCACGTCATGGCAAGGTTAGCCATGTCAACGATGCTAGCCACTGAGATCCACACATGCACTAACATGGACACACGGCCAGACCGGCCACAACAAACCATAGAGAATCGAAGCTCAAATTACAACACATGCATGACTTTATTCTCTGCTTAGGCTGTCTTTACTCCACTATATCTTTACCTAGCAAATAGCGGTTTGCTGCTATATGAATGCTCTTTTAAAGACCTTTTAAGAATTGCTTTGAATATTACGTACACAGAATGAAACCCTCAACTGTGGAGTAAGTATGTTTCCCTGCTTTTACCCTCTGCTGATTCCACAGATAATGTTAGTAGATTTAAAAGAATATATTACTTAAATTAGGGATTTTTCTGATCAAGCTTTTTTGCCCCTGGGCGAGTCATTTTATGTTGAGCATCTGCCAACATCGAGTCCTAACTGTGAACACTTAAAGTTGCCTCGCTATGTTAAAGTTAAGCTCCTGTTAAGGTGTTCCTTAATGGATTAAAAAAATAAATAAATAAACAAAATAACTGAGTACAGAATAACAAACCCTCTCTTTAATCTTTTTGGCCTTGTTGCTGTCTCAAGGGAATTTCTCTCTCCCCTTAAGAAGGTATTTTTTTTCAATGTTTTGGTGCAGTTTTTGCCACCCTAATGAGCTGTGCTCCCTTGAGTGTTTATTTTAGTCGGCTGTAAGTCAGTTGACAGCAAAATGCAGGAGACTCTCATGCTGAGATGAAATGAAACGACTGTTCATAACTTCAGTATATAACATAAATATACAGTCTCATACTGCATTTTGCTGTTGTTTATGGTGTGTGGTGTTTGGTAGCAGAGTGGAGGAGAGACAGACACAGAGAGTTGGTGAGCTGATGATGTCTGCATTCTGCACTGCTGTGCATGAAAGCTTCAAGAGGGAAAAACACCTGTATGAGGCTCCATGTAGCCAATCCTGATCAGCCAAAAAGTGTCTTAATTGGCCATGATAATAATAAGAGATCAGATGAGGACATATCTAATTAAAATAAATGTTGTATAACTTTGTAGTTAAAGAACAGAGAGTGTGTTTAACAGCATCAGTAGCTGCTCTATGAACAGTTTACTTGTCCATCTACAATTACACCATAAAAGAAGCATTAAAAAACTATGCATAGTTTAATTTCCTCAGTGCTGCTGATGTTCAGTCTTCCACATTTACATCTACGAGGGCACGAAAAACAAGTGTTTTCTTGCTTAAGTAGAATGGGAGATAACTGGACTATAACTCCAAACTTAGCTGGTGCATAAGCTCGATAGAAAGTGTTGTGAAACTCATTAAAGTTTCTAATAAAACAAATAGAGGAAAGCTTAGGTGCACAGCTTCTGTACTTTAGGATTCTAATTAAAAACAGCCCAAAGTCAAGCCTCTCAGCTTATTTGGCAGACTGCCGCTTGTGTGAGAGTGTGTGTGCATCTGGGTGTGTCCTTCTGTAAGTGTGTGTGGATGAAAAGAACCTGCTGCTAAGATATCCTTGAAGCTGGAATCTGTAATCCCTGACATAGACATATGCACAGCGCCGCATGCATATACACGTGTCTCTGCTGACACGTCACGGACACACATTGATACGTACTCCTGCACAGCGATGCTCAAACACACACTCGGACACGCATACACTGGTGGAGGAGCTGTATTAAGCCTCCTGTTTTTAGTGCGCCCAGGGAGGGGCTTTTTGTTTTAGTGGATTTCATGGTTTTATAAACTCAATTTGGAGCCAATAAAACCATCAAAACTGTCGCAACAGAGGTCATCCAAAACAATTGAGGAGTACACCCTGCTCTACTTCGCGTACACACACACACAAATATACAACCGCGCTGACTGTACACACACAAGTGGTTTTGCGCCCACTGAGAAAACAAGTGCTGCCCAAGCCAATCAATTACAGCATGACAATTAGTGTCCCTCCATGCCTTGAAGTGTGATCACAAAACACACACATTATAATATCTCAAAGAAGAGGGAGACAAAGGGCAAAGAAGACAAAGAAGAACTGAGTAAGTAGAGAAATACAGAGAGAAAAACCAGAAATGAAATGTGTAAACCGAGTCGGAGAGGGCAGATTAAGAGATTAAGAATTTACATAAAAGAGCAAAACCACAGAGGCACGACTGCTCAGTAAACTTGTCACTACGCCAATAAAACCTAATTTCTCGCTCAGGCCTGTGGATATAATTGTAAAACAAGCCATTGTGGAAATAAAGAGCTGATGACACATGCCAGGACAATATCACGCCGGGGACCTTTAACGACGGTTTAAAGACTCCACTGTAGATATTCTAAATCTTATTTTGCAAGCTACGATGACTCATGATAACTTACGTCATCATCCATGTCATCCTCAGGCGAGGAGTCATCTTTGGGGTCGCAGTTCACGGTGGGGTCGTAGGTCAGGGTCCTCCCATTACAGTCACCGTACTCCGCTATTATGGAAGGGCAGAGTGTAGACGCCTGTAGCAGCTCCAAGGAGTCCGGCCGTAGTCTGTTGTTTCCCCCCGCCTCCGCCTTGTCCACCCCACTATCTTCCTCCTCTCCCCCTTCCCCCGACAACAGGCTCTCCCTCTCGCCGCTGGTGTCTCGCCTTTTGAGGCTCGGCGCTCTTCCCAGACTGTTCCAGCTGGAGCGACGGCTTCCCCACGAGCGGGTGGGAAGAGGGGAGCGCCGGCCGGGACTTGAGAGGTTCTGAAGGGACAGGGAATAAGACTAAACACAAGCATAGTGTGTGGCTGTAAAAGTGTGTGTGCCTCTGTGAGAGTTACACCAGTTTAAAAAGTGCCTGAAACCCTGTACCTAACCCTCGAGGGGGGAAGAAAGTCCTTATCAAAGATTGTTGGTGAAGACTGTTGTAAGCAAGAACTTCTTTCATTGATGACGTCATTGTTTACAGTTTCTCTTTAAATGTTCAGCAGCTAGATCCAGTAGTTAATTGGCTCCTAGATCAAGTTTTCGCCCATATGTTCAACTTAACTGAATAACAGGAGTAACATCAAGTCATTATTGGCTTCCCGCATATCCAGATTTAGTTTCAGGCATCCATGATTTCCTTACGGTATAAGTAACTGTCTACCTTTGTTACAGTGTCCTGTTATAGATAGTTATGTAGATCTGAGCTAAAATAAAAATGCAGTTTGAGGAATGTGCATGCTCTGTAGCCATTGTTAGAAGCTTATCTGGTACCTTCCCGGTCCTCCTACTCATCTCTGCAGGTTGCAGCGACACCAAGGTTTATAAACTATGTCAGAAAATGCCATTTCCAAAAGCAATAAAGTAAAAGTAGTACATTCCTCCTGTAAAAATAGCACTTCTTGAGATTTGCTCCCTCTCTCTGTCCTCTGAGCAGAATTTAGGGATTTAAAATGCTTCAGCCTGATTTCTGAGCAACGAATAGATTGAAAAATTTAAAGCCTTTGATTAGCTCTGGTGCTGCCTCATGGTACTTGAGTCATTGGTTCTTCAGGCCCTTTGTGCTCCTCCATTTGGGACCACTGGATCTGTTATAAAGGAGTTTGTCTCTTATGCCTGTCGGCTGCTTGTCTTGCTGTCTGCTAAGTATGCGGGTTGTAGCCATGCTTTGTATTTGCATCATTCTTGTAACCATTTCTTTTAACCTTTTTATTTTCAGTCAGACTATGCAGGGGGGTGGTATCTAATGTGAAATGTGCCATGTCACTCTCCTTTAGGGAACAGAATCTCAACTTGGGAAGTTACACTTACCATAGTATTATATACATATATATATCTATACATATATATATATATATATACACTCACCAGCCACTTTATTAGGTACACCTTGTTAACGCAAATTGCTAATCAGCCAATCATGAGACAGCAACTCAATGCATTTAGACATGTAGACATGGTCAAGACGACCTGCTGAAGTTCAAACTGAGCATCAGAATGAGGAAGAAAGGTGATT
>JAPZEB010000009.1:19361089-19373412 GCA_029783705.1 Chaetodon striatus | reverse complement strand
ACTTAACAGAGAAAAAAGGTGAGCACACATCAGCAGGTGCTGGGCTGGCGGTGTTGAAGAAACAGTGATTTAAAACATGAAACTGGTTTATTCAGTGTTTTTACCAGTTTTAATCACCTAGTCTGTTTATTTTGGAGAGGAAGAGACCTCTGCAGATAATTAAGCTTAAGATAAGAATCTCCTGAACAACAAACACTGAAGAAATTCTAACTGGGAGTTCACACTTAGCACATGTTTCAGCTGGTTGCAATCTGCAATTCTCACAGCAAGATGCTACTAAATCCTACACACTGTTGATTTAAATATAATAGCACACATAAGCTCACACACATCCTAAACCATTTCTCATTTGTAATATATATATATATATATAACCTGACTTTACAGATGGCTGATACTCCACAAACAAAGTTTGTGTTTCAAAAAACTTTAGCAAGTCAGGATTACAGTGAAGAATTTAGCAGTAATGGGTTCTCATTAAACGTTGGAGTGGTTTTTGTTTGGTTCGGTTTCAAACAACACCCGTGTCGGTCCATGCAGATCTGGACCACATATTTTGGACCCAATCGAAAGTGTACTTTTTAATTAATTTTGCTGCTATTTTGGAGCATGCTTTGAGTCAAAGCAACACATTCAAATATCAGGAAAGGTTTAGCTAAAACAGAAATAAATGAAAGGGGTACTTACGATAATGAGCAGTATAAAATATATAAAATTGTAGAAGGAGTGAGCGTCCATGACATAGTACATGATATCTACCCATCCTTCCAGTGTGATGACCTGGTGGTGGGGACAAAAAGAGACAGACATTGTGTTATAATGATTGAAAGAGCAGACAAAAAGCATTCCTTTGTGGCTCTGCCCATTGCTTCTTCTTCAAAAACATATGACAAACACACCCACACAAGCACAAACACAGACGTACACACACACTCAAAGTACACAGCAGTCAGATTCAGTACATTTCCAATTCTGTTTTTAATGGCAATTCCTCAGAAGAAAGCCTGTGGTGTCCCTCCAACCTCTTATGTGTGTGTGTGTGTGTGTGTGTGCCAGGAGACTGACGCAGCTCTTTCATGTAGCCTCTATGCTAATGAGCAGTCGAGATGCTGAGACCTGAAAGCGGTGGCTCAGCTCAGCCAAGCCGATAATACACTCACACCTCAACATTTCACACCTCAGCTAGCAAAACACATTACGACATAAACTGCCAGAGCAACAACGGCATGAGCGTACACACACCGCACAAATGTCCAAACACACATGCCAACAGGCACGTGCACGTATACCTGTGATTTCATAAAGAATCATACATAGACCTACTGTGAACAGACACTACAAATGCATATTACACACACACACACACACACACACACACGCGCGCGCGCACGCACGCACGTAGCCCCGTAGCTGACTAATCCGCTCTCTACTGAAGTGCTCTCCTTGCAATGGATTAACAAAAGAGCAGAGGATTCTCATTTCTGAGCTAAAACACCTGTAAAATGTCGTCACTGTGCAGGTTTTTATTCTATAGAATAAAACAGAATAAACAGATGGCTGTTGAACAGAATCAATAGCCATCTGACCCAACATATATTCAGTGAACTGAACTACCAATCTGCCAGTTAACATGCACTTAACAACCGGAAAGAAAGAAAACCAGACAGCTTTGTAGCAGGTTCAGCACAAGCAGTGACCTCTGGGGCTGACAAATGAAGCCAATGTGGAAGTGCCAAAAACTGCAGCTCCACTTGAGGCTGGCTCCGAGTCAATCCTCATAGACCCCCGTGTTAAAATGCTCAACTATACAGCAGGATCTGGTCCATACAGGGAATTTCGCTGTTCACTACAGCTGTACAGGGGGTGAATTTTTCTATAACTCACTCATTTATATCCTATCAAGGCTTAACGCTACATATAATTAAGGATGTGGTCACTTTCTGTGAGAGGGCCAAAATGCCAAACCCGAGGCTCAAAATTGGAATCCACAAACCAATGGGTGGCATCCCGTCCATTATTTTTATACAGTCTATGGTCTAGCCAGGGCATGCTGGGCAATCTGTCTTGTCACTGACCTGCCCCTTATTCGTACGATTCATTAGGAATGTGGACATCAGCAATTAAAGTACTTTTTTATTTTAATGGAATAAACGAAAAATTAAAAAAGACAATTAACTTCTTTAAATATTCATCTTGTGTCAAGCCATGTTGTTGAACTGATATGAGTCACGAGAAGGAAAAGATTCTCACCTGACACTGGTTTAATTTACGAGAGGACGCAAACACACTGACCTGAACAAATCACTCATTGACCCGCAGGCCAGCACCCATCCTCTGCTCATGACCCATTGTGAAGATCAGAGGTAGCTAGCAAGGCACTGAGTCTTGTAATTCATGCTAATAAGATTAATGATATACATGTGGACCAGAGAGCACGTTTTCAACCGTTGTTGCTTAATGACTTAACTAAGACGTCGTTCTTGAATTGTAATAGACACTCTGGCAGAATAACTGTGTGTGTGTGTGAGTACACGATCGATAGTCATTAACCTGCAGGTTGATAGAAACAGTGGCCTGATAACCCTGAGAGTCCTTCGCTCCTCTAGTCACCCTTTATCTTTCCACTCTATCTCCTCCCCCTCTTCATATGTCATCTATTCTTTCTCACTTTTTCCACTCTCAGCTCTGCTTCCGTCTGCCTCTTTTTGCTCTCCTTAATGTGCTGACAGAGGTCAGTCTATTACCTGGTTCTCAAGCCAAGGGTCAGGACTGGGTTTGATTGACATCTTGCCGTAAAATCGATTGTTATCACAAACTAGGTGGGACCCAATCAAGCTGGAGGCTTGGCTGTGGTAGGTACCCAACGTGACTTGTTAACAGCTTGTTGTTCTCTGCAGGAGTCCCTTGGTAACCCGGAATTAACTCAATTTGGAACCACAGGCTGAAATGTTTTCAGAACCCTGTGCTGAAATGTATAATTCATGGTCTTTATATTTACAGATACTGAGGGAATAAGGCTGTAGACTGGGATAACAAGCCAAGCAACTCATTTAACATTCAATGGAGCATTCTTGTTTTTTTCTCTTACAGTTTTTCTCTCTTCCTCCCTCTATCTGTATCTCAATCACTTTTATTTTACAGTCTCATTTTAGCTCTCTTTTACCCATTGTTTATCTTCATTATTCTGTAATCTGTATTATGTCTCAATTAAAATGTTTACATTACTAATTTGAGTATTTTTTGCAGATTTTTCCTACATGGTGGAGTAATTTCCAACTTAATGTTCTATACAACATAATTTACAGGCAATATACAGCGGAAATTTACACCTTTTAAACACACAGACCATAAGAACCAGATGGTACAAACGTCTGCTTGTCATGTTACACAACTTCTAAGTGCTACACCATAGGCAACTGTACTTGCTTGAGTCTCTTGAAGACGTTTCACCTGAAGGCGTTTTTACCTCTCATCTAAGAGGCTTTCTCAGTTTCTGAACTGGAGAAGCCCCTTGGATGAGAGGTGAAATGTCTCCAAGAAACTCAAGCAAGTCCAGTTGCCTACGATATCACACTTAAAATTACCATGACCTGGATGACCGAGAATCTCCACCAACATGTTATACCACTACACCTGCAGGTAGCAGCACCCCCTGACTGCAGAGACAGATCAGAATCCGCAAACTAAATCCACCACTAATGAGCACAACCTTTCCAGTGATCATCTGCATCTACCACTTAAACACCAACAATTACCACAGATCATAATATACACACACACACACACACACACACACACACACGTCAAATACCTGGCTAAAAAACTAATCTCATCTAAGACTCAAAGTGATGCTTGCTAAACCACCACGAATGAAGAAAGAAATCGAGAAAATCTAATCTTTAAAGCCTCTAACTGCCAGCTGAGACCACACACACACATGCACACACCCTCAAGTTGTGAGTACCTAACAGGGATTAGTGTGTGTGTATGTGTGTTTTCGGTATTTGTGTTGTTTGGGGTAATTTGAAGGTAAGACTCTCTCTGAGAAAGTCCTGTTGTGCAAGTCCAAGTCTATTAGACACAGAGACAGATCTATCAGCAGGTCCTGGACAGATCTATTAGAAGGGAATTCATATCACAACAGCGCAGACTGTATTAGCACAAAGAGTGTGATAAGGAAAAGCCTGTCACGGTTTCCCTGGGGAGCTGGAATCAGCTGGAGGGGGAAAAAAAATACAATTTCACAGCCAGGGGGTTTGAGGGGAGATGGCTTTCAGGTCATGATACAGGCCCTCTACAGGTGACTGAAATTTCAAGACACCTGAAAAAATGTTTTTGATTTTGCACGCACAAAGGAGCAGAATTTTTAGTTTGCCACCTGTAATCAGCTCGTCATCACTGTCTTGCTGGTAAAACCTTGAATTTATAACCGTTGATGCATGCAGAAGAAACTCATCTTTCTTCCCACTGAGCTTAAAGTCCAATGGGGCGCCCACAAACCATGAAAACTCTTAATTGTAAGCTCACAGTCTAGTGAGACATTCAACATCCAAATCTGCACATTCACCCCTCCTTACCTGGAATATGGCTATCCAGGCGTAGCCGATATTGTCAAAGTTGACAGCTCCCTTGTGAGGGTTGTGGTTCCCGGGTTTACACACATTATAGTACTGGTTCCAGTTAACACAGCCGTTAACACTGGCCCCACCCATTGATCCAATCAGAGCTGAACTTTGTTGGGGAGCGGCTAATAAGCACTCAGCTCCACCCTCTGTGTGAGGCGGTACATTGTGGCAGCGCAGCATCCCGTTCTCGCGGGGAGCAGAGCAGATGAACGGGCTGTCTTCACCTTCCTCTGACATGTAGTAAGGACTGATGGACAAGTTGTACATTCTGGATGGAGAAAGAATAACAAAACAAATGGTTAGCTTTTTTGTTATGTTTGATATTATGCTTCTTTGTTTGCTGTTACAAGTTCTACAGTAGGTCATATTATCAATATTCTGCAGGTACTCTAAGAACTGGCTGATGTCCATTGTGAGGAATGAACCAATTTCACACTGTATAAAAGAAGAATACACAAAACGTTTCATTTATGATTAGAAGCAGGACGTATTGATTTGCAGTCACTCAGGAATGGGTCATTGTCTAAAGGTTAAAAAGGGCCTGTATAGAAGAGACAAATACCTAAATCCTCTCCAGGTAAGTGACTGTGATAGATAACTTTTGCTTTCTCAGAAAATTACAAAGTTCCTGAATTGAGATTTTTTTTTATATTGCTACCATTGTGTCGTTTACCAATAAGAAGGCTAAGATCATAATCTGTGCTATTTAAAGGGACAGTCGGTAATGTAATATTGTTTTGTGATATTTGCTGAAATTGTCACGATAGTACATGGGTGCTGAACTGAACTACCGTTGCATGACTTAACGTCACCACTAAAATGAGGCTGTATAGCCGTGTTTGGAGTTATAACCTTCCTTGTTAGCTACTGACCTTTTTAAGACATGTGAAAGCTTCAAAATTCACGAGTGGGATGTTTACTGCCATTGTCTATGTCATAGAACAAAACGAGAAAGTCTTTTAAGCTTGTGTTCACCACATTATTATTATTTTGGGCATCTAACAAAAGAACCCATTTAAAAAACCCATTGATTTAAAGATGAGGGATATGGTAGTGCTAAAATGCTAACTCATTTCTGGATTTTAGAAGTTATTAGTGCATCACTCTATGCCTTTTTCAGCAATGAAAAAACTGTAAACTGTCCATCTCTCCTTTGCCAACAACAGCATACACAGGAAAGACAAACGTTCAGAAGAAGACAGACATCAAAAAGCAACCTAAAAAGACCTTTAAACCAGGCCTGAGCTGGCATTAGTTCTAAATACTTTCAGATCCAGTAGCTCTCTTCACCTCAGAAAGGCCGCTCCAATATTCTCGTTTTATCTCAGGTTTGGTTTAACTCTCTTCTTAGCTTGCTTTTTGTTGTACGTCCTCTACTGTTTACTTCTCTTTACCATGAACGCTGTTGTTGGCAGCACAGCATGTGCATGAACACAGATTTACAGTCTTTTTGATCCTGATTCACTAAGTTTATTCAGGCACGGTGGATTCTTGCAAATGCCATTAGAAAAAGCTAGGATTGACCAGAGGTACCAGATTTTTTTTTCACAGATTATCTGTTCCATGTACTGCTGTCAGGATATAGTGACAGTCTCAGCAAACATGACAACTTTTTGACAAAGTTAGGCAACCTACTGTAGCTTTAAGGCCCCCAAAACACCAAGCCGATGGTCGGCCATTGGTGAGCATCTGTCACCCTCGTTGGTCCGGTGTGTCTCACACCATTGCCTCTCATCAGCCCCTGTCAGCTTTTTTTGGCCAATTCAGCATGTTGAAGTGAAGTGAGGAAAGTAAACAAAGAGCTAAAGTCAAGAGGGAGTGAAATCAAAACTTCTTACATAAGGTAAGATTATTTTTCTTATGCCATTGAGCTCATTTCATGATGGTTTGCATTACTGCTCTCTGACGCATGTTAAATATGTTTTGTTCTTTAAGCACTGGATTGTGTTGTTAATGTGCTAATTGGCTAACTGGTGTCATGACGGTCTTCAAGTTTCCTTTCTTGATTGACAGCTACAGACTACCACCATCTGCTGGTGTTGAGTTATTTCCTCTACACAGGTGCAGAACAAATGGGCGGGTTAGCTTTCAGTTGTAGTCTTTGTTGTGTGTTGATGTGCAACTTTTTAGCTGTGACACGGCAATGTCAGGTGACGCAGCAGGGGGCCTTTATCACCGCTAGTTCTCTGAAGTCGGTTTGGTGTGTCTGGGCCTTTGAAGTGAGTTCTCAGATTGAAACCTAGATGAGATGCAAACAGTGTAATCAATGAGTGCTGATGTATCAGTGAGCATATTAAACAGGCTCACATCCAATCACAGATGTTATCTTTGAATTTCCCAAAAAACACCTCCAGCGAGAAAGACCAACTAATACTCCCACTCTCTTTTCACACCGCATCTACACTTAGATTGTGTGTTCTCTTCTTCTGCAGCATCTCAATCAGTGATTTACACTCTTATCATAAATCCTCTGAACAATAAAGTAATGGGGTACATGAACCCTCTGTTTTATAATTGCTCAGTAGCTCAAAAATAAAACTACAGCTGCAACCAATAGAGAAGGGTATGTTAAAAACTTTTACTGAATGCTGTGGACATTGTAGCTCAAACTGCAGCTTATTTTGCTGGAGTTAAACCTTATTTTGGTCAAAACTGTCCCTACTCTGTGCCTTCTGTTCATCTATCAGTTTAACTTTATAGAGGGGTGTTCACAGTAGGGCTCAATCTCATTTTTGCCAGAGCATCCTCATCCTATCCACTCTATCTCTGTGCATTCACATGTAGAATTAAATCAGTTCCCTACTCATGGAACAAAGTGCATCCCACAGTTTACCTGCTTATTTATATCCTCCTTTAAAGTGTAGAGCCCTCCACAACAGTGAGTGTACCTTTATGCAGAGTGACAGTCACTCATGAAGTAGTGGAGAGGGACCAGTTAAGGAAGGGATCGTAGTCTTTGCCAGAGTGTCTACTGAGTGACTCCAATTATGCTCCAGCCAATCCTTTTTTCCCCTGTAACCTGTTCGTCTGCCGCTGTCATCTTAATGTCTCTCCTTAAGACTCTCCACTGGATTATAATTAGTGAACAGATGAATGTGTGCATCATTTTAATGATGTATCTCATTGACATATATATCAACAGAATATGCACTGCTGGTAGCCTGTGAATTTCGCTTGCAGGTTATATTAACCTACAATGACAGATCATGATTTATTGTTAAATATATTCTGTATTACTAATCAGTCAAACTTCCCCTGTGGTTTCAAAAGGGGTACTGAATATAGATATTGTGTCAAGATATTGTATTAAAGTTGGTAATTCCAGTATCGTGACAACACTAACCTAAGGTGTGTCTCAATTCAGGGGCTACAGCCTTTGAAGCATGCGGCCTTCACGGTCTACGTCGGCCACGTCCTTTGAAGACCACATCAGCCAAACTGACTGGTCTCTGAAATGGGACAGTCTGGTCTGCGGAGGATTTCCTGCTTGCATCACCAGTTGTTCTGGCCCTGTGCCATTGGCGTGAACAATACCTAGCAACCAGTTGCGCTTGCAGAAAGGAGGAGTGAGCTAGTAAGTTAGTAAGCCTTAAATCATGGACCCAGGGATTGTTATTTTATATATACATTTTATTTACTCCTTGAGGAGATGGTTCGGAGACACTGCCATTTGATATATTTCAGGCTGATGGAGGACTGTTTTCAGGCAAACTTATTAGATTCAGAGTATTTAAGCTGTGAGCTTTAAGCTAATTAAGTTATCCGTTAGCTAGTTAACAACTGTTAGCTAGCATAACTTAATATATAATCATCAGTGGCGAGCAATGCATCTTGGGATAGGGTGGCCACAAAGGATTCATCCATTGCATCCTTCAAATTCTGGGAAAGAAGGCTGCATTTATCAACCACATTTGAAGGATCTCTTGAAATGAGCAGCCTTGGTCACGCTGATATGATGCAATCGGTCTCAAATGCAGCCTTCAAAGGCTGCAGCCCCTGAATTAAGATACAGCTGTAGTGACGTAAAAAGTACAAAATACCCCTCTTATATGTTGTGGAGTAACAGCATAAAGTAGCATAAAATGGAAACATTAGAGTAAGGTAAAAGTCCCTTAAAGTTTTATTTAAGTACAATACTTGAGTAAATCTACTTCACCACTGATAGTCAGGGTTCATATTGTACTGGAGGTCAGACAACCATTTGTTCTGTAAGAGAAAACCCAGCAGTCTTGACAATGAAATATTAAGCCACTGTTCTCCCTCTGTCTTTCTCTCTTACACACAGGAAGGACTTAGCAACATAGACTCTGGTACAATTTGTACCATTACATCAAAACAGAATTAGTTCAAGGATATCTAAGTGACATATTTGGCTTCCTGGGGTTGTGGTAACTGAAGCAGTTTTTCTTTCTCTTTTGCATAATTTCAACCCCCATGGCTAAATTGGTGACTCTGTGTATGTGCATGTGTGCCTGTTTGTTTTGTTTGGGAGACAGTGCTTGTTGCTTTTCTCTTATAAGATATATCTTATTCATCTTGCGACAAGATAAAATGCAAATGGGGTTTATCTAATATTTTCATAATGTGTGCAGTGCGGAAGGAAACACAGCTTTGTCTTTGTGTTGTCTTAACTAAGTCAGCACCTTGTCAAAGTTTTTTTTCTGGTTGGGTCAGTCACAGTGTAATTTTCTATTTTGTCAAGCTAGTAAAACCCGTTTAAATCTGTTTGGGAATTTTATCACCTTATTTCCTAGAGTTTGAAAAGAAGCTGCTAGATTTTGGACAAAATTGACCCCCATCCTCTACCACCAAAAGTGATCTGTAGTCCACTGCAATCCATTTTGCACAGGACAACATTAATTTTTTAAATGCCTTAATTTTTCTGTAATAAATTAATCTAAATTAATGCGTTACCCTGACAGCCCTGAATATATTCTGACTTTACTTTAAAGAATCTTAAAACACGAGAACCACATCATCTGCAAAGAGGAGGAGTTTCATTTCTTCATGTAGGAGTTTTGGAACTGGTGCATTGGACTGCTCTCATTTATAGGCAAGTTCATCAATAACTCTGGGCTAAGACAACCTTATCTCACTTCACATCTCCATTTTTCTCTCTGTCTTCTACTCTCCTTATTTCTCTCTGTATGTGTGTGTATGAGGCCATACGGTGGTTTACATCCTGAGGGCGCTATGCAGTTTGTGTACTCTAACAAATTACAATTTATGTATTTTTGCTACAGGCAACAGCTGACTGATACACCATATGACAACTAAACACAAACTCTAACAAGAGAGCGAAGAGATAGAAGCAGAGGGAGGAAAGGGAAGAAAGATGTAAACAGAAGGAGAGAAGGAAAAGGACAGAAAGAAGGATCATGTTTGAGCTAAGTGAGCCGAGCATGTTTGAAGATTTCATGTGTGCTTGCTGGAGGCAGTGCTGGTCACCATATGGATGTGGAGAACAGCACTTGCAAAGCAGGGTGGGTGTACTTTTTCTGTTTGGGGGGAAATTAAAAATTGATTGCAACTTCTAACTCTACTGAAGGAGTTTTTTTTTTCTTCACATATCTCTGCTTTGTCTATACTCAAGGAAACAGAACTTAAACCCACCCTATTTTCACCAAAGTATGTCTTCTACCAAATCTAACCTAGATTTGACCATAGTCTTGCAGAGGCAATTTTCTGGGGCTATTTGTGCTACTTCCAGCCCAGAAGGAACTGAAGAAATGCAAATACTGTGGAGGCATGATTAACAGGGGGGACACATGGGACATGTCCCCTGCACTTTTTCAAAAGGCAGTATTGGACCGCTCCAATTTTTAAGTCCAAAAAGGAATGTTACTTTAAAAAAGAAACTCCACACACTGGGGCTTCTTCTAAGTATTAAAAAGTGATAACAATATATATTATCGTGGAGCTTGGATAGTCTCGTTTAAACTCAGTAAGAATCTTGAATCTTGAGCTTCACTGTTTAATGGAGTAAAATAATATTTTTGATGTGTCTTCAAAAGTATAAAAGAGATCCATTTTTTCACCCTTTTTTTTTTTTTTTTACCACATCAATATGAAAGAAAAATGCATTTTACTTTCCACTTTACACATTTTACATTACTGAACCACCTTAACTGTTTTTGTACAAAGTTTCTTCATCAATGTGATGGCCTGACCTGTGCCAACATACTATCAAATATACCTTCAGTAACTTTCTGTTAAAAGGTGTGTGTGTGAAATGTCTGCCTATGACAAATGGGATTTGGGAGGAGAGGATAAAAAGGAGCTGAGAGGGGGAGTGTGGGAGACACAACGAGACACACAGCGACACCTGCTCACAGCAGCAGCACTGGAGTAGTGGGGGGGATGGCTTTCTTCCCATTTCATTACCAGCATGAATTGGATTGTTGGGCTTTGTTATTTCAGTTTGGGTTGGAGATCACTAGTACTTTAGTTTTTGGATTTTGTTTGGTTAAGTTTAGTTTAGGTAGTTAGGGGAATGAGCTGGGTCTGATGGCCCACTGCATAGTTGGCCCATCTGTTGTTTCTTCCAATCAGGATCTCCAACCCCTTTTGTTTCATCCTTTGAGTTGTAGGTATAGTTTCATTCCTCTTAATGATGAAACTTTGTTTGGTCCATAGTTGAGCCTTTGTATGTTTAGTTTATAACCATCTCCAGAGTGGCTCTATTCCATATTTTTTCTCCTATGGGGTGAATCAACACATGATCTACTTTATATTTTTTGCTGTATTTTGCTTTATACAATTTGTTTCTATGCTCCATTTCATGAAGGGGACATATCAATACTATGATAAAAAAAACCTCATGTAGGGGTAAGCTATCTGAATAGCTAAAAAGCCCTTTTGAGGATTTGTGCCTGCACTGTGTTTCCCCCTCTACACCTGTAAAATCAAAGTTCCACCCCTAAAATGCTGTATCACAAGACTAAATTCCTTACGATCTGATGTCCTCTCCCAAGAAGCAGCGGTTGCGCAGTAGCCCCGCCCACAGCTGGACTCCAACAATCCCGAAGATGAAAAAGACAAAGAAGCAGAGAAGGAGGACATTTCCCAGCATGGGTAGAGTGTCCAACAGCAGTGTCACCAAGATCCGCATACCTGCATAGTGGAACACACAAAAAGTAAGCATGAGTTTTACATGCAGTGCAGCAGCTAACATTTTCCTAGCCCTCTGGTTACCGTACACTCTGACAACCTCTATTGATCTTGTGATCTTGGAACTCATAACTTCACCCCCACAGCCAATATAATTACAAGTGATGACAATACTGAAAGTGACAGTTTGACATTATTTCATCCCCTGGGATTTGAACTCACAGCTTCCCTGTGGCTAGTATTATCTAACCACATGCATTCAGCATCCATCTCCAGTTGTCAGATGTGATTTGCGTCAGCAAAGTCAGGGATCTAGTCCCTGAGGTCCCTCACGATGTGTTCTGGTCCCTTTCACATATATCGCAGCCTTGTCACAATGACCACACTTACAGTATGATAAATTCCACAGTGTCACGACTAATTTTTGACAGTAGCAATGCTATTCAAACTTACATCTCCTCGAGACTCCAAAATCTAATCTCCAGACTGTTTGTGCTCTGCCACTGCAGCATAAAGTTTTCTATGAATCCATTATCATTTGGTGAGAAACAAAAACAAATGCTTTGGTTTGCTGTGGAGCTTTACAGT
>JAPZEB010000009.1:19347550-19360989 GCA_029783705.1 Chaetodon striatus | reverse complement strand
TCATAAGAGTTCTTATTAAATTCTCTGCCAGAAGCTAAACATTATTAAAACTATCATCACTGTTAAATTCATTTCCACTAATTCAGAATGAAATCAAACTCGTGCAATTGTCCAGAAGATTATGATTCATTATTTATGCATGTTTGAAAGCACTGATGAGCAAAATGTGGACACCATTCTATCCCCATGTTGTTTACAAGTATAGAAAGTGTCCTGACAGTGGATTTTTGATGTTGTTACTCTGTGAAGTACTAACTGTCCCCGCTCAGAGAGAATGACTCATCAGCATTTAGGGTGCGTTGTCCTATTTGTGTTTATCCCTGTGTGCTCCTGTGTACATTCATTAGCCATAGAGTTGCTGTACAGAACATATTTTCTCCACAGTCCCACAGCATGAAACCTCCTGAGATGGGTTTTTGCTTTGGTTTTCACAATGTATATGGCTATGTTCACATTACACAGGGCATAGTGCTCAATTCCAATTATTTCCCCAGATCCAATCATTTTGCCTCGACTGTTCGCATTCATATTTGAAGTGTTCTTTATCTGACATCAGTGTGAACTGATCTCTGCCCTGAAACGTGTCACACGCAACCAATAATGTCACTCACTATGTGTTGGAACAACAACAAAAACATGTCACAATTGCGGCAGTGGCTCAGTCCATAGGGACTTGGGTTGGGAACTAGAGGGTTGCTGGCTCAAGTCCCCATCCGGACCAAACATGGAGTGTGGACTTGTAGCTGGAGAAGTGCTAGCTCGCCTCCTGGGCACCGCCGAGTTGCCCTTGAGCAAGGCAGAATCCACAGCTGCTCGAGGCGCCTGTCCATGGGTAGCCCCATCGCACTGACATCATGTATAGGTCCTGTTTGTGCATGTGTGTGTGTATTTTGGGCCTGT
Organism: Chaetodon striatus; assembly: GCA_029783705.1. NCBI lineage: Eukaryota > Metazoa > Chordata > Actinopteri > Chaetodontiformes > Chaetodontidae > Chaetodon > Chaetodon striatus. The sequence continues at coordinate 19,360,089 of JAPZEB010000009.1, read as the reverse complement.
GTGTATATGACCACAGAGTGCCCTCGGGGATTAATAAGGTATATCTTCTTCTTCTTCTTCTTCTTCTTCTAACAGGCATTTGAGGAAAAATGAATGTATGAGCAATGCATGTGTTCGTCATGATGAGGAGAGGACTGCCCACTGTTCCAAAGGACCATTTTTCGATGGCAACAGAGGCACATGGCTAATTAATATGCAGAATGACATCATCAGAGTCTTATTTGTTTTCAGGACACCAGGCTGTTGAGGCTTCGGGACTATGAGCCAACACAACAATAGCATGAGGGCTAGAGGACGATGGAATGCAGAGGCACTAGCTCTATTAGCAGCTATTGTTGTTAGTTTTGTGGAGAGAAAGGTGTGGGTGGGGCTGCCATGTGGAGGGTTTCACAGAGGAACAGGTCCTCCAAACCTTAGGATGTCCATGGCTACATGCCAATATCTCTGTCGGCACCTCGTGACAACGCTGTCATGGCATGAAGGCAAGCTGTCCCCCGTCAGAAAGCGTCTGGCAGTTGGGCTCTTCTGGCTGGCGACTAGTGCACTCTACCACACCAGCGGCAAGGTTAAGTGTTAAGTACGACATGGAAAAACCATGGATGTATAGGGAAACACACACATGAATTTCAATATGACCCCTCTCACACATAGCCAGTAACCAGAGATGTCTCGGATTAAGAACCACATGTGAAAGTGGCTCAGATCTGATAAATAAAACTCAGATTTCTGTGTCCATACCCCTCTGAAAATATCCTATCTGTGTTTCATGACAGCAAAGAAATCAGACTTGGGCAACATTTGATTGTAATGTCAATGCAGTGTCTGGCATCGCAAAAATAAGAAAAAACGTCTACTCTATATTCATCTATCATTCATCAGCCCATCCAGTCAACCATCCATCTTTCCTGATCACAGACCAGCTGCACATCTCGAGCTACATTGTGCTATAATGTGTTTTTTGTGAGATATGTGACAGCCAGGCAGGTGAGGGTCAATCCATCAAAACAGAGCTCTAATGAGATGTGGTCATGGCTTTGGGGTGGAATAGAAACTAGAAAATCGATAAAATTGCCCAGTTTAAATCGTTGTCTCATCACCAGTCCGTCTCGTTTCGTCTTGTCTGAAATCTTCTACTCTCAACACATCTGCCTTTTCATACCTGTCAACAGGCCATTCGCTTTGTTGTTTCCCATTTCTCACAAAACAGACGTCATACACACGGAAAATGAGAAAACCTAACACACACTCTAATGATACACATTTCTCATCATGAAACTGAAAAACAAAGAAACGTCTGTTTGTGTGCTTGAGGTAGATAGCGATACTCCAGAGATATTAGAATATTGCCGTCTCCTTGTGTGAATACAACACATGGAAATGTACACAAATACACACTGAGTAAACAGTACACAGATGCCTTACTATAGAGGCATCTGTGTGCTGTGAAATCTGCTCAAACACAAACATCTCACAGCATTGACATCCCCTAAGCAGAATACTAATGGTTTCTCTATACAGCATTTGATTCAGCAATACCCCGAATTTCACTTCTTAAAAACAGCTGGGGTTAGAAAACACAAGAGATTTAAAACTAGACTAACAATGTGTGTTCTGCCAGGGCTGCAAAGCGCTCTGGTAGGTTTAATTAAACTAATGCAATCTAATGGCACACAAGTGGCAGCTTGGATGAGACCATCTGAAATTGGGGAGGACAATATCCAGGAAGTCATGCCACGGGGAAAAGTTACGTTTCCTGAGGCCTGAATTTCTGGAGTAAAAAAGAAAAGAATCTCCCATATAACCAGGCAGTAAACATTTTAGCCTGTGAGAAGAGATGACGGTAATGTTGTTGAGAAGAGACAAAATGAAAAAATGAAAAAATACATAAATACTGGATTTTGAAAATACTCAAATAAGTCAAGATGTGTTTTTTTTCCCTTTGATATGTTATGAAAAAGGAGCAGGACTGTGGACTTAGGCCTTAATTGGTGAGAAGATGTTGCAATAAAGTCATAAAATTGCTTTTTAGATGAGATCTGGGAGGAATTAAATATGTTAATGTGAAATCATTGTCACTGGTAAACAAGAAAATGACTATGATGAACAAATCTTTTTCCAACCACACTGGAAATAAAGCAAACTGTACAATAAACATATGATGGTATATATGTACATATATATATATATATATACACATACACACACACACACACACACATATACACACACATACATATACATATACATATATTAAATACAAAATTCAGCATTAGCTGGGTTTTATTGCTCTTTGTGAACTAAACATCAAAGAAATACTTTGCCCATTTTCAACCAGCTTTGCATTATAACCGTGTAGGTGTTATGTGTAAATGAACTGTTTCTCGTATCATAACGGCCAAGCTCGCATTATGTCACCCACCAGCCGGAGCGTTTATTGGTCCAGTGTGGTGCCATGCATTCTGGTAGAAGAAGGCTGTCTCACTATTGAGCAAAGGCGAATGCCACAGCTCTTTATGTGTTTTCTCTGGTCATCTAGCATCAATTTCAAAAGGATTTGTCTCTTTCTACTGCATAGACAGCCCAGTTTTATGTGAAGACCATCTTCCCAGCAGTGAAATCCTGTTAATTGGAGGGTCAATATGGAGAAGGGGTAAAAAAAATACTATAATTACAATTTGCAAAGAAACCTTTAACAAATAGAAACTTAAATATGATATATACAACAATTACTTCATATTTATAACACAAATGTATCCAGTACTTTAAAGAATCACTACCAAACACACACAATGAGCTGTCTCCAGTGCTAGATTAAAATTATTGCTAACTTTAAACAATAAGCAATGACTGCCTTTAACGAACACCATCTCCCATAAGCCCTTGATATTCCCAGGCTTAATGTCAGGGCTTGAAAAAAGAGGTGAGTCCATAAGCAGGTTGAGGGGTCACAGCTAGCTCGGATATGTCTATAATAACAGCACAACAGAGATTAAAGCTATAAATCAGGGAAAAAAAAAATTAGAGAAGAGCAGTGTTGAGTTTTATGTAGGTGTTAGTAGTACCCATGTGACTGCACTTGTAGTTTTTTTCATGGGAGCTGTAGTTTTTCCTGTGCTCACAGAGTACTTGTTGTGGGGAACAGAGAGTTCTGCTCACTGTATCCAGGTTACAGCAGCAAAACACATTTAATATCTGTCTGACAATGAATGCTTCCCATCCACTTAGGCCAGAAAGACAAACAGAGAGATGGAGTGATAGCAGAACGCTTTGAGACAAACCGAGACGGTAAGTAGGGAGAGAAAAACTTTAGCCTGGCTATTAGCCCGGCTGGCTTGCGCCCACAAACACTCTACATCATCTCCGATCACAACTCAGACGGAAGAGAAAACAAAAGATGAGATGGAGTCTGACAGAGATAAAAAGAGAGGAAAAATGAAGGAAGGAAGCTGGTGTTACACATCCCCCAGGTATTTGTGTGTACCTGTGAGAACATGAGTCTGTGGGCTTTGGGGTATGTTTGTGTCTCTTTGTATCCACACTGACCTTGAGTTTCCAGCCCCGAGAAATACCTCTCATTGTAATTCTCTCCCTCTTTCTTCTCTCCATCCACCTCCCAGTGTCAGACCCTTCAGGGAGCAACTGGAAACTTGTTATAATAACATAAGTTTCACTTCACCTTGTCCATGCCTGTAAAGATTGCTTCTCGGGGCTACTGCTAGCTTAGCGATGAGGTTAAGGTTAATGTTAAATTTTCAGTCCTCACAGAGGTAGAACAACACAGCGAGTGTGTGTGTGTGTGTGTGTGTGTCCCTGTGTGTGAGACTGTTTGTGATGATAGCTTGAGAGAAACAGACAACCTGCCATGCTTTATGATTGTGTTTTGGTTATCTGCAGTGCCCAAAGCACCCACACACAGACTGAAACACAGACTGAAACACATACACACACGCTTGTACAAACATATAACGTCATCATTTACGTGGAAGAATCTTGGGTCATTCTGTGTCACATGCTAACAACTGGCTTATTCTGGGGAAGCGGGGTCATCACTCAAGCACACACACACCAACCCACCCACCCACACACACACACACACACACACACACATACCACAGTCTTTCAGCTTGCTGCAGCCAGACTCTAAGCAGACATCTATAACCCTGACAACATACTTAGTCAACGTGGCGCAAATACTTGCCATGTTCCAATAATATTCCCATGGGTTCTTCGGTGTTGTAAGAATTGATTTTTTTTTTTCAAATAAACTGCATTTCATGAACAATAAAATTGGTTTACTCTGTAACAATACTTAACAGGTTGACATCGGACTGAAACAGCTGTGAACCAAAAGAAGAAAGATTTAAAACTCAGTGTGTAAACCTGTTAAAGCGACGTCTATTGAACAAAATGGCTACCAACCAACACGGGCAGACTGAACCTGAAAATCAGCTTGGCCGCTTGCCTAATGTATGCTGGTTAATAATCCAGTACGTTGTTATGACACCATTGTCCAACGATCCTCTTTAGCTGTAGATTCATGGCCACTTCTGTCACAGAGCTTTTAGGAAAATGACAAACTATGTGCAAGTTCTCACTCAGCACTGGTGCGGTACAAGCTCTGGAAGTGGGATTAAAGCAAACAAGAAGTCCTAGATCATCGCTCAACTAACCGTTAAGTAGTGAGAATACAGACACCAAAATATTTAATATTTTTCATGTGGTGTTGCTTTTGTAGCGCTCAGTGCAAACTTGATGAATGAAAACAGGTGGCTAACATTACGCAGCACAGTATTACAGTCATCACTGGTGAAATGCAAACATCTCAAGGCATTTTGTGTTGAATACTGGAAAAAATAGGAATGTAATTCTAGATTTATAAGTTAGACTACATGTGCTGTGTATATACTACAAGATATTGTCACTATTGGGAAAGGAAGCATGTTGTGGCAGACAATTATACAGAGTTGCTCATAAAAACTTATATAAACAATATAAATTTAAATAAAATCTCTAACGCATTTTCACATGTTTAGTATTTATGAGTATACATTCTCCTTTTCAAAGCTTGTCATTGACTTTTTTCCAACTTGCCAGCTAAATTCATTCATTCATAGAGATAAATGGCTTTAAATCTGAAAAAATAGCTTTTAATTTTAAACAGGAAGTAGGGGCATTTACTCAGTCATAGACTTTTGCTTTCAGCACTTGACTCGCTGTTGAAGTTTAGGCTAAAAATCAATGTAAGCATATTTTAAAACTGAACAACAATACACTTAGACACACTCTCACAGCAGAGGGGACCTGCTTTCTCTGGAGCTGTAACATTACCTACTGATCGAGTTGCTTTGTGCTCGATTCAAGATAACCCATGACATTTTTTATTGCACAAATTAGCCTCGCAGCTAGAGGTCTTTTCCTGTATTTATATGAAGCTGGGAACATCAAAATTTAACAAAGGCAACGTTACAAAATTCAGCTCCATTCTAACTCACAATATTCACTGACAAAACAATTGTCTTAACTACAAACATTTTCCCCGATATATTCAACATACTAAAGTTATCAGCATATATCTGTGACATTTCATATTGCCTAAATTAGCCTAGCAGCTAGCAGGTTTTTCCTGCATTTATCTGAAGCTGGGAACAACATCAACATTTAACAAAGGCAACGTTACAAAATTCAGATCCATTATGACTCATGAGGTTCGCTGACAAAACAGTTGTCTTACTTAGACACATTTTCCCCACATATACAAGACACTAACATTATTAGCATAAGCCTATGACATTTCCTATTGTGGAAATTAGCATATAGGCAAGCAGAGTTTTCCTCTACTCAAATGAATGAATTGTCTTGTTTCTTATCTGAGAAATAAAAGTAAATAAAAGCTTCATTTCCAATAAGGTCTATTGGAGTCTATGGCCCACGCTTGCACCAACACTCATGTCATCAATCACTCTGACCAATGGCGTAACTTCATCACTCACTCATGGACAGACTTTTGCATTTATAGGGCTGCCTTGCATTCCAATGTTCAGCCAATAGCAGTCAAGGCTTTGGCAAGCAAGTTCAGTGGATCACTGTGGTGTGTTTCACCGTTGACACTGACCAAAAGATTGAATGTATGTGGGTGCTCATTGCTAATCACGGAAGGTAAACCATCAGAGCATTCAACTGAGAAGAATCCCCGCAAAGGTTTAAATATGGACTTACTTGGTACTCTGTTGATGGCCCGCAGTGGCCTGAGCACTCGGACGGTACGGATGGCTGACAGACTGGCATTATGGCCATCCAGAGAATACTCCATTACCCTGAAGACACAGTTGGAGAAAGGAGTTTTGCTTCATGTTCTGTACTCCCATGCACACAGGTATAGCTACACAAAGTAAACACCAAAAATATTCTAATGCTTATAATAGCAGCTGCCCACATAATTACTGTACATATGACATTTAATTACATAGAGTCAAAAGCCCTTTCCCCTCTGTACAGTTTATATTGTAGCACCTAAACATCATTTGTGTGACAAGGAGGCAGAGAGACAGCCATGGTCCTAATTGTGTCAGTTACTTGTACTCTGTGATTGTGCTGGCTGCGTGAGGAGTGTGTGTGGTCATACTGGCTCAGCCCTTGGAGCGTGGGAGTAGCTAAAGGAATGTCTGCTACTGATTGGGTCCTGCCCTCGCCTCAACATATGTAGTGGCCGCAGACTTTAGTCTGGGAGCGCAGCATGTGCTCCTCCACTCTCCAAATTATAAGTCTTGGTTACTGATAGGTGCATTTTGAGGCTGCACAGATTGGTAAATATTGTACTGAATGTTGCTTATCTCTGAAGTGGAGCTTAACTGAATGGTATGGTGCCACTTAAGGCAAGATTTACAATAAATGGTGACTGCAGCTGATGTAGATGTTGCACATAACCACACTGTTGCATCCTTACTCCTCTAGATTACGGGGTGACAGAGAGAAAACACAGCACTCTTATATTAAAGACACTTCTATTTTGATAATGATAGACATTGTGAGGAAAAACACATACATAAACACGCCCACAGACACAAACACATGCACCTGCATCATATATCTTTATCATATGTAAGCTGTGGGTAGCCATATTTATTCCTCAGGCAGAAGGCTGTACGTATGTGTGCATTCTTGTTTGTGTGAGACTGCACTGATTGTTTACTTCCTGCTCAGTGAAATGCTATTTTATTCTAAGCAGACTGCTATTGTCAAGCAGCAGATAACAGACAAAACTGAGCAATTTGTGGGCGTGAGCAAAAAGCAATTTGGGATACTAACCCCGCCATGACGATGACAAAGTCAAGCTGGTTCCACTTGTCACCAAGATAACAATTGGAGCCAAAAATCCCCAGGGCCACCATCTTGATGACCATTTCCACAGCAAAGAAAGCAAAGATACAGTCGTCCAATACCTGAGGAAACATGGTGAGAGAAACAAATACACAGACAGAATTAATGTTTAACAACAATAACAACAAGAGGAAATTGACTTCTCGCCGACAGAAAAAGGTCAGGGCCTGTTAAGTGTCCTCGTCAATATGGACCCCCGTTTGGAGAAAAGCTGTGAAAGTGCCAGTGAAGGTTGTCTGAAAAGAAATTCTTGTCTCCATTAGTTAGTTTTATCCCAGCAGGGATTATCTCTGGCTTAGTGTGGTTATGGCTGTGTCTCAATTAATTAGACATCTACCACAGCAAAAAAGGATGTGTGTATTTGAATATAATGAGCACATCTCAGCGCGCCAAGAATCAACATTACTCTGCAGCACAAGAGCATGTTGAAACAAACGAGACAAGTGAGGCAAGAAAACGAGTGAAAGTTTTCATTACCACTTGTTTACAAATTGAGCTTATTATTGTTATTGCTCTTCCTGTCATTCCAATATAGAGCCAAACATGAAAGCAATTCCTGTTGCAAAAGAAACATTTCATTTTCTTGAATGTTCTTTACATTAGTGAAGGTGAATTATACACAATGTTCACTAAAATAATAACGTAGCTGGTGAAATAAAATTTTAACATGGCACATGACTTTACAGTGAGAGGTGCTAATGTGGAAGCATGGAGGTTACAATATTGTAACCCTAGTTCTATAGAGTGGTGCAGGAATGAGTCCTAAAACCACAAAATGAGTGGGCACTTTAGCACTCCCTGTTCCCTCATCTTTAAGTAAATGTTTTTTTTAATGGATTTTTGGGTAGATACGTGAAATAGGGTCCGTGGCTAGCACAAGCTTAAGAGATTTTGTTCTGAGACATAAAATAGGCTAGTTTTCCTCTTTTTGTAGATTTGGAAGCCATTACCTGACAATAAACAGTTGCTAACAAGTGGCTTGATGAGACTAAAGAACATTATCACACCAAACACGGCTTTAGAGCCTCACTGTAATGGTGACGTTGAACTCATGTGACCATGGTGTGCTTGGTTTATACCTTAGCAGTAGCTTTCCACTCCTGGCGATTGCATTTACACTTCAAAAATCGTAAAAGTAGTATTATTTTGTGGAGGCTTTGCTAACTTCTGTGTTGGCCTACAAATAAATGTCATCACTACAGGCTTCTATTAGCAGAGGTGAAGCCCTCTACTGGACTCTACAGGAAATAATCTCCTCATGAGCATGCATTTGCCCATTGAAATTTGCATAAACATAGTCTGCCCATCAGAATCAGAAATACACGTGGACCCTACAACATATAGAGTAGCACGCGACGCTGTCAGCCATCCTACACCTTCTTTAGGGATTAGCGTAGGAGCAACAGTGTCTCTAGGTAAAGGGATCAGACTTTGCTAAAAGAACTAGGTTTAAAAAATTTGGAACCTTTGTTCCGTCTCACACAGGCTCCGCCCTCTACTTAATTGTATGGGCACAGAGGGCGGAGCTCAATAACTGAACACCCTGTCGCAGCATAACATTGACCCAGGTATGCTGATCCTGAGTGGCAAAAGGTTATTCGCCGCAGCCTGTCTACTTATTTAAAACGTACGCCACCGCAGTGGAGAAGTAGGAAGATCCAGCCAACGCAGTATACAACCAAACTACGTGGAGCCATGGTCAAACCTTGCAGGGGTCGAAAGACAAGCAGTAGACGCCCCTGAGTCATCGAGGAGCACAGGAACATGTGGGTGTATCATGCCCAGAAAGGAGTCAGGGAAACACGTTTAATGCCCACATAGCACATTGCCGACACAACCTTAAATAAATCTGCTGTTATAGGCAGCACTGAGGTTTACAGTGTGAATGTTATGTCAGGTGTTTTTATGCAGAGAAAACACATAAAGCATGCCATGTCATAATGTGCTCATGGGCCAAGTTATTATAAGGATAAGGGCGTTACACTGACCTGTAGGATGCGGCACCACTCGGACTGGCAGCTGACATCTTCACAGGGCTGGAACATCCCCAGAGTCACGCAGTTGAGCAGGATCACCAGCATGGACACATGCTCGAACCATGTGCAGGAAGAGGTTAAGGCCAAAACACATTGGGTGTAACTTGTTTTATATATAGCACAGTTCATTCTAGAAGAGATGCAATGATATTTACAGAAAAGCTAGTTCAGTGATAAGAAAATGTGAGCAAAATGTTATCAGTCTGCTTTTAAATACCATTCATTTTACATCAGTATGGCTGTGGACAGCTTTTCCTGTCACACTGCCTCCAGTGTTGACCACAGGTGCATCCTTGGCAGGCATGATCAGGTGCAAGCCACACACAGGAGCAATATGGTCCAAACAGCCTTGTTGACCTGTTGCATGGTGAGAGAAGCCCAGACGCTCAGAGCTCCAGCTCATTAAAAAAATGATATATATGTAATACAGTATAAAAGCATACATAAGAAGTACTAAAATCCCAGAAAAAGACCAAACATGATTCAGCATAAGAGCATGTGTGTAAACAAACACCCCGCCAACACACTGGAACCGGATGCCAAGGAAGTTTTGTGCGAGTCTAATGCACATAATGGGTCTAATGATGACCCAGTGGGCCTGGCTGTTAATCTGTTTACTGGGCTTTTCACTCTTTTACAAACAAACTTCTTAACGGGTCCATGTCTGCTGTACATCCTGTTGCATCATTTGCAAATATAAATTAATGACGAGAAGCAAATCACAGAGAAAAGATGTCTATCACATCTAGGGATGGGGATTTTATAATCCTGTGGCAAATAATTCCAAGATCTAACAAGAGACAAGTGTGACAGTAATTATTCGTGCAACTCTTTGATGGGTTTTAAGCTTTGTTTGAGTCCTACTTTCTTGCCACAAGGACGAAGCTCAATATCAAGGGTATAACAAATGTCAGATGTCACCTCCCGACCTAACTGTAATAGCACTTGTGAGTAATCTTTTGTTGATTTCCTTTTGCTTGTGTTATCCTTTCTTTATCCTTTATGGACTTACAGTGAGATTATCTATTTAGGACAAAGCAGTAAGTTAGAGGGCACAGTCAACAGTGGATTTCTCTTTATTTCAGTTTCTGTGTAAGTTGTAAGAGTTTCAAGTGTAATCCATCTATAAGGAATGGAGTCTTAACAGAGTGGCCACATTGGTGCCTCACTGTATAGACAGACATTTGACGGAGAGAGTTGTAATCTGTCTGGGTTTGCTTAAGAATTCCTCTGGTGTGCTTTGAGTGCTGCAACATGGACGGCAACTAAAATTGCACCTTTGTGTCTGTCGACTAAATGAAAGATAACAAATCTGAAAAGCCACTGTATTAGGCTTTTCAATTTTCATTAAAACATATAACGTGAGGCATGAGAACAAACATGGTCGACCGTATAGAATAGATCAGTGTAGTGACACTCTGCTGGCAGATTCATTAATCCATCCTAGCAGCACAACATGATGCGGCGCCATAAATCACACCAGTCTATAAAAACACAAGTCAACTAATAAAATACATACATGGCCAGTTTATCACAGTACTTCTGCAGCTGCAATACAGTTAAAAGATGTCCCTTTATCATGCCGAGAAAAAACAATACACACCAAATAATCAGAGTACCAAGACAGCATGAGTGAGAGACAGAGAGACTGGAGGAGGGAAAGTGACAAAGAGCGGGAAATAGCTTTAAATCATGTCTATTCAAGTAGAAAAAAAAAAAAAAAGCCACTGATGCTGCTGTTTTTCTACTTAAGTTTGGCTTTTGTCCCAGAAACACACACACACACACACGCGGTGATCTGGTGTGTGCACCGAGTTGCAGTACTGAAGTATTCCCAGGGTGAAGTACTGTTCTAATTAGAAAGGGAGTAAAAGCAGGAAACAAATGGTGACCACTGTCTTCTACATTGCTCACACACAGACTCACAAAATACACACAAATGCAGGCATACATATATTGCAGCCAAATTAAGTTTGTGTTGCACACACACACACACACACACACACACACACACACACACACAAGGACAATCGGGACTTGCTGCTGTCTGTGATCAGGGGCCGAGACAGAAGTTTGTATCAGCGAAAAAGTCTGAACTAAAACTTTTCTTTTCCTCCAGCGACTGTTAGTGAGAGGTAAGTGTGGTCTCCTGTAGCCGTGGCTATAACCTTTAATTTAGCCAGTCTCATGTGTGAAATACTCTTATTAGATGTCACAAGGCGATGATGGTGCACAATTTTGAAAGTGAACATTTTAGACTGAAAATGTTATACCGAGAAAACCATGAGAATTCTATGACACATTGCTTCTGGGGACAATTTACCTCCTTATAATCAAAGAATCGTTTGTACGATGTTGTACAACTACATACTGAACATGCAATTCAACATGTTATATAAAGAAGTCCTACTTTAAAATGGAAGTTTTTTGCTTTCACTTATTATTATGAAGTAAATGTTGATTGCCAATGTACAATCTCCTGGGAAAATGAAGGCACAAAGGAACTGTGCCAAACACTGCGCAACCAAAACAGGAAGAGGATAGCTCTTTTGTTTTCCCCAGTAGCATTTGGTAATTACCCCAGTTACCAAAGCATACAAAGAGCATCAGTGTAAGTTCTTTGCAGTTCCTCCTGGTAGCGGAAATGGAGGATGGTGAAACAACTGAAGTAACTGTGTAAAACAAAATGCGGCATGTCCTGTGTTGTTGGTAGTTGCTAGGCTCTGAGGCAAACTGAAAGCAATCCGGTTGTCTTTACAACAGTGGTGCCAACAATAATACCACTTGGAAATGCTTGGGATTTTTGAAAAGTTTAAGTTCAGTGAGGAACACTTAAGTCACAGAAAACTTTATTTCCATTTGCAGTATCATATTTGGCAGTATGGCTCTGTTCTGGGGCCCCTCTGCCTTTCCTCAGGCCTACGCAGACAGCCTCTCCCATGCACCTACATGGAAAGCATAAGGCAGAGAGAGCCCACCTCTCTGCCCTACTGTGTGCCTACGTGTAAAGTCCAAGGTGGAGAGAGTACACCTGTCTGCCCTTCCACACGCAAATGAGGAAAGCCTGAGGCAGAGAGAGCAAACCTCCCTGCCCTTCCATGCGCCTACATGGAAAGCCTAAGGCAG
>JAPZEB010000009.1:19321002-19334247 GCA_029783705.1 Chaetodon striatus | reverse complement strand
CATAGTGCTTGGGCAACACCTCAACGGTGACTTGACACTAGTGTAGCAAGTCATACTGTTACGTTGTCACTCGTAGTGTGAATGCAGTGTAATTAAAGATTGTTTGTTACCAGCAAGCCTCCATATTGTTTCCTGTGTCAAAATGGCCAAGCTCAAATTACATCACCCACCAGCAGGAGAGTGTATTGGTCTGGTATGGCGCAGTGCATTCTGGTAGTTGTAGGTTTTATATCTCTTGAGCAAAAGCAAATGCTACAGCATTTTTCCTCTGTTTTCTCTGGTCATGAAGCACCAGTTTCAAAAGTATTTGTGTCTTTCTACTTCATGGATGGCCTGTTTTTATAAACACACCATCTTCCCAGCAGTGAAGGACTTCTTTAACTGTGTTTAAGATGTGTTTAAGACCAGTTAAATGACTGAAATAAGCTTCACCCCAGTAAACAAACTTAAACAAATTGATTGTTTTTCAATAAGCTGATGGTGTGAAAAACAAAATCCAATCCCGAGTATACATTTGGCTGAAATCTATTAGAAACACACATTTACTTAAAGAAAGTAAGTGCAAAATTACAAGAAGCTATTAAATAGTGCCAGAATTCAACAGTGCAGTATGGAGTTCTGGCAATCGCTTTATAGCCATTAAAACGAAGACGCTGAGTACGACAATAAACCTAACTCTGTTCTGGCCATTAAAAGCACAATGCCGGTCACGAACTATATATTTAGTTCAGATAGTCATTCTCATTTGTTCTGTGGACTGCAGCTGAGTCATAACTGAAAATATCCTACACTCAGTTTGACACGACTGTGTGTCAGACCGGTGAAACAATATGCAACCGTCTGCCTGCGTGTATGTGTGTAGGCACCTCCACCTTCACCTCTCCTTTAAAATAAAGAAGATATTCCTCAGGCTTAATGAGGTCCCTTTTATCACGAGCACATTGAAAGGATTATTTCAGCAGAAGAAAAACTTGGGGACACTGAAAGATGACATTTGTCTTCCCTCCATAAAACTTCTCCGTCAGGCTTCTCGTTTTTCATTTGGGAACAGAGAGGATCGCTTCTGCAGAGGGACGGGAGGACCCAGAGGGAAGGAAAGACAAAGAGACAGAGAGTGAAAGGTGGATTAATAGAAAGACTGACAGGAAAGCAGAGGAGACTGCAGAGAGATAAAAGATGTGAAAAGAAATTGTAAAAAAGGAAGAGATACAGAAAGAATTGTGCAACCCATAGACCGAGTTTTAAGGCTTCCAACGCTTCCAAAGCTAACACCGTAATGCCTCGTCTCTCACACACACACATACGCAAACACACACACTGACCATGATTTGGCGCGCTCTACAAAATTTTCTGCTTATTGCCTCAGAGCTGTAAAATAACTCCTCCTCACTGCACTCATCCCCAGCACAGCCAACCGTACCCAAACATAAACAAACAAACACACACACCTACACACACACACAGACCGCCAAAATCTGACATCTGACAGATTGGTGAATGTGTTGTTTCCCCGCGTTCTTCCATTTAAAGCCTTAATCTGCCGCACTTAGACGCAACTTCCTACCTACATCAAGAGTCTGCTCCAAATCACCTCTATTAACGAGTGCCAGACAGAGAGAGGGAGGAAGAGCGATGGAGAGACAGAGAGAAAGAGACACACACACACAAAATGGAGATCAGAAACAGCGAAGGGCAAGAAATCGAGAGAAAGAGTAATTGAATTTGTTTCCATATTTTCAGTTCGCGTTACCATAGGAACCACATTTCCCTGTAGCACATCCGCACACACTCACTTTCTTCTTTTTTATCTGCAGAGTCCAAGGTTTTGCTCCCCCAATCCAGGGGGTGTTAGATTACTGTAAAATGTTGATCACAGTCAGCGGGTAGTGGAGGAGGAAAGTAGAGCACACGGCTTATCCTGTAATTGTAATTTATTAGGTGCAATTAATGCAATTAAAGGAAGAGTGTGCTCCAGTTCCCCCCTGGGCTCCACTCCTTGCTGATTTTGATCTACAATGACCTGTCCTCTGGGAGCACTGGTCTACAGGCTGAAGTGCAGGATGTAGTGCTGTATTATACTGCGCCTTCATTTATTTACTCTACAAAACAAATGCTGTATACTGATCCTTACCAGCTACCATTTTCTTTTTTCTCTTGAGCAAAGCAGATAAACTTTTTCATCATCATCTTTGCAAAAGGAAGCAGCAAAGTTAACAAGATTAAAAAATGATGCATGCGCACATGCTATGGGGGCTCCTGAAAAGTCTCTCTGTGCTCACCTTAAATCTGAGTTTAAGGCGAGTTTGTACAAGCCGACTTTGTGACATCACAACTGATTCGAAAGCCAATTTGGGTCCAGTGTGTAACTTCAATAAAATACTGCTAATAATTAGGGGTGGGGGGAAATAATTGATACAGCATAGTATCGCAATATTATCATATTGTCACACAGTGCGAAGTATTGATTTTTTTATTATACAAATTATTAATATTACAAACACAAATTAGATGAGACAAGTGAGATAAAACAGATTTGGGGACATGATTTACTGTTGAAAAAAAGGTAATATATCAGAATATATTGCAATATGTTTATCGCAATACTCAGCATATTGCAACGTATTTAAAACTGCAATAATACTCTATTGTAACCTAAGTATCGCAATAATATCGTATCATGGATCCTCTGGTGATTCCCAACCTTGCTCACACTGTCTACGATGCACAAAATTTTATGCCCAAAGGCGGGAAAAATGGGGCAAACTTTAAAGAAAGTTAGATCCTTAATTAAAGATGCATATGACGGGGCGTTGGTGGCATAGTGGATAGTGGCGGTGCCCCATGTATAGAGGCGCTACCTCACTCCCCACTCTCTCTCTCTCTCTCTCTCTCCCCATTTCACTCTGTCCCAATCTAATAAAGGCAAAAAGGCCATAAAAATTATCTTTAAAAAAAAAAAAAGATGCATATGACAATGACAAGTAATCACTGGGACTGTAAACAGTACGTTGTTCTTGCATTGAGGAAGTACAAGGATGGAATGTTGAATTTAATATTTAAGCATGAACCCATATGCCACAAATTCAACAAAGACAATTTAATAAATTAGACTGCAAAATCAAATGACTTAAAATAATGCTACTGCAGAAAATCTAGTTTAAACAATGTGAAGTTCATCTTATGCCGTGTTAAATAGTTTGCATGGGGTCGCCATCTTGTTAGGACTGCACTGTGTTATTGTGCCAAAACTAACTGACCACGATAAACATCACAGATCCATATGACTTGGCAGCCCGAGGCTGGATTACAGACCTTGATGCACTACCCTCACTCGTGTACTCAGATATTGCGAACAATCTCATTTGTGTACCGAGTGCAAACACTTTGGTGTGTAAGTGACAGAGCGCATACCTCTAAGATGACGCCTCCATGTCACACGGCGTCTACCTTCACATTCTCTCCAGCCAGTTATATGATGGTATTTGTTGTTTCCCACCTTTTATTCGCCTGTCTCAAATGCAAATCTAGTCATCACTTTAGCAAAAGAAAGAGCAGCATTGCAAGTGAGAGAAGCGTTTCTCCTCGTGGGCAGTGGTGTGCATGTGTGACTCACTGTCACTGCAAGAAAAAAAAAGCAGACTTTTCATCTTGAAAGAGCTGACCAGCAGGTTATTAAGGTTTCTACTTCTCATCGTGTGAGTGACGCAAGAGAGTTTCAAACTATTTTGAATATTCTGACTAAATACATATTGAGAAGTGATATGACAACATGACAACACAAATTAGCAAACTGGAAGTGCACATATTAGAGCTGTAACAGTTTGTGTAATCACACCAAACTGTCACGGTCCAGTGGTCACGTTCTGGCGCCCACAGCCGCATGCTGAATACATGGCGTGTAGACTGATGCACATGATGCGAAACCAAGCACAAGTTCTGCCCAGAAACTTTTAGCTGTTAGCAACATGTGCTGAGGTTAGCATGAAAACAGTCAGTCATACTATGGTGAGGGCAAATGAACTGTCCAAGCAGGACAATTTTGTCTCAAAATAAATTAAAAAAGAAGCATTCTTATGCTTTTATTTTTTTCTTTTCGCTGTACCGAACTCACATTGAACCTTGACTTCTGTAGACCGTTACACCCCGAGTGCATATTTAATCTATTCATATATTCACTGGACTTCGGAGACAAAGTAACTCAAAACGTAAAAGAAAAATGAGTTGACATGAGTTGAGGTACTCTGATATATTTCATTTATGAGCGAGAGTGAACCTGTGGGCGCCGCCTGTGCCCTCCTCTGTAACCTGTCAGGGTAACCTCTAACATTCAACCGAATTTAACAGAGAAGGAGATGCGGAGCTATGCATGGCTGACTACACACCCGAGCAGAGGTCCTCAACCTTTTTACAGCCCAGCCACAGGAGAGTGGGCAGGATATTTCACTGTGTTTTATTATTAGCTGAGACAGCGAGAGACACAGGAGACTGGCTTTGGTGGGATGGGATCCAAAGAAAAGGGAAGCTTTATACGCACATTCAAACTCTCCTCGCAGCATGAAAACAACAGTAAATGTAAACACAGAAGGGAAAGAATATCTTAATCTGTACCTGATCCAAAAACATGGGTTTTATCACATTGTTGGGTGACAGCTAATGTTTCACCAGGCAACACATCCTGTTATATAAAAAGGTGAACAAGCCCCTGATCTCCGTCTCTAAAATAGTCACGTATCCCACACTGACCCCGACCATCACTGCTTTAGAAGGAGTTTACTCTGCGCAGTGACTCAACGTTTTCCAGGGTCAGGAAAAATAAATGATTTCATATCTCACCATCACTTATGGCTCACTGGCCCACAGTGATCAGTAAACAATAGTAAAAGTGTATGTGCTGTCGCCACGGCAACAAGGGACGCACCAGTTTTCACAGGAAGTACAGGGGTTAATATTAACCAGTGTCAATATGCTACACAGGCAGAGAAAGTGTTCATGTGTTACTGAGTGAGTTACTCCGTGTGCTGTTTGAATTTATATTTAGCGTGAGCAATTTAAATGCATCTTTACATCCACGTCACAAACATCACAATATGTTGCATGTTAACAAACTGACTGTAAGACTACAATTACCATGGAAACAGAGCTTGCATGGACCGCAAGAATGAACAGAAAGGAGGAAAAGACATTTCAGTATCAGGGCCTGAAACTGTTCCTCTTTACTTAATTCATAAGAAGATACATGTATATAAAATTTCCTATGAGAGCAGGATAGACACGACTATGCACCTTGGACATGAAACAATCTTTAAAAAGATCTAAAATTAGGCACACTTACATCAATATTTGTTGTTTATTGTGGATTTTTGTATTATATGTTGTATTTGTTGCATTTTTAAAGTTTTCTGATTGGTTGCTCTCTCTTGTAAAATATATTTTCGATCTCAATGGGACTTCCTGATTAAATAAAGAATAAATAAATAAAAATAAATCATGTTGCATCATGTAATATTAGAGCTCTCTGTCCAAATGAATCCATTAAATATGCACTTCTGTTACATCATGGAAACAAACCATATAAGTATCAGCTGTGCGCTTGAAATCAAACTGGAGACGTAACCACTTAAAAGATGGGTGTGTATTTGCTATCTTTTCCTACATTTGTACTTTTTAAACCTATAAAAAACATGTTTTATATTAAGATATTTACTGGTAATGACACACAATATAGCCAGCAGAAAGTAGGTTGTTATTAGCGATGGTCATTTACCAGAAGCTTTTAGCCTTCTGCTGATCTCCCTCCAGCCAGCTGCAACCCTGTATTTAGGACTTTGTAGTGAGTCACTGACAATGACAAGGTCGTTGTATAGTTAATTTCTCTCTTTAACCTCATGAACCAGCCGTTCCTTATCCATGTGTGGCTTTCAGAGTGAGCAACAGATATAAAAAGTTCAGCTCTAAACAGCGCACCACGTCAATTGTGGTCAGTCAGGACACCGCTTTCATCAGGTTCAAATTAAAATTGTGGCCATATTGGCACAGTTTTAGCTTTCTTGAGGGACTAACTCTGCCATATCTTGTCCTGTAATCCCCAAAAACGCATGAACTTTCTAGTAAACAAACACAAAGTGCGCTGCTCTTCCCTTTCCATCTATCACAAAACTTGATTGCTTCATGATGCTGATGCTCGTGGCTCCGTTAGTCCGTTAGAAACAAACATACTATTATGTCAATCATTGTCATTGCTCATAACTCATAAATTACAAGTTGGATTTCGCTCCCTGACGCTGTTGTGCTGATGTAGACTAGTTTTTAATTTGCCAGTGTTGTCATATTGACAAATGCTGGTGCAGCCAGTTTGCATTCAATCAAACCGGTTTAAGCTTGTACACCGGCAAAACCAGAAATCAACCCAACTCTACTACCAGTTCTTATTTGTTTTTTGGTTCTAATATGGTTTCTTTAATGTAAAAAAGATCTATTTTCTTTCATCACAGGAAACGTGTTATTGTTGAGGAGGTGTCTGCAGTAACATTATAATTCAAACATCACAAACATTTAGATGTAAATGTTTGTCCATTTATCACAGATGTGTGTGAGGAAGGCCATACAGTACGCCGTGAACGCATGTGTGTGTTCATGCGTGTGATGTTTAATAGTCCCTGAGCTGAAGGATTAGCAGTGTAAACATGATTTGTCTACAGCAGAGTAAAGCAACTGATCATGGTGGACACACACAGCACCCATAGTCAAATATTAGCCCAAACATAAATAATTTCCATGGAAACTGCTACAAGGTACAAGCTATCATCTCCTGCAGCAGAGCAATTCTCCACCACCCTGCATGGTGCATCACACACACGCTTCAAAAACAGCCATTGATTGTTCAAAAAAGGTCAAAAACAGCAGTGGTGATTGTTAAATCCTAAATTGTTTGCACACACAAAGAAATACAAAGACATAAACTGCAATTACAAAAAACAAGTCAGAAAAGATTTGCTCCTCTTCCATTTTTCTCTCCTACTACTACCATTTCTCCATCCATCTCTCAGCCCTTTGTGCCTCCTTCCTTTCCTTTATTACTCCTCTCCTCGATTTCTTCAGTACTTTATACCGTTTTTCCATCACCTCACCCTTTGCTCCCTCTTTCCAGCCTTCTTGCACTCCAACATCAGAGCTAAACAGGGTAGGTAGTGTTTCCTCCCGCGGGAGAGGAGTGCAGTGAAGCTTTGGTATGGCAAATAGAAAGTGACAATACATTCATTACTTATGCCCACACTCTTCCTTCCTCTCACTCTGGCTCCTACACTCACACACACACACATAGTCCACCTCTCGAGCATACTGTGAACAAGCTCTTTCATCAAAGGCGACACTGAAATGTGGACCATTTTGCCAGGTTTCCAAATCACTTTAGACCAATCCTCGACAACACACAAGCACCTATACATGCAATCTATCCAACAAGTAGAGGAAAATAAACAGACAGCCTTCTACGTGTGAACAAATGGACAATCAAATGCAGACACAGATTGGTGTGCTTCACCAAATGTTATTTTGTTGCACTAGTAACTGCGAGCGCAGAGCCTGATCAATGTCTGCCTGTTCCTACGTGCTAATGTCTTGACAGCTATGGTGTCTTCAGGTTCACAACGGACATTAGCACACACATGATACAGTCTACATACAGCATATTCATCAATCTTATTTGTAAATGTAACTTTTGACCCAAAAATAAGCCTGGCTTTAATTCATACTTAATTCCCCAGACAAGTCTTTCCTTCAGCAGTCTTTGAAGTACTCTTTATTCACTCCTGTGTTATGCAAGCTCTGATTTTTGCACTGCTGAAGTGCTATTGAGTGACGGAGCTATTTGCATAACAAAATACATGCAAATGAATTTTAAAAGCAAAGCAATTTTCCCCAAAGACGAAATGGCTTTTATCCTCAGTTCAGCTGTCAGTCGGAAATGACCCGGTGACCAACTGAAAGAAATACCCTTTTGTTTTCACCACTCTGGTTTTGTTCTACTATATAATCCCGGAGAGGCTACCACAGCTTTCAATTTTAGGGCAGTTTTTGACTCCTTACTAAGCCTAACAAAATAACGTCCGAAATGTGAAGCAGGTTGCTTAAATACTGTTGATGGCTCTGCCTCTGAGATGAGACAACACCAGACTGCACTGCTGCACCAAATCTGTCTAGCACTCAGTGAACTACACCGACAGGGTGAGAGTGTTCCTGCTGCATATCTGCGTTGGGGTCCATGTTCACGTACATATTATGTTCTCTACATACAAGAAAAGATTGACTAAGAGGCAGGTAAATGTCATTGATTTCGTAGCCGACTGCGTCTCCAGTTGCAGTTTCCATAGAAACTGATAAAGTATGTACAGTAGCCTCTCTATCCGTGTGAATGAGCCATACCATAATACTCCAACTGGTGTGGGTGGACAGGCACCAACTGCAGGAGTCTTTTCACAGCGTAGCACAGAGCTCTGTCTGCATATTGCTGCTTTCAGACGACAGGAACTGCTTCCTCCCAAGGAAACATGCTTGTACTAAAGCTGCAGATAGCCGGCCTTCACTGTCTACGCTCACTGTGTTTTTCTATTTCATTATTAGTAACAGAAACGTGTTTACCTGACAAATTTGTACTTTTCCACTGGAGGAAAAGATACTGAAAGAGCAATTCCAAAGAGGTATCGAATACAGCCATTCACTGAGGGGTTTACATAACTATCAGTTGATCTGGATCAATGCATCGTTTCAGTGATCAACAATCCTACATCATTTCTATCTTTAAAGTAGGCTTTTATTTTGAAATTTCCATGGCACGTCTGTGTCACCGTCTAACAGCGCCATGCAGATAATGGCGAGCACCCAAGGAAAAGAGGACTCTCCCCTGAGGAATAAATCAGCAGTGTGGACATATTTTAGATTTTGGAGAACTGACAGGTCAACAGACACACCACATGCCGTATGCAAACATTGCTGTTATCGGATAAAACACTTAGGAAACACGACGAACCTGGCCTGGCATCTCTGGCTACAATCTGTTGCTCATGCTATGGCAACGTTAGCTGCTCTGTTTCAACAATGTTAGGCTGAAAAAAAGAGAATACAGGCTGAAATTCACCTGCTCTGTTCCGTCAGGAAAAGCAATGATTTAAACCAACAGTAAGTAAGAAAAAGTATTAACCATATATATAATTTTGTGAGCTAAGAGTAGGAACAGTCTGATAGCTGCTAGGCTAATATAGTGCTTAAGCTAAAAATGGTGACTAGGCTAGGGCAGGGTATACCGGGGTATAAAATTCAACAGGTATGATTTTCAGTATGGTCAAAACTACAGACACTCCTCTTTCTTTTAAACTGATACGGAGATGCTGTATTGAGGTGATGTACTTCACAACACCTGCCACCAGAGGTCGGTCTCTGCTGTTGGAACTGGCAGCTGAGCTGAGAAAAATGGTGACTGCAAATGGAGAGAATAACAATACAGAACTGGTAACAAAAAAAAGCCTCTGTCCCTGTTTGAGATTATTTTGGGTTTAGTCCCAGTCTTGAGGAAAGCCAGCGGACACAGGCAAAGCTAACTGTGCATTAGACACACAACATCGTAGGCTAACACGCATGCTACAATGGCTTCAGCAGCTCAGCTTTTTCATTTTTATTGTTTGTTTTATTACCGCAATTATTGTCATATACTGTATACATTAGTAAAAATGTCAGAAAGGTATGAATGTATGAAAAATATATGCTGTACAAATAAAGCTGCCTTGCCTTGTTGCTATACTATATTGGCATGTGGACGTAAGACAACAGCAACAGGAAGACATGTCAACAACAGCGCTTGTATTTTCTGGTCAGCTAAGAATGCATGAAAAAAGATAAATCCAGACATATAAAGCTGTGACTACACACTCAATACTCATTAGTAAAACCTAGTTATTGTCGGCCTTGGTTTTTATATGGTAATAAAAAAAAAAGTAAAATAAAACCAGCCACATTCTTTCATTTAGACTTAGTCCATGTCTCTGGTTCAGTAATAATACGTGGCAGTTGCTTCACTGATGAACTCTGACTGTGGGCCAGGAGATAGGAAAGCTTCCCATAACCATTACACTGCTGCTTGGTGTAATTTCCTGTCACCATCAGAGATACTGCCAGGATATACACAACATAATAAATTGCCTATTTCGCAATTAAATTGTTTATTATTATTATCAAAGATTAACTAAAGAAGCATTGAAAATCACCAGTGATGTCTATATAACATTACCTTCCATATGCCCACTGGTTTAAGATGCTTCTATAAGTGGTTATTAATTATTTATGAACATTCAGAGATCCAGTTAATGTACAGATGAAACAAAAATACAGCTGCACTCAAGTGAAGGCACATTTCTCGCCGCCTGTAGAAAGTTTATGTGCATCTCCACTAACTCTTTAAACAGAGAAAAGTCACTTCAACGGACACTGGCGGTGCAAAACAGATATAACTCCACCATTTTAACCAATAAATCAAGTCTTGGTCCTGTTCCCGAGAAACTCTGCGGACAGCCAGCAATTACTCTCAAGTTTGGAATCATGACAAAGGAATGAGGGCAGACCGCAGTGATGCTGTAAGTCATCTTATTTCATCATGTATTCCTGGTTGGTAGCATCATGCTTGTCTGTAAATCTATTTATATGCTGAATTCAAATCTTCATGATGACAAGTCTTCCAGAAAACTAGCTACTTGTGAGTCCATGTGAATTCTGTTTAGCGGGCTTGGTTTGCTTGTAGCTTGGCAGCGTGAGCCTAAATAAACCTGCTGCAAAATGCAATAAAGTAAACTTTTCTGCTCCAGTTTTGGCCAAAGAAAACACACTGTTGGTGTGAAGTGCTGAATCCTTCCAGACACCGATGTGTTGGCACAGATTCAAACCTTCCTGCTCTTCTATACAGTGCTATTACATTGGTGTCAATGTAGAGATTTACGCAGCCCGGTGCAGCACAAGATACTTCAGCCCTCGGGGAAGCTAATTGACCATAAAAGCTTCCCCTTGACTAAGGTTGTGTTGACCGGAGGACTTGAATTAGTCTTTGACCTGTGTGCTGCGATGTGCTCAGCAGGGAATGTGTGGGCAGACATGATTTTTCAAACACTGATTCACTCTCCTGTCATCCTGATGTTTACAGACGCATACACCTTCCGTTTATCTTATCGGACTTGTGATGACTCTCCGCTGCAGTTCGTCTGTGTTATCAAGATTTAGAGCACATCTTTACCATTAACCCCAATAACATTAAGCCAGACCTGATTTAGTCCGTTATCTTGTCCTCAAACTCAAATCCTCACTTGAAAATGAATGCCAAAGCAAATGACCCTGCTTTGCTTCACTGTCCTCACTCAAACTTTATTCTTGGCTTTCACTCAAGCGAAGGTACACACTCAAACACACACACACACACACACACACACACACACACAAGACCCATTTGAGATAATCTCTAAATATCCCACGGTGTACGTCTCTTGTCTTTAACATTCCTTTGTCATATATTTTCTGCAGTTTTAGCCATGTACTCTGGCACATTAGATGTGAATTAATATCGTGACCCCGAGGTTTAAGCGACAACTTTTAGCTTTAATTTGAGCGTTCACATCTACATCAGGATACTGTAGGCAGGAACTGTGGCTGTTTTTTATTCATAGCCCCATAATTTTAGTGAACCAAAGCTATTAGACAAATTACCAAACTTTAATTATCACCGCCAGGCATAAGCCTGGAGGGGAGCATGCACTTGGTTGTGTGTGTGTGTGTGTGTGTGTGTGTGTGTGTGTGTGTGTGTGTTCATGAGAGAATGTCTGTCTGTCTGTAGGTAATCTCACAAACCACTGGACCAATCAGCCTACTACTTTGCATGCATGTTTAGGACTGTATACTTAAGGTTCTCTCACGGTTGCAGTGATTCGCAATTGTTGAAAAGCTTGTTTTACTGACTGTTTTATACCGTTGTTGATTGCTGACGTCTCACTCCTGTTAACCGTGGGAAATTTGCAGGACACATTTTGGTCTTTGTCGTGGCTAAAAACTGACATACATGGAAAAGTTGGGTTTCATTTTGAGCCAGAGCATCTGCAGATTAAGTCTATACCCAATTCGTTATGATCCACTGAAGTGAGGCATGATATAAGATTACTAAATCCCTACTTCTTGATATCTTGGCTGCCATCTTGACTGTAAGGCAGCCAAGTGGGAATAGCTCTCCGACTGTCTTGTCCCATCCACTACATGCTGCATACCACACCAGGTTTCAGAAGAAGCGCCTGCCCAATTTTGTAGAAAAGCAGATTTTGTCTATTTGGTCATTTCCCCTTAATATTTGTCCTTCTACCGTCAGTAAGACAGAAAGTGAGCAGGTTATGTAGTTAAATGGTTTGTTTTTCTGTCTTCTTTAGTTGCGTTTATTGCTCTTATTACGTTGTTGTGTGGTAGCCTACAGACAAAGTTATTACTGTTTAAAGTCCAGTTATAAACAACATGGATCAATGTTTTTATGGCTGTGTTTCAGTTATTGAAAATATACATCCTCATAATTACATTGTATCTATAATTCACATACAGTACCTTATAGCATCCACAGAGAACTGCAATGATCTATGTGAAATGAAAGGACTTTCTGAAAGGATCACCTTTTTAACGAGGCTTTAGGAACTTCAATTTCAGTAAATTTGGCAGAGGAGGAAAATGTTTATTTCCCCAAAACACCCTTCTTTTGTTTGTATGTGTTTATTCAACTCATTAATATTTTTTCAGTTTATTCATTTCTCTAAAATGCAAAACATCCCAAGTTCTATGTTGGTTTTCTTTCATTACTACATTGTTAAAAATTTAAACAAGCACCTAACTAAAGATGATTATGTGACTGTTGTTACAAAGTGAAACCAAATAAAGGAAAAAATGTAATGTTGCTATGCATGTGGTGGAATTACAAAAGTTGTCTAGAGTGGCTGCGATCACCTTGGGCGGCCACCTGGCGGAGATGTGCATTTTTCTTGTTAAAATATTGCATTTAATATAATTTTTCAAAGATATTTTTAGGAGGCTTTTGCCTTTATTTGACAGATATAGTACGAAGGGGGCAGAGAGAGGGGGGATGACATGCAGCAAAGGGTTATGAGTAAGAATCAAGCCCTCACCGGCTGCAGCAAGGACACAGCCTTTGTACATGGGACACCTGCTCTGCCAGGTGAGCTG
>JAPZEB010000009.1:19298759-19309044 GCA_029783705.1 Chaetodon striatus | reverse complement strand
ACTGTAGACCCCTCTGTCTGCTTCTCTCTGGAATAACTATTTCATTTTTCTAAAAATATGATATTTCTTCAGGGAGTGCAGTTAGTTACAGTGTGGGCTCCATGCTTACTCTGACAGCTTGACGAAAGGGGTGGGGCTTAGCAAAACGGTCAATTGTCTTTTGCCAGACACATTTTCCCCACAAACATGCTAACCATATTAGCATAAGCCTATGACATTTTACATTGCATAAATTAGCTTAGAAGCTAGCAGACTTTACCTTTCCTCATAGGAAGCCAGGAACAACAGCAACCTTTAATAAAAGTAAGATTACAAAGTTCAGCTCCACTATGAGTCCCAAGTATACCGACAAAACAACTGACATGGAGTCACATTTCTAGAGAGGCTGTGCAGCCATTGGCCACTGTCATAGCGTGCAACAGATTTGAAAAATTGAACGGCGGCCATCAACAGATCGGCTGTAAACACAAGCCCCCCTTGAGGACTTAATACAGGACTGTCAGCGCCTATGTTTATTTTGAAAGAGCAATAGCTGATGGGTAAATACCACCACTAACATCATCAATCACTCTGACCAATGGTGTAACTTCATCACTCACTGTAGGACAGGTGTTTGCGTTTATGGGGCTAACCTCGCATACTGTGGCCCAGCTGTCAATGAACCACATCACAGATTAACTCCATAATAAAAAAATGTCTGTACTGATACTGACGGTTACATAAAGTCCATCATTACCAGGAGATCCCCTTACACACGAGTGAAAACACTTCTGGCCTGTTTACCAAATTAGAAACTGGAACTAGAGACTTTGTTGCCCATCAGCTGCAAGGGTGCTGATCTGTAGCTGATAGCAAAAAGACAAAACTCTCTTTGAGAAATCAATACAGCATGAAAAACTGTGACTTTTTATATTTCTGACATGGTGTTCCTCTATTCATCTCCAAGGCAGCAAACACAGATTTCCTCCAATTGATTTCACTGCCCCTAACATCACTGACGGGTGTGTCACCAAGTTTTTTTCACAAAGATGGGTGTGTTTTTCAGGACGCTGAGGATGATATATTTTGTCGGGTCTACATTTTGTTTACTTTTCAATTAAAGATCGGGCTTTTAAAGATTTTTCTCTGCATCAGCGGCTGATGTAGTGGAGGATAACAGCCCAATATGGACTTCAGTTTCGCTGTCCTGAGCCGGGCTGACAGATGACGCTCCTATCAGACACACATATCAGCACCGGCACACATCCTCCCTCTCTCTCACACATGCCCACACACACACACACACACACACACACCGCCACTCAGTCTGCTGCTCTCTGATCTGTTCGTTAGCACAGCATCTCGTTAAGTCTCTGGCGCTCAGCTAGTCAAAGGAGGGCCTGTCCGGCGTCCATCGCCATGCCGACACAAGGCCGCCAACCGGAACAAACCAGATCAGAGCTCAGTGCGTGGGAGGTCTGTCGCGCACACACACATGTTAGCACTTCTCTGCCTGCAGTGCGCCATGGCACACACACACATAAACCACTGAAACTCCTAGCTTTTAGACACACACACTGACATACACAGACACACGGTGACACACATTGGGACACCGCCGTGCAGGCTCGTGACAACTGTCCCCCTGCTGCATTATGCATGAACACCCACACGCATGCACATGTACACACACTATTACAACAAATAGGAACTACTGATGCCTCTTAATTGCAAATTGTTTTTGTTTTTTAAGGTGAAACACAGATTCGCTCTCCTTTCCGGGTTAATTGCAGGTTAAACTGTCTGAGCGATATTACACCAGAAAGTTTGGCATTTCAGTCTGTCCAATGCGCCTCTAAATGGCTGGTGGGAAACAGATGATGCTATTCCCCAATTAGCTGTCTGCAAACTGTAGACATTTACCACTGGAGGTCTAGTGTTTCTGCTTTCTGCTTCACACTGTGAGAGTTTTTAACTTGAGAAATGCAAAAGAACCTCATGAAACTTGCACCACATTCATTCATTCATTCTCTTAGCTCCCACTGCTCTACACTGTTGAGCAAAGCACTTTCTGGGTACACAGGGTGCTTTGCATCCGCACTAATTCAAAGTCAGAGTTTGGCCCAGTCCCATTTATTATTTTTATCCCCATAGCCCTTGTTTTCAAGCACTGCGTTGCCCCTCAGAGCAGAGTTACGAAAGGGTAGTGGTTGAAATGTTCTAAGAAGAAATGGGACAACCCTTCGAGACCCTGATATGTCATCAGCATGAGCATCGTCATCGATGGTGGTTACGTAAGCAGACATGACCATGGTAACAACGATATTATAATAGTGGGATTTTAAGATGAAGATAGAAAAGCATGGATGCTCATAATTCATTTACAAACAACATCAAACAAGTCATCAAATAAAACAAAGCACTGCTTCATTTTAAAACCACTAGAGGTGCTCTGTAAGCTAGCTTTAGCAACCTGTGCTCCTACCCTGCCAGTCTGCACTGATATTAAAAGAGTGGTAACAGGTACCACGACTTTGCTGCAGTTAAATCTCGGGCATCACATGCCATCAGAGGGGAGAATGCGACATGAAACTGTGTGAAAGTGGAAGTGTCATGCACAAATCAGCAATAACAATGTACTGCTTGCTGGCTAGCAGCATACGACTAGCGCTTTTTTGGGTTATACTTGTTATAAAGAAAAGGACCATGATACATTAAAAGTTAAACTAAGATAATGCAATAGTTGACGTGATTTTTTAATCTTTATTAAGTAAGAAAATACATTTGTGGGTTTCTTTTGTTGCTTGTGCCACCACCTTGCTGATGATTTCCCACAACACTTGGTTTAGAGTGTGCCCATTTGGAGGGCCATGTAACCCACATCATCTTACCCCTCTATCCCAATTATAATAGGAACTACCCCGAGACATGAGCATGCAAATTTGAGGGCTAAAGGCTAAGTGGTAGGGTTAAGGAGTGTATCAGGACTGAGCCTTTGTCTTTGCCTTTTTAGACGTGTCCCTAGCTCTGAATCCAGTGGGTTTTCTCTCATTCACACTAGAGAGCATCAATCATAAATGAAGAGCTCAGAGTAAAATCTCTGCTCACCACTTGCATGAGATTGATTTTAAACCTCGCTGAAGTTGTAAAAGGATACAAATGATACAATAACCTTAACTTTATAGGTCCCCAGCAGGGAATTATGTCATTACATGGACAGAAAAAGAGCTGTGCGCGTGAATAAAGAGAACGGGTACTAAAACATATTACAGAGCACGTCAGGCTTTTTGCATGACAGGTTAATTTCCCGTTCCTGCTGTGTTTTTATAGCTGATGCCATTTTTTTTTAATGTCAGTGACCTCTGACCTGCACATTTATCATAGAAAAGAGAGGTGGCAATGAATACAAAAATGATTACACTGCTACAGCAATGCATAATCTACACACGCAGAGTGCAGATGCAGACAAAATTCTCATCCACGCAGGTATTTTTAGATCCCCGATAAACTAAATCTATGCAGATTTTGAGCATTACGCTTTAAGTGATGTGTTGCCAACCTTTGATATTCTGCGCAGAATTCGATTTAGAAACCATGTTTCCTTTATTACGTTTTTTTTCTCTGCTCAATTAAAGTGTCGCCAAGTGTGACAATTATATTCATAGGTATTCTGCAGTCAAACTGTGTAAACACGGATCGGTATGTAAATTCTCACACAGAGATAAAAGGATGACAAAGCCAACACAATCAACGTTTCTTTTCGCAGAAATAAAATTGAGAAGTGAGATGTCTTAGTTTAATCACATTTTTAGTTACCAGTACGTCATTAAACACACTGCATACATTTGAACTGCTGTATTTAACTCTTGTGCTTTGTTGTTTCTTAACTTGTAATCATAATTGCAGCTGATTGAGTGTTAACATTGTTTTGTTCTGTAACGTGTGGCTCTTTCCTCTCCAGACAAGTATGTAACAGCGCCATTATATAGCTGCTTCAGCTATAATCAGGCTGTTTAACACACACCAGACCTCCTGCACTTCAGCTGGGTCAGCTGCTTCATGATGCCCTTTCATCTCACACAGAAGCAGTGTGTGTATGTGTGTGTGTGTGTGTTGCAGTTTCCATGTGTGTTTTGAACTGTGATAATAGAGGTCCATTAGAAAGCAGACAGGGGGCCAGTGAGAGCAGCGTTCCTTCATTACAGCCTAATGGACATTAAAAAGCAGTCTCACATATACGTGCGCACAAACACACACACCCACACACGCACGGCAGCAAATAAGAAATGCTTCTGAGAACGCTGCCTTTCCTCCCAGAGACAATTAATGATCATCTGAGCTGTCTGAGGAAGATTAATCCATCTGCATTGACCCACTGCTTGTGTTTGTGTGTGTGAGTGTGTGTAACCTTTATGAGCTGAGACAAACAATGGCGTGTTCGATCCAGAGAACAATGGATCATTCACAGGGAGGACAGTGCATTGGTTTTTGGCTTAATGATACTGATGTGGAGGAGTCTAGTTCCTGGCTTTGCAACAGAGCCAACATTTACACCACTGCCTTTGAATGAACTGTACCTCAGCCCCGCCTCTTTCCCATCAGCGCTTCAATGGCTGCATCACGGCACGGATTAACCTAAGAGCAGATGTGTGCTTAAATACATCCACATGCAAGCCTTGCTTTCCAACAGAAATTTGGTATTGTGACTGACAACAACCTGCAGTGACACTAAAATCGAGTGTAAACATCATCAAACAAAGGCTGAGATTAAAGCCCTGTCCCAAATTGCTCCCTTTTTTACTAAAGAGGCTCAGTGATGATGCAAAATGATGATGATTTGTTAGTGCCTGAAATGTCTCACTACTGAGTGAACTATTGAGGGTCCATTCTATAGGAATCAGTGACTGAGTGAGCAAGGGAGTGACTTCAGACACATTTATAGGAAATGTCTGTTGGGTCACTAAATGCTAGGATGTCTTAGGGGCCATGTCCATCAAAGCGTTTTTTTCTGACGCCTGCGTATTTATTTAAATTCTTTGCTATGGCAGTACACTATGCTCCAAACGCCAGCAGCGTGACGAGGCACTGAGCGTCCATTCTGCAGTGCTCCATGTCTGGGTTTTTTTTTCTGGTCCCTGAAAGTTGAAAAATGTTCAACTTTAGGTTAAACGTCTCGACTCGTCAGTCACTTTTTACCCTGCTGTCAAATCACAGTGCAGTGGGGTGGGACAAATACCATAAAGACCAACTGGATACATGTACAAGTGCTGAACAACAACAATGCAGGAGATAAATGTTAATATACATATTTATATATTTATATGTTTCCTTGGCCACAAAATGAACCCACGCACACTGAGAAGCACTGAGAGACTTCAGCTCATTCCCAACTATGCAGCTCTGCTATTAACCAGAGCCAAGACAAGAGGGCACATCAGGTCAGTCTGAGCTGCTCTGCACTGACTTCCTGTTACATTTAGAATTGATTTTAAGCTCCTGCTCCTTGTATACAAAGCCCTACATGGGCTGGGACCGAGCTACATTTCTAACTCCCTTGTTAACTATTTGCCTTTAAGAACACTGTGATCATCTTCTGCTTGTTTATTGGAGGTTCCCAGAAACAGCCGTAACATCGGGAATGCAGTCTTTGTCATTTACGCCCCAAAGCTATGGAACACACTACCTATATATATCAGGGAAGCTAGCTCGCTAAATATTTTAAAAGAAAGCTAAAAACGTATCTGTTCACTTCAGCCTTTAACTAGCTCTGACCTCCTGATACAGGTCTGAAACTCTTCACACTGCTGCAACTCTTTTAAAATCTCCCTTGATTTTACGATTGATAGTTTTACAACTCGATTTTATGAATCAGTT
Source organism: Chaetodon striatus (assembly GCA_029783705.1). Taxonomy (NCBI): domain Eukaryota; kingdom Metazoa; phylum Chordata; class Actinopteri; order Chaetodontiformes; family Chaetodontidae; genus Chaetodon; species Chaetodon striatus. The sequence continues at coordinate 19,303,191 of JAPZEB010000009.1, read as the reverse complement.
AATCCATATTTTAAACAGTTTTAAATGTCCTTTTAAAATGAACTGCCTTGTCCTGTTCTATGTCCTTTATGTCTATTTTCATGTGAAGCACTCAGTGCTTTTACTGCTCTTATTGTAAAGCACTTTGTGCTGCATTTCTTGTATAAAAGGAGCTATATAAATAAAGTTTCTTATTGTTATTATACAACGGTTGGTCCATCCTCTCTCCCCACGTGCTTCAGCCTCTCCTTTATCCAGAGCAAGTACTCTACTTTGTGCTGACATTTTTACTTCCGTGGACATTCCACGCAAACCAGACAGAACAAAGCTTCTCGGCTAAAAAAACACTGCGCCTCCGAAGTGCTCTCATGCGCTCCAAGATGGGTGTTTTCAGAAGAGCACCTGGCATGTTCGGCAGGAAAAACACTTTGATTGGTTCTGCTCCTTATTGTAAAATGATTAACAGTGAGAAATCCACCACTGGGATTTCGATATGATCCAATTTCCAAATATCCAGAAATGACATTACGAATATATATATTCCATCATACTTGCGTTCCCTACTGAAAAGGATATAATTTTTAGTCCTGCATTGTGACAGCAGCAGCGTTATTCCCCATTTTGGTAGTCTGATTTGTATTCTAGTGAGTGTGTAGAACTTTGACACTGAAGCTAGTGAGCTGTAATGACCTAACTGAAGCTGTGACTGAAGGAAATATTATAAATTGACACATTTTAAAGTCTTACCCTTTTAAACTCTCTCCTCGTGTGACTTTGTTCACACTGCAGCTACAAAGCTAACAAGTGTCCCTGTGCTAATGTGCAGGTGTGAAATGTCTCTTAAGACAGGAAGGCTATTGCATGAACGTACGTCACGCGTTCCAAGCCGTGATTTAAAGAATTTGGAGATAATTCAACAGGCTAAAAGAAAGAATGAAAAACTGGGGTACAAGACACAAGAATTACAGACTTCACGTCTTTGCTTGGATGCCTGAATTCAATCAAGCGACCGAACAAGCAGATGTGACGTCTCCTCTGACTCCGCACGTCTCTTTGTGAGTTCACTGTCAGTTCAATTCGGTGTGGGTTACATCCTTCAACGGATATGAAGTCACCCAAAAGAATCTGATATGAACAGCAATTCAGCGTCGAGCATGTCCGCTAGGTCAACTGTGCCTTTTTTTTCACTCCGTCTCTCCTTTTCTTTGTTTTCTGTGGTTGGGTGGGTGCTGCATTAGTTCAGCACCATCTCCAACAGCAACTGTTTCAAAGTGAGTTCAGCCTCAGTCGATGAAAATGACCCGGTCAGCTCCTCCGTCATGCAGTAAACATCTCGCTGCCTTTTCAGCTAACGTAAAAGCTGCTATATCATTTTAAATGTTAGCTTTACCCAGTGACAGTAAAACACAGCTGCACACATAGTCCATTGTACATCTGACACACACACACACACGCACACGCACACACACAGACACACAACCTTAATTTACCCTTCGATTCCCCTCCCCCTGGTTCTGTCTCACCCCACACACACTCTTCCTATAAAATACTCATAAATAATATACTTATTGACTCAGCACTCAAACATGGACACTCACACACACATTGTAGATCGACACCCCCCCCCTCCCCGCTGCTCCAATGTGCAGCAGTGCCATTCTGTTGCCTAGTAACCAGGTAGAGTTTCTAGTAAGAGCCTCTTCGCCGAGAGAATCCCACTGTCCTAGACTTCTCCCTCTACCTCTCTCGCCCACTCTCTCTCTACCTCACACACACACACAAACACACACACACACACACACACACACACACACACGCACACACACGCACGCTCAAATTGCAACATGCATTTGTGCCGTTTGAAGTAGCTTTCATTAAACTCCGCACGTGCACTTTAAATTCACACGGCACTTTTCTTCACCATCAACCTTCAATCACCACTCTGCCGTAAAACTGGGTTGCTGTGACTCGTATTCTTCGTACTACACTTATCGACACACCTATGCACACTGTCTCTATCTCTCTCTCACATACACACACACACACACACACACACACACACACACACACACTTACTCCTGCGCATACAGGCCCATTTTGTAGACAAAGCAGAGACACGTGCTGCAGAGCAGAGAGGGGAAGAGAACCAGAGAGAAGAGGCTGCAGTTTTCAGGTCTCTACGGAGATACAGTTAACTATCACGCTATATCCATTATACGCTGCTGCTGTAAAAGCATCTCTTACACTAACACACACATACACACACAAAGATGGAGCCACACATTTGCCACAAGAGGCAGCCTTAAAACAAACAAGGCACTCTTTATAATTAATTGCGAAAACAACTAACTATAAAGTACTTCATAAATGAATCAGTGAATAACAGAACCTACAACGTGCACATATTAACCCCAGCAATGCCGACCACATCTTAATTGTGAGAGCAAAACTGCTGTTTGACATTCTCTTTCTTTGTATTCAGACGACAGCATGTGCAGCAGAGACGGAAACCAAAAGAAAAATGGCTGCTCTTTGTTAGTATTACAGGAGGCCTGGGCTGAAACAAACTTACATACACATGGTAAAACATTGCAGTGATGTGATCTGTATCTCTCTTTCTCACTCACACACACACACTGTGCTGTGCTGTCCGCATTGCCATGACAACCTAGTGCTAGATGCTGATGGGTTTCCCAGATCTTTTATTTATTCATCCATCTCTGCATTACTCTTTCATACTACGACACACATACACAGATGTGCATCCTCACGTGTGAGCGCACCCATGCATGCACTCCCACCTGCTGCCTGACATACATAAGCTCTCATTTACAAGCTGGTTTGATCATCAGTTTGTATGACAGAAGAAATCTGTATCTGTGAGTGTGCAGAGAAGAACGTGCGCCCGCGTTTATGCAGATTCGGGGCGAGCAATTTTTGTTGCCTTCAAAACATTGTTGCGGGGGAAATGAAACGCTGTCCCTACAAAGTAGGCCGTTATAAACGGTCTCTCCCCCTCCTCTCTGTTTCTGCGTGCGACTCTCTGTCATTCCAACCATCTTTCAGACAGTAATGTGATCAGCGGCAAGGCGAGCGCTGCTGTGTTATTCATGTGGAGCTTGACTGTGGGGAAACGGCTCAGAACAGCAGGAACACACAGACACACATACAGCGCAAACACTCATACACGCCAACAACAACAACAACAAAAAAAGCTCATTAGGAACAGCAGTGCCGTTACTGAACAGCAAACACAACAACGCAATATGACCTAAAAACATAACTGAATACTAAGCACCCCGCTGAAGATGGGATGAAGAGCAGGAGCTCCAGCCGACCGCGAGGTGTCCGCTGACTATCCCCACCCCGGCACGATGCAGGGTCCCTGGGGAGCCCCGTGCTGACCTCCCCCTCCCAGCTCCTCCTCCAGAAGGAGAAATACATTATCGCCTTTTCAGGTTATTTCTCGCGTCTTGCGCATCTTATCGAGTGTGTATGAGTGAGTGTGTCAGTGTAGTGTTTGGAGATGAGGTCCCACTCAATCTGCGGCGGCTCGGTCTTTCAATTACACCTGCTGACTCTCTGTCTTTTCCACCTATTTTATCACCGCCAGCCTGGATAAATCCACTTTTACTGAACTCCATTCCCCTCCAGATCAACCCCTCTGACTGCCTGAGCATCACAGACCAGCACACACACACACACACACACTCCTGTAAATCAATACAGCCTGGGAGTCTGTCCACGTCAAATGCTGAGACGCTGAGAGGAATGATGAGAGAGAAAGAAACACCCTGACAATCTTTTTCAGCAGGTGGTCTCATTATCAAAAGGAACCCTTTGCCTTGCATGAGTGTGTGTGTGTGCATGAGGATGCATATTTCATACTGCAGCACACTGAAAAAAATAGAGCAACATATTTTAAAAGTAGAGAAAGATAATCTACAAGTGCTCAGGTGCATTTGCACTCAGGACTCACACAAACATTGTAGCAGCAGGAAAAGACAAAGGAACGAGTGGAGTAAGAAAGAAAGAGCACACACTGTTCAGCAGCAGCTTTTTTGGAGAGAGACAGAACGAGGGTGGGGGGGGGGATGAAGGGCTTGGTTTGTAGTTGTGTCTTGAGGACGAGAAAGCGGCTGCATCTTCACTGCAGCAACCATCAGAGAAAGACAATGAAAAGCACAATAGAGCAGGGGCGAGCAGAGAGGTACGTGCTCATCACTCACACTTGTGACTGGCTGTAAACGTTGTGTCCAATTGTCAGACAAGAGCGCAGAGGTAAAGTACACACGGCGTGCAGAATAGATTGGATTTAAATGACCAATTTCTGTCCTTTTCACTTCTTGCCGTGTTCTTGTTCGTCTTGTGCAGCTCCGCTCTTTCATCATCCCCTCTCTATGTGCCATGATTCTCATCTTTATCCTATTTATCCCTTTCATCCTCTCCACTT
>JAPZEB010000009.1:19278649-19298659 GCA_029783705.1 Chaetodon striatus | reverse complement strand
TTACAGATTTAGTCATCTAAAACCAAACAAGTTGCACACATCACAGTGAATAAAATAAAATTTTATCCCACACATCCTCTCCACTTCTCCTTGTTCTTGTCTTGACTTTTAACTCCCAACATTTTACAACATCCTGCTCATCTACTTCCTGTCCTTTCTCTTTTAACCTCGCCCGTCTGTTTTCTATCCCAGACTTCATTTGCTTCCTCTTTTTCCCCATTTCTCAGTTTTTTTTCCCTTAAGTATCATCCATCCATCCATCCTTGTCTCTCTTTCTACTCTCCTAAATTCTTTGCCTTGTGTCAGCTTTGCCTGACACCTACCTACCACCTGCTGCACTCGCTCACACGCACTCATTTCCCGTCATCATTCAGTCCAATATGAGTTTTGACTCAGACAAAACTGCACCACATAATCTGTATGGATTTCCATGATGAGAGTGACAGAGCAGGTTTTGGGTGGTGGGTTGATCTGTGGAAACGCAGAATACACTTCTAGACCATTATCAACGCGATGCGTAGCCATGGCAACAGCTGCCGAAAAGCCCTCCCACAGGAAAGGAGCGCCAATCAGTGTGGCACTGCCACTACAGGGAACTTGACTGACAGCTCTCTGAGGGGAAAGACACACTGGGCAGACAGAGCTGAGATATTGTTCGCATCCTCTCGTCTATATCTACAGCAGGGAACTATAACACTCATTCGCTGTCTTCCAATCAGCTCCTGCCTGCCTTCACAGCTTTTTACTGCTTTTCTCTTTCAACAATAAAGCAAATATACAACGAAAAGGCCAGGCAGCTATTCCTGGATTGTCTGATAGTATCAGGATACTGGCAGGTGAAAAGAAGTGTCTGGCAGCACCATGTGTCACAGAGGTGACACATGTCTGTGTGCAGCTCTCCTCGGGCCAACTGTGCACTTAGCACTGACAAAGCCTGGAGTGTGTAGGGAATGAGACATTCACAACTTGGAGAAAAATACATTAAAATGTGTGTATTTGATAGGTATTTCAAAACATATGTAAACACAGGACAGAAATGACCTGTTGTACTGTTTTTAAACAGCAGGGGGATGTTCAAGAACTCAACAGTGTGCTCCTTAACAGATTAACCCTCTGACCCTGAACACCAGCAGCCACCAGCTTCACTCAGATTGACCTTTAACCTTTGACACAACAGACTCATCAGTATGCTCTGATGAACTGCAACCTGGTTGGCTGGCAGAAAGCTTGATGAAACACATTGATTGTCTTGTTATTCATCCCACTGTAGTTAAGGGCAGAGACCACGATGAGTGAGGTTACGTGGACGTGAATACAGGGTGTCTACGGGTATTACACAATTAAATGTAATGCCCTTTTTTGACCTTTTCAAGATCGTTTTTATGGTTAGGTTAACATACATGATGCTTTTCAGGCACATTCTGCAGTTATAATGCGTGTCTTTTTTTCTATGATTTCTAAGCACATTTACAGACATTTGTTATGATGTAGCTCAGAAATATTTATATCCTCGGAAAGTGTAAATCACACTGATTTTAAATTTACTTGTTTCATGCATTTGTGTTCAGATTTGACAGAATTATGACTGAGTACAAGTGCAAACTAAATTGCAGCGAGCAGGTGCTAGGTGTTTTAAACTGAAATCAAATACTTTTAGAGATGGTAGTTAATACTGATTTTTGGATTTTGGCAAGTAAGTAGTTTGAAGTTCCGTGCAGAGGTAGGTTTTATGTAAGAATATGGTCATTAGAGTGAGTAAAGTTTGTCTACGTTTTGCCAACAGGAAAGTGTAAATATCAAGTAAAAAGACAGTATTAGGTTCAGTGGTAGGTTAAAGATTTGTAACATCAGAAATGTAGACTTAAACACAGGAGGGCTTGACTACTTTTAACAAAAAGAAACTAAAAGAGGAATAAATTAAACTAGACGAAATATTTGTGAAAGAGCTCAAAAATTCAACTTTAAGACCATTTCATGAACTAAAAACTGAATCTAAGACATTTTAAGGACCTGCACACACTCTGGAGTAACCCATGTAAGATTAGGATTTTGAAGTATCCTGTTTATGTGTATGAGCATGTAAACACACTTTCTAAGAAACCAAATACAGCTGTCAAGTTGTCAAGTGGTCGGAAATGTACAGTGTGATGTTTAATATTTCCTGACAGTCTCATCTCAAATTGCTGGCTTGTTTTTGTAACCATCACAGGCGCCTGAGTAAATAAAATGCAGTAATCAGTAGCCGGGTCACTAGTATTTGTCATGTGTATGAAGAATATGAATAACCCAATTTATTTGTCACCATATCCCCAATATGATCATTACATGTGTAAGCCTTTTAAATGAGTTATTTATTTCTGCCCTCAATGAATATGATTACACGGACATGAAAAACCTGTTTATGAGGCATATCCTGGTTATGATGGTCATATCTGGGATATGGTGTTTACATAAAGACAGAAAAACTGGGTTATTCATATTCCCCATATACATCCTGGTTTCTTTTGGAGCACTCCAGCTGTCATATTCGGGTTTGTTATTGAAGAAACATTGTGTTTACATGCTCAAACACATAAGCAGGATATGTCAAAATATCTATCATGAATGGATTTATGTCCACGTTAACACACTCAATGTAATAGTTTGGGGAAATATGCTCGTTCACTTCCTGGTCAGGAGGTATATAAATCATATGCGCTTGTCTATGGTAAATATAGCATAGCTGCTGGTTGGCTTAATTTAGAAAAAAATATATAACCAAAGAGAAATAACTAGTCTGGCTCTGGGCACATGTACCAACATGAGAAATTAGACCCTTTAAAGCTCAACTAACTAACTAATTAACACATTATACCTCATTGGTTTAATCATCCAATCACCCAAAGGTGAAACTTGGAGGGAGTTACTTCTCTTGGCCAAGAAATATTTGAGCAAATAACCCCCCATAACACCACATTTGTTGTTTTTACACTTCAGCGTGTGTGTAGTTTAACAAACAATGTGTAATGTGTTAATTAGTGAGCTTTAAAGGTGCTGGTAGGCAGATTTTGTTGCTCTCAGATGAAGCCAGGCTAGCTGTTTTCATGCCTCTCTGTTCCCAGTCTTGCTAAGCTAAGCTAACCAGCTGCTGGCAGCGGCTTTACTGCACAGACATGAAAGTGGTATCAATCTTCTCATCTAACTCTCAGCAAGAAAGCGAATGCGCACATTTCCCAAAATGTCAAACTATAGTGTATTCCGTCCATAATTTCACAGATATCAGCTATCACCTGGTCCACAGCACAAACACACCAAAACACACACAAACACACACACTTTGAGGTGCTTTGAAGAGTAAGACGCTCAGAGTCTGAGGCAGGGGAGGGTCACTGTTGTGTGTGTGTGAATGCACACACACACACACACACACATGTACCACAGGGTATACAAACACACACTCCACGTGTACCCCCTGCGTTTCCACACATGAAAGTCAGCGCTATTAGTTCCAGATCATTTTGCGAAGCGGTCTGTAAACAATGAGCCTGGGGATAAACAAAGATCCTACTGTACTGGAAGTAATCCCACAACACACACACACCTTAACACTCTGTGCACACATGCACATACCCAGCCACATGCACACACACGCACACAAACCGACACATAACGCACAAACTGGCTTGCGCTCACACACAGACATACACATTAATAAACACCTAGAGGGCCGACAAACAGCATTACACAGAAAATGCAATTTGTTTATGTTTGACTGCATAATGCATCTCAGAACAACAACAATAATGATCTACTTAACAGCTGTGTATCATTTGAAAGATTACTGTTACAGTGCCAATATGATAACTGAGTCTCAGCACCAAAACAGTCCTCTTTTGATCACTTACAATCACCAAAATCATATTGTAAACACATTTCCTACAAAGCTTTGGATTCATTTAACAAATACCAGCAGCTCTATGAGGTTTTCTTACATGAAAGTCTATAAAGATTAAAATCCAAAAACTGTAAGAAGTTAAAAAAGTACAAATCAGAAGCATTCAATGCCAGCTTTCGCTACTTGACAGTTTTCATTCATCTCTGCTACAGCTGCAAAAACTTATGAATAAGTAATTATAAATTCCTATAATGGATTACGCGAATACTTTCATTTTGAAAGGTACACACACTTAAAGTATATTTTCTACAACTGTACCTCTCCTATGTTGCCCTAAATTAATGTTAAATGTACTTTTACGTAAGAAAAATGTCGCAATGTGAAATGTGTACTCTGCTCTGTCTTAAAGGAACAGTTCACCCCAAAATCAAAAATAAATAGTTTTTCTGTTACCTGTAGTGTTATTTATCAGTCTTAATTGTTTTGGTGTGAGCTGCAGAGTGTTGGAGATGTTAGCTGTAGGATGTCTGCCTTCTCTCCACTACAATGGAACTAGATGGCACTCAGCTTGTGGTGCTCAAAGTGCCGACAAAATACATCTGAAAGGCTCAACAGCAATGTCTCTTTCCAGAAATCATGACCCATTTCTCAAGATAATCCACAGACCTTGTTGTGAGCAGTTAAATGGAGGAACTATTTTCTTTCAACCAAGCTACAGCCACCAATTTCCCAAAAGGAAGCGTGCATCTACTGTTAGCTAGCTAATCTTACAGCTCAGTTGAGGAGGACGCCATTAATGTTTACATCACGCACTGACACACGCTCAAGCCTCTTGTCCAAGAGTAGATGCATGCTACCTTCTACACCATGATACGGTTGGCAGGTGTAGTTCGGTAGAAAGAAAATAGTTCCTGCGTAAAAGTTCTCACAACAAAATTGGTGGATTATCTTGAGTGACTGAGTCATGATTGTGTCTTTTAACAATGTTGGCTAGTGTGGAGCATTTTGTAACTTATCCTAGCATTACACACACATCATATGTTTTGTTGTATATTTTACAGAACTAATGTATTTTGGTAACTTCTTTTTTGAGAGGTTTATTCATCTTTATTCATCTTGTGATATCAGCATGACATGACTGGTGCCTTGAAATCGAGTGTTAAAATAAAGTCCCTGGAGCTTTGGTCTGCGTCCATTACAGAACGCAACGCAGAGTTAGACTCACTACACACACATCTACAAAGACAACCACACACATTGAGAGGACTGTGCAGGGTGTGCCAGGACTTTATACGTCAGAGAGGCAGGATCCCTCTGTCTCTGCTGCGTTACACACCTCATGACCCCCAATCTGCTGTTATCATGAGCACAGGCCAAATGTAATGAGTCACCGAATACACACACACACACGCAGACACACTGCTCAATATAAATACAGCGAGACAAGCGCGGAGACTGGCAGAAACGAAGAGATGCACACACACACACTTCAGGATGCTTGTCTGAGTGACAGTAGGAGAAGGACAACCTGCTGACATCAAGGCCAACTCTCTTATCACTCACACTGCAGCGATGAAGTCATTTTAAGACATAAACACACACACATACACACACACACACACTACAGCGAAAGAGAAAGAGACCTTTGAAATGACATCACAGCGGGAGTTAGAGGAAGTGGACGATTCAAACTTCTTGCCCTGAAGACAGAGTTTATAAGGGGTCATTTCATCACTGCTGTACTGTAGAGGTGTTCAACTGCCCCCTCAGCAAAGAGTGAAGCCTCTCATCATCACGAACACATATCCAGGCTACATTTTAATGAGATTCTTCATGCTAGAAATTTTAACTTGGTTTGGTTGTCCCCTGTCTCAGGCAGCTTTAAATCTGTCTCCAATTTTACAGCTAGTTCAATCTGCCAAAACCAGGAGTGGCCAGAGAAATCACCTGGGCTTGATTTATCTTAAACCGCTGGCCTTCACAGTGTTTCACTGATTAAATATGGGTTGAGCAGAATTAAGAAAGTCATACCTAATGATGAATATCATCAATACAAGCCCCCGATACTTTGAAAAAGCCAGCACAACAGGTTGTTCTTTGTGTGGGTGTGTGTGGGTGTGTGTGTGTGTCTTGGCGCAGCCTCATCTGTATTCATTTATGAAGGAAGTGCAACAGGCCCTCTCATCGTGTTTAGCGTATAGGATGACTAATGGAGACAGATAGCACGATGAATCCACTCATCTGTAATGGATTAACCTTGTCTGGCCCCCAGAATCTGATCTAATCACCCTGAATCAGCCTGTTATCCCATCACACCATCGAACCAGCCACTCACATTCAGTCTTGTGACAGTGCCACAGGAGGTATCAGCACTGAAAAAGTCGATTCAGGTGTAATTGACTGCACTATGTTATGTACTGGATGGATTCCTTCTTAGGATGTTCTGAGAAGCTGTATGTGACATTCAGAGTTTATCTGTGATTCAAAGATTGATATGGATTGCCTGCACACGGCTCGCAACATGGAGGTGGCATGTGACACGCAAGCGTTCCCAAGTACCTGTTTTTCAAGGCACGGCTGCTGTGGCCTGAGGAAATCAGGGGACAACTTTTAGAACAGTAACCAAAGTAACCAAGTAACCATAGCTGGCAGACATTTATTGTTCCGTTAATATCGGCCTGTGCTAAATACTGAGTTAATCGCTTTAGTGTAGGGCTGCCCAGAGCTTCACATCTGTTCCAGAGTTATTATTTTAGCCCAAATACATACTTACAAAGCAACGCCTGGAAGATGATCAGCCCTGCAGTCAGGATTTCTGGTAAGTAGCCTATGATACATTGCCAATTATGGTTGCTTAACAACCTCAGACGCAACCTGGCTCCATGGGTAGCACTGAGCGCCCACCCTTGCGTTTTTCAGGCAGTTCAAGATGTGGCATGTGTACAGGCCTTAACGGTGCTAACAGTGCAAACAATGCTAACAACAGCAGCAGTGCTGACATAGCTAACATTTAATATGGGTAAGCATTACGCTTCAGTAACGACATTATTCCACCACCGTGGATCAGTATGGCATTATCAGCAGTAAACGACGTATAGTGTGGCACAAAGTGGTGGCAATTGCCTGTGGGACAAGGACTAACAGGGACTCAGATGCACACACGGCCAGATTGGCTATGACAACAAAAAACAGAGAAGCTCAGACAACAGCACACTGATAGAGCCTGACGTCATTCTCTACTCAGGACACCATTACTCCACCATATCTTTACAAAGCAAATTGTTGTTTGCTGCTATGTTAATGTTCTGAATGTCGTCTACAGCACTTTTAAAAGCCACGCATAGCCAGTTTTAGCTTGTGGACTACAAGTCGCTTTAGATTACTGCCAAACGAGCAGCAATTGTTTGTTTTTTTTCTTTCACTTGTCTCAAGAAGTAAACTAATTTCAGTAATTTTATTTTACTTTTTTAGGCATTTTCTCTCTATTTGACAGAGGGCAGTGAAGAAATGGGGAAAAGAAGGGGGGATATCACATGCAACAAAGGTCCTGAGGCTGAAATCAAACCCAGGAAGTTGTGGTTATATGGCATGCGCTGTAACCATGTGGCTACCAACCTGCTCCTATTTCAGTATTGATTATTCTACCAAATACTTTTTTTATAACTGAAATCACTGTTTCACTTAGCCATCCGTTATCAGCAGACGCTTACCCTATTCAAGGTTGCTGGAGCCTATCCTAGCTGACAGTGGGAGAGAGGTGTGGTACATTCTGGACAGGTTGCCAGACTATCACAGGGCTGACAGCATAGAGACAGACAACCAGTCACGCTCACAACTACGGGCAATTAAGAGGCCCTAATGAACCTAACCTGCATGTCTTTGGACTGTGGGAGGAATCTGGAGAAACCACATAGAAGGGCTCCACACAGAAAGGCCCCAGCCCCAGGGACCCATGATGTATGAGAATAAAACCTGGGAGAGGAGCAAAGACGTCTCCAGCACCAAAAAAAAAAGGTTGTTGTTTAGCAGCTCCTGCTCTCAGAGCTTGAACGCATCAACAACAAAGTACCTAAAGATAAACCCCCAAATACAAAGAACCACAAAAACGCCCCTGCCATAAAGTGGTCACTGCAATTTGTGTCTTGCTTCAAGTAAAAGCCGATAAAGCATCCCCTGCAGTTTCATCTTTTCACTGTATTGCGTGGCGGCCGAGTCAAGAGCAAGGCAGTAAATAAAATAAATCAATAGCTCACTGCTGTAATTGCAGCTTGAGCTGAGATGCATTTTTCTGGACATCCTGAGATGTTTATGCGCAGACAAGAGAGTAGGTCAGTTGATCAATGATGATGAGCATAATAAACATGATGAATGAGAAATGCTGTTGGCTTGAATGCTATTCTGGTAATTGCGAGCAACCATGACCTGTTTTTACTGTCACATGTGATTAGTGGCTTCCCGAACACAGAAAAGATTCCTGTTAGGAATGTGGGCTTTATATTTCACAATTCTGTTTAAAACACTTTGATTAGTGTTTTGTCTAGCCTCCAGCATGTAAGATAAGGTATGGCTGTTAAAAAAAATACTCGTTATCTCTTTGTCTCGCCTCTCTAGACTCACACTTCAACCAAAGTGTGCATGCCTTTGTGTGGTTGAGTGGCAGAGCATTTATGCTGCGAATAATATTTACATAGCCCACTGTGGACCACCAACTCTGCATTGCTTACACAGTGGGCCCTGCACACACACCCACACACTCAAAGACACTGTGGAATATAACACAGAGAGCCGTCCAGTGAGATCAGCTCTTATGACATAACCTGGTTCCAGTTTTAAACAAGCGGTTATAATGCAATGCCAAGCATGTGACGGTGCGTGTCTCATTCATTAGCCACGCTTTCTTGGTACAAACAGTCCTCGCTGTCACCAAACAACAACGCATCTTTTACTGTCAGATGGGAATCGGAAATGTGATCAGGACACGAGCGGGAAAAAAAGCACATGTGCTGACCATAGGAGCATCTGCTTCATGGTAGTAATCTACCTCAGCAGACACTGCAGTATTATCCCTGCTACAGTGCTGTGAACAAAACAGACATAATGTAATGCAACATTAACATCTGTCAAACAGCCGGCTGCCACGCTATATGTTCAGTGTTTAAGTCTACATGTCCAGCTGGATAAGGTTGGATCATTTTTAGGTTTTACCTGTCTCCATGCTCTAATTTGCTCTTGTCTCCTAAATATCTGTACCTTAATTTTCATCATGTCAAAATAAATTCAAAAATGGCAATGTAAGTATTCTGCGTCCTAGCTTTGAAATATCTAAATACGCCTTCAGCTCTCGCATGTAAGCACCAGCATAAGAGGAAATAGACTTGGCCAGAGTCCCCGCCACTCTATGCTGTATTCATTTAAAAACAGCCAACAAGATGTGCATTTGTATGATTTCCAAAATGCCTGCTCAGGTCTGCCAATTCAATCCCCTTTAAAATTATTTTCCAACCAACTCAGACTCAACTGCTCATACTGCAGGGGCAGCCTCCCTAGATTGTGTAATATTTTTAATTTCACCAAGTACCTCTGTTCTGTAAGAGAGCGTGACACGTCTTTCACTTTTATGGCTGGGTTCTTTAGCGTCTTCAGTGAGCAGGATTGATCCAACACTGTGATATTATTCCCCAAAAGGAGGATTCCCTTTTGGGAGTGTGGTGTGAGCCACAAAACGGAGACCTTGGAGTTGGTAGAGACACTTTGTATTGCTCAGGGACACTTGATGGAGTAGTTGACGGCTGACGCGGCAGTTTGGGTCTAGGTCCGCCAGTTTTGAGAAGGTGTGTGTGACTACAAGGCCCTTTCCCCAAGGACAACAGTCAAACCTTAAAACACACAACACCATTTTACACATTAAGATTTGTAAAATGGTGTTTGTTTCTGGCAAACCAAAAAGAATCTTACTCTTAAATAAAAACATCTATCTCTGTATATATCCTTTCCATAATGTTGTCAGACACTGAATAGAGTCCGTCAATGGCAAAAAAACAACACTTTTATGGACCTACATTGAGGGTGCATATGCCTTGAGTGGTCACATTGCAGCCTGTTTCGCTGCTGCAGCCCTCTGATTCAGTACTGGACCAGTTTCAAAAACTGTTGTTCCAGTTACTTACTTAGACATATAAACATGGGAAAATAGGGTACAGGTTGAATAATACCAAAGTCACCCATTAACTGGGTTCAGGGTACTTTATTTGTACCTGTAGGTAGATGTGGTTTATAGTAGAGGACGAAGCATCCATCCTGACACACATTTCACGAACGCAGACAATAGACAGAGAGTGGGGCATTGAGTTTGAAAGATAAAGCTATAAAACAAACAGGAAAGGTGTAATGAAAGACATGATTCCATCATTCTATATATTCTATTGTTGTACCTCTATTGGAGATGGCACAGGGCATGACAGAGCATGATCACTCAGACACTCTTTTCATACTAGAGATGCACGTATCATTAACTCAATTTCCATCCCTGATAGAAACAGCAGTTCACCACAGCCAGGTAGCATCAGACCCATACTCATATTCAAGGGTTATGAAGGGAGTTGGCTGACACACATTGACCCATTCAGACAGACCATCGTAGGTTCGACCCACTAAATCACCGAGGCTGTCTGAATGAGGTATGAATCATCAGCTCCCCTTCGTAGAGCTGACAAGCTTTTGTGAGGAAAGTAAATACATATTCACATGCAGCTTTGCAGTTATGTACTCCGGAAACGTCTGTGCTTATGTATCTAAGAGTTTCATCTACCTTTCTACAGTATCTATCTCAAACTTGAAACACCCTGTCAAATTTCCCCTCCAAAAGATATTGTACATTTTCATCTCCCAGCTACTACTGCCATAGGCTAGTACAAGCACACACACAAGATACCAAAACATCATGCAGTACTGTTACAAAATCATCTGTGGATGTAGCCAGTCAGTCAGAGTCTACAGCAGCTACTATCTACCCACACCACTAGACGACGAAGGGAAGATACAAGGAGATAGAATAAGTCTAGTTTTATAATTTCATATTTTTATACTCTCAATACCCTGCAGATTAGATTCCAGGTACACAGGAATGTACTTAGCAAATATATGTGACTCAAGTCCTGATTTTGTTTTTACACCACCCACCTCACCGCATCAGGAATGAAAAAAAAAAATATTGCAGTGGTTTATCTTCAAATTCTTTTCATAGTGCTTGGATTTGGATGCACATCCTGTTCTTTTTGCTCCAGTGTGTTAAAACATCCCACAGATGAAAATTATCCAGGCGGGATGTTCAGCTGAGGGGTAATAATAGATACTAAAACAGACACGAGCAGCGAAAACCTGATTTCACTTGCACTATTTGGCATCCCCACAACGACATGAATGATTTTAGCACAAAATGGCTGCCAGAGAATGTTAGGGATACTGTCACTTTAAAGATAGTATTTAGCCTGTACAGTGTGATGATGGGAAGAAATCTCTGAATCATGTTTGAATTTGATCCAAAAAGAACTCAAGTGATGTTACCCAGCGCCTTAAAACTACATTGAAGATAAATCCAGGTACAGCTCAGCAAAACAAGAGTAAAAGTTACTCAAGAAACAATGCTAGGTAAACCTTTAGACAGCTGAAATACATACACCTATAATCAATGGAAAGATCTTACTTTAAGTGACCAGAGAGTGTCTGAATAGACACTTGGGAAACATATCCAAAAAGGTAGTCCACTACTGCCGGCAAATGGAAGTTGTGAGCTAGGACTGCACGATGTGGAAAAAAAACCCATTGTGATCAGGTTATTGTGATCAGAATGAGCCACGGTTTTATTGGGAATCGAAATATTGGCTTTTTATTTTCACGGAGAAACAATATAGAAATGATGATGATGTCATTTTTGCTGGAGCACCACAATACTTCATTTATAATGGTGTGCTGTGACACATTTTACCATCATCAATAGTTGCAGCTCTTGTGATTTGGATATTGCACTTGGCCATACAGCAGTTTTGTTAATATTTTGATTATTGTGCAGCCCTATCATGAGTTCTTGGTTATGACATGGGAAGCCGTGCTTGGTGTTCAAGTGTTCAAGTCGTGAGAACACCGCTGCTAACAAATGGCAACATTGTCGCTGCTGTCAGCATCTAGAGAACCCCGAGGCTAACAATTCAGCAAGCTAGCAAGCAGGCAACGCAATGCAGTAAATGCAAAGTCGTAATGACAGAGGAAAATTAGCGATATCTTTCTCAGATGAATATAAAATTATGAGAAAAATGATATAGGACTAAAATTACAATATGTTAAGCACCAAAGAATGAACTTCCATGGCCTCCACCATCTCTGAAAATGTCAGCAAACATGTCACAACTCGTGAACTCAAAGCTTTCAAAGAACTTCCACTTTAGAGACTGTGAATACCACAAGACAGAGGCATTTATATGGACTCTTCTTGGAAACGCAGTGAACACGACCCCATTTGAAGGCAGCATAAAACACTTAAGTGGTACAATTTGCACAAACAAAGCAAAGTTTACTTTAATGTGCATCTGCATTTCCAAGAAGTCTGAGAGTGGCCACTGTAGAGGCTACACCGTATCTTTAATCTCACGGCACCAATGTGGTTTGGCCGAGTGAATGACCACCTCACTGGGTTTGGTGACAACTATCATCTTTTGGCCAGACAGAAATGCACAGACAAGTTCACACGTTTGTAATATAAACCATCCAAATCTCAAGCCAGCGAAGGAGAGAAACTCAATTGACTATTTTCCCAATGAAGATGAGCTTAAGTCAACTGCAGCAGGACCGGTCATTCCTACATGTTCAGCCACTTCATTACTCATCACATACACCCAAACAATGGCATCCCAAAGAGAATCAACCCCAGTGGTTGGACAAATGACCTGTCAAATTTCCCGAGTGTGGAGCCTGTTACTGGTGCTTGTTTAGTCTCGCAGGAACAGACAGGTTGCTACATCTACATGCTTTCAGAAAGCTGCAGCCATTAGCGACAGCATCATGTTTTGGACTTGAAAGCATATGAACCACATAAGTTTTAATCAAGGGATGTGTGTAAGCTTAGCCACGCTCACACACACAGGAGTGAGGACATGTTTGGTCTTACCAGGTGTCAGACAGAATAAGGTTTCCAGCATGTGAAAGGATATGGGTTACAGACGACTCGAAGACACCAGTTGCGAGGCCTTGTTGTTTGCTTTAAGCAGAAGAAGGCCACGGGGGCCAGGGCCGGGTACGGCTGCTGCTCCTCCTCCTCGGAGACACAGTCTGGATCCCGAATAGGAGCCCTGATGCGAACTCCCAATGTTGGTCCAACTTCCACTTCCAGCTCCGGTTCCTGGTCTTCATGCTCCTCCTGAACTTCAGGACTCCATTCTCCTCCATCGCCCTGACCCGTGACGTTCCCTCTCCTCTCCACCTCCTCCTCTTCCTCCTCCTCGTCGTGGCCTCCTCCAGGGTCGACATCGTGACCCGGGGCGTCATTTCTGTAGGGCGTCGGTATAGCGAGCCTCACCTCCTCCCGCACCTCCTCCTGCTCCTGCCCCTCCGGGCACTCTGCGTACTGAAAGCGCGCTCTCCCCTCGCCATCAGTCATGATAGAGCATCAGGCAGAGCCACTCTGAGGGGGAGGTCAGAGGAAGAGGGGTTAGAGAGAGGTGGAAAGACGGACAGCGGCGCAATGAGAGAGGCTGAGACGGAGGAGAGGTTCTTAGAGAAAAACAGTGACAGAAAAGGAAGCGGGCGGAAGAGAGAGATCAACTTAGCAAAGAGCAATTGGAGACAAATCACATAATGAGCCAAATAAACACTCAGACTGCTTCCTCCTCCAATCCCTCAGCGGCAAAACTACTTGCTTCCAATCATTCTAGACTCAGATTATCAATATTCGTTTACTAACCTGGCAGCACTTGGAGCTTTGAGCATTCATTGCAAACATTTCCTCTCTCTGTCTCCCTCTCCACTTAAAAATTAACTATCTCTTTGATAGAAAATGATCACACACGACTAAGAATCTTAATTGAAACATCAAATATTGGATTAATATGCTAAAAAAAGATTAATGAATACAGTAAAGTGACTACTGAGCCTCACAGACAGACAATTATCTGCTATTTTAGTGACACCACATAGTTAGAAACACATAAATGCATCCATAATAATAAAGTAATAAACTCTATCAGTGCTTCAGAATCACATTGTGATATTATGAGAATAGTGAGGATTTTTTTTTTTTTTTTTACTCTGTCTCCCTTGCTCTTCCTGTTGCTATGTGATTGAACAGATGGACTGCTCTGTCTCTGGTCTACTGGAGGTTTTTTAGCCCACACCACGCAATGGTGGGCAGGGAATGCGCAAAAAGAAAAAAAAAACACCACACAACCACACACACACACACACACACACACACACACACACACAATAAATGCCACACTAATCCTGATTATTATAATAAGTACAATAACATCGAGAAGCAAACATTAGTCATCATAATCCAGCTAACAGACTTTTCTCTTTTAAAGGCTTTTTAATGGGCTTTGTTGTCCATCGTTGTGCCGTTATGTGAGTAAAGCGCATCTGACGCTCGAGTTGTGTGCTCTCCTGAAATGACTGTGTGACAAAGAGAGGAAAATGTTAAACATGCTCTTGTTAGAATAGCTGTTTAAAAAGTACTTACGCATTTCAAACGGTGTCAAAGGAAATAAAAACCGCCTGAGGGAACGGAGCGCCCATCACCTGTGTTTTTGTTTTTTCGCCATTAAAAAAAGTGGACTCAATCCTGGACTCGATGGGTATTAAAACATTACAGGCAAACGGAACAACTTTATTCTTTTAAAATACCTTATCGAGACGGAATCGGAAGTTCCCATAAGCATGATCCGTGACTTTCCGTGTTTCTAGCGCACCCAGCCTTTCTCAGCAGCCCGGAGCTTTCCTTTCTTTCCTGTCTTCAGAAAAAAAAAACAGCCTCCTCACTTCTTTTCACAGATCAAATGTAATCCGAGAGAAAAATCAATGGAAGTAATTAAAGAATCACTTAAAGTGGTCTTCATTGGCGCGTTGGGTTAAACGGGAACATCTATCCACATCCATGCATCCATCCATCCGTCCATCCTCGCTGAGGTGTTGGTTACGCAGCGTGGAGCGGAGATGCGCGCGGGAGGGTCGGGCCGTGTATGTGTGTGTGTGTATGTGTATGTGTGGGTCGCTCTGCTGAGGCTTCCGTGGATGATCTGACACGGTGAAACTTGGCCCAGGACCCGGGAGTCCTGACACGTGACGTGGATGCCCGACTATGGGGACGTAGCGCACAGTGGGAGACACACACACACGTGCGCGCGAAAAACGCCACGAAGAGCCACGCCGGGCGCGCACACCCCGCGGTGTTTCATGCATCACCATGCAGTCAGAAGCAGATAATGGAAACGGGATGAGACATATATTAGACCATACCTTCAGTGGGTGTGAGCCACAGACACACAAGGAACCATCACTATTATTATTGTTGTTTTCTTAGTTTATTTATTAGTTGTTTTATTATATTCCTCTGATATGTAGCCATGGTAACCAAGTCCTTCTGTGCAGAAACACCAAAGTATAAAAAGACGCTCGAATAAGGGAGGTTGACTGTGTCTGTATCTCGTTTTCAGTAAAAATAAATACAAAATAATATAAATATTTCCCCCGGCCTTACTAGTTGATATCTGTTGGGTTGAATTAATAGGTTTGGGTTGTCCACTTCACCTTAAAAGGTGCTGCAGATGCACAAAACTAAACTGGATGTCTGCAAACTGGGCTGCAAGGCCATTTAGAGCAGTGGCCACAGTTGAAATTACGGGACACATGACGCCCACTAGCTCCAAAAAAACACAAACAGAAACAGCTAATAAGGAAAACATTTTTCTGAGCACCAAACCCTCAAATTGACTCTGTCATTGATCAATGCAATAACAATAAAAAGTCTTAAAAGGACATCATAACAAATCATTCTGATGACAGAGCCTATCTGGGTAGATAAGCTCAACCCAATTGCCAGAAAATGTTGGCACTGTACGTTTATGCACCACAAACATGTTACATTTGTTCCTTATTATAAAGCAGTATTTGAAAACATTTATATGGATCAATACATATTGATTCTGAATATTTGAAACTGTATCATTACTCATTTTCCACAGTATCGATCCATCATAAAAGCTGCGCTTTCTTGCTCTCTCTTGTTAGTTTCCTCAAGTCATTCTGCTGTTTTCTGCTGCGAACCAAGAAAAGAGAAGTCCTCATTGACATTTTACATCCTGCTCAATTTAGCTTTCAATTAAGTATTTATATTGTATGCCCTTAATGTCAATTTGTCCATGTGGTATCGAAAATTTTATAGAATATTTATATTTAAAGCACTGTATTGCAGTTAGTTAGTATTGAAGTTAGTTAGTATTGTGACAACACGATTATGTAGCAAATTGGTTCCCAAATGGTTCAGTCTTGAGGTCCAGATTTCTTC
The DNA here is from genome assembly GCA_029783705.1 of Chaetodon striatus. NCBI lineage: Eukaryota > Metazoa > Chordata > Actinopteri > Chaetodontiformes > Chaetodontidae > Chaetodon > Chaetodon striatus. The sequence continues at coordinate 19,282,232 of JAPZEB010000009.1, read as the reverse complement.
TTAGTCATTAGTTCGAGGTCCCAAGGTTTAATACATTTGTCATTGTATGTGCGTTTGGCCATGTCTTTGGGCTAGTTTGCTGTCTCTGTCAAGCAGCTGTTACTCTACAGCAGAAAACGGTGCTTCAAAATAAAAGCTCTATGCTGGAGATTCACTGTACTTAATAATAAAGTGGAAATCAATTTTTTTTTTTTTTTCTTACAAAACGGACATATTTGCGAGTCACTTGACAATGGTCCCACGACCCACTGTTAGACTGCGACCCACCAGTTGGGAACCACTGATGTAGCAGATGCGTTGAGACTTTATGCTTCAACAATGCCGTGATATACGGGTGGTCAGATTTAGGCATAAAAAGAATATGTTATGGTTAATAAAAGATCATAGTTTGGCTTAAAATACCCGGCTCTGAAGGCTCAATCCTCTCTGCAAATGCAGCGATGTCTCGGGGAAAAAACAACCACTATTTCGTGGCAGTAAAACAGCAACAGGTTGCTACAAAACACCCATGTATAGTGGCTAAAAAGTCATTGAAAGAACAGCAACAGGTTGCTAAAACATCCGGTTTCATTTGTCACTCTACAACAGTGGTCTGCAGTGGTGTGCAGCTATACAGGTATTTCACCTAGATGTCACACCATCCACTACATCCCCTTCACTCCCAATGACAAAGTCAGTTCATATTAAGTCACTAGAAGAAAACGCTGGCATTGTACGTATGTAATGTATCAAAACGCACAATGCCAGCATTTTCTCCTAGTGACTTGGCTGATATGCTCAACAATATTTTAGATTTAGGCCATAAAGTCACTTTGAGGAACGGATCCATGCAGGACTGGGGCCAGATGAGCTACTTTGAATAATGGACCCAGATCATTTAATTTCATTCTACCAGATTTGTGTTACTTGGACCTGGTCTGGATCTTTTTTTTCCCATTTTGGAGCCAGACTGACATGCCAGTAGATTCCAGGAACTTATGATACCTTCAGAGCTGATTCAGTCCAGAGTCAACTTATGCTATCAGGGACTCGTGTGTGAGGGCCAAATGGGAGTCGGCAGAAAGTCACCATACCCAGAAACAGATAAGTGCCTATTGCCATCAGTAGAAACCAATATAATATCTATATTACATCGGCAAAATACCTCCAGTATTTGCAAAGACGTCTTAATGTTGCAGTTAATATGTAAAATTAAACCTTAAGTAATGGTAAATTAAAAAGTCTGGTTAAAAATTGTTTCAGCTACCACTCCTAATCAACATGATCCTTCATATTTTCTTTAGCATATTCGTCATGGTTCAGTACCTGTATTCAATCAGGCAACTGCTGCTGCTTCTGTGCCGCGTCAACGTCTTTATAGGCAATTTGATCTTGACAATCAATTTAAGCTCTCATGCTGCCTGGATGATTGATCACAAATACATACACTATATTTAATGAAGAGTGTTTTAGTGAGAGAAAGAGAGACGGCGAGACAGAGGGAGTGAGAGGTAGAAAATCACGGAGTGAAGAAGACAGGGTGTTGGACGGAGGTTTATGCTAGGGTAGGGTTTAATACCGTACATTTGGATCTTGAGCAGCCTGACTGTCGGTGCTCACGCTGGTAAACCCTGCTGACATCAACACTATCAGAAGAACTCGCCAAAAACTTGACAGTAATTGATATCAGGATGGGGTGAATGAAAGAGATCCAAGAGCTACACTCTTGAATCAAATCCCTCGGGGTTTATTTAGATCTGACAGCTGATAGGACGAAAATCTTATCAGTCAAACGTGGTCACCGAAAAAGTGGTTTGTCTTTTAGACATACCAAATTTGTAGGAGTTTTGAGCAGGGTAACACAGTCTGAAACGTCAACCATGTGTTCCTGATGGATCGCTCACTTCACGGCACTCTTCTCTACTTCCAAAGAAAAACCAATAAAACTCTTTTGAACTACCAGTGGTGTTTTTGTTCCCACTGGAAACTGAGGAGAGGGAGCAGAAGTCACTGCACAAAACAAATATAACCCTATGCAGTAGTTACTCACTCAGACAGTGGCAAAAAATGAATACACTGGTTACTCTTATGAAAATATAAAATAAGTCTTATGAGGTACTGCACGTTGAAAAGATGGATGGGGGCAGCAGCAAAAATTTTTAACTAAGAAATTTTAGCCAGGAGCAGTTTAAGTTTATGCTGTATTAACAATTATTTTTTTACCATTTTGCCTCACTGGCACACAGCCCTTTCAAACAGAAAACTGAAGCCATGATATGGCTTTCTTCAAAGCCAGACTCCATTGACATAAACACAAATTTTACCTCCCTGAACACAGGAGCTGTGGGTCTGAACTGGCCTTGATCAGTAGTTTGTTTGTGTTATCATGTGACTTTGGTGAATGTGATGCGGGCACTGACTGTTGTGGTAAAGAGGGAGCTGAGCCAAAAGCTTTCGATTTACTGGTCCATCTACGTCCCAACCCTCACCTATGGTCATGAGCTCTGGGTAGTAACCAAGAGAATGAGATTGCGGATACAAGCAGCAGCTTTAGGAGTCGAGACACTGCTCCTTGGGGTCGAAAGGGGTGAGTTGAGGTGGTTCGGGCATCTGTTAAGGATGCCTCCTGGGTACCTCCTGTTAGAGGTGGTCCAGGCACGTCCCACTGGTAGGAAGCCCCGGGGCAGACCCAGAACACGCTGGAGGGTTTACATATCTCATCTGGCCTGGGAACACCTTGGGGTCTTCTCAGAAGGAGCTGGAAAGTGTTGCTGGAGAGAGGGACGTCTGGGGTGCTTTGCTGCCCCCACGACCCAGCCCAGGAGAATCTGATGAAAACGGATGGATGGATGGATGCATGGATAAAAAGTGTATATGTACCATAGCAGTACACTGCTTAGCTTGATACTCCTGCCTGCTTCTTCAAACTGGGGGCACGTTAACAACCATCTACTGGAGGTAATACACTATCTATAGAGCATGCAGCCTTAGAAAAAAGTAATATCCCTTTAAGTACTTAAGATAATGCTACACACCCATCCCTGTACATTGTGTTTTGTCGTTAGCATAAACTATTCTTAGGGAGGGTAAAGGGTGGGATTGTTTTGGTGCTGGTGCTCATATCTCATAATGGACAAGCAGACCGGCAAGCCAATCTTCCAACAACCTGATGTAATCCCTTAATCTTTGTGTGCATACATACAGAGGGATATGAAGCCCATAATCTACACATGATTCCTGATCCTGTTGTCATTGCCCTCATTTTTCTATGTAGTCAATTTACTGTATTTTCTAGATCGGTTGTTCACATTACTATAGTGATTTCTGAACAGGGTTGATATTTGTAGAATCAAGTAAAACGTTAAAGGGGACGTGCTATGCTCATTTTCAGTTTCATACCTGTATTTTGGGTTTCTTCTTTAATATGTTTAGACCCTTAATGTTAAAAAAAAGTGATAAAAACATTATTTCCCTCATATGTACTGTGCTGGAACACCTAAATGTTCCCACTGAAATTCCCTCCAGGAAAAGCCCAGTGTGCTCTGATTGGTCAGCATTTCCTGGTCTTCTATAGCTGCACTTGTGTCTGCTCTGCACTTTCATT
>JAPZEB010000009.1:19243679-19254145 GCA_029783705.1 Chaetodon striatus | reverse complement strand
CAACATTTAACAAAGGTAACGTTACAAAACTTGGCTCCATTACAACTCACAAGGTTCACCGACTAAACAACTGTCTTATACTAAATATGTTTTCCAGACAAATATAACATGCTAACGCAGTTAGCACAAGCCTATGGCATTTTACATTGTATAAATTTGCCTGGTGAATAGCGGAGATTTTCTCTGCTCAGATGAAGCCAGGATAAATCACACACACGACTTAAAATCCTATTTTGTAGAGGCTTTATTGTCTTCACAATTTATTGTTTCTTATCTATGAAATTAAACTAAATAACAGCTTTGTTTCCACTGAGGGAAATGGTTTCGACGGGAGGAGGTCTGCATCTGTATCGACACAGAGCCTACACCGTAGGTATGCTGTCAATTCGACACAGAAGTATAAATCCCGCATGATAGGGCGTCCCAAGTGTATGCAGATGGTTTTTTGTCTTCTTTTTCTTTCTGTGTTCAACTCTAGATTAAACAAAGAACATGAGGGTGGGATCATGGGTGTTGGAAGATAAATATATTAAAATAAAATGATAAAAATAATAATTTAATGTTTGAACGTTTGAATGACTGATGACTGATGAATGTCTATCGGCTCTGTCTTCTGTAGGTTACCACCTGAAATATGAAAGCTGCTTACGTTAACTGTGGAGATGTGCCGCTCAATATTTTAAGCTTAAGCAAAAAAACATTAATTATCTGAATTACTTTCATTTTAAAATAAATGATCTTAGTTTCACATGTATGAAATGTCCCTAAATGATCACTACAAACATGCTGCTGAAACATATTATTCAGACAGCACTTGGTTATTATAAGATTTAAAGTTAAAGATCAGGCCACAGCTCTTGCGTCAGCGGGTTGGGTCAGGTTGCAAAACTGAGTGGTCATGTGCAGGTGGTGAGACAGGTGTGGTATTGCATGTCGCAGGGAACAGGTTTTCAGAATCAGACCTGTGCAGGACTCTTTTCCTGTTCATGAAAATGCCACATTTTAGGCTGCAAAGCTGTGTGTGTTCAGTAAATGTGAGAAAATATTAAAGACCATTAATTTCCTAAATTAATTGTGTCTACATTTGACAAATGGAAACAGGTGACAAAAACAGAAACATGAGTGTCCTCTACAGATGCTGGTGTGCAGCCACTTCAATATATTATGAGAAATATGCACAGCTATAATAACTCTGTTATATCTTTCTCTAGGACAACGAGGACATTCACCAGGACAATGATATTCAAGTTCACACAAGTTCACACTATCTCCCTCAGGCTCTCTATCCCACCCTACCACACCACTGGAGAAGACACGCTGACCAACCAGTTCGAATCACTGGTGCAGCAACAGGGAATAATAGCATGCCTCCTTCAAACCATCTACTGTATAGTGCCAGCTGAGTTTGTTGGATCCAGGCCCGAGGCACTGCTGCTGGGAGCTGAATAGCGTTTCCTGCTGTGGTCCATGAGCCTTCGCAGCCTTATATTCGACTCAATAGTTCAATGATTCTAAAAAGACCATTAAAATGAAGCAAAATAATAACTCATACTATGGAAAGCCTTTAAAGATGCTTAATAAATGTGAATGAGAGTGTGAGTCGAGCTTCAAGCTGTGTCAGAAGCCTTCACTTTGCCCTGATACAAGGCTCCTCCAATGACACACAAACACCTGCACACACACAATTCATTCACACGATTAAATGCACAATCGTGTGTAAACACGACTCATGCACACACAAATACTCACACGTAAATCCCCTGCCCCAGAATGTTTTCCCCTTTATCCCCTGTGTGTTTGTGTTATTGTACGTTCAGAGTGTATTCACTGTGTGAGTGCCCGTCCTGTCACAATGAAGGAGACAGATTGGAGGCAACACGTCACTGCGCAGGGGCCACAATGGAAAACAAATCTCTGCCATTCAAACGCCCCACTCCTGTGACACTATCAGCCTTTTTGACGTTAGAGGCTCCGCTGAGCAAAATTCAGAAAAGTGATGCGTGGCGGCTGCCTGTCCTGTGGAGACCATTCTTACAATGTGTCTAAGGATAGAGGAAAAAATAATTTGGGTCTTTTCAGTGCACAGAAAAAAATCGTTGAACATCTCGGCTGATTTCAGCATGTCGCCACTCTTACATCTGATTGGTCTTTGATCATGAGCGTTTGTGAGTCCATATTGTAGGTTTTCTTTCCTCTTTTGTGATGATTACAAAGACAAAGAACACTGTATCCACTTGAGTCCAACTGAGGATGTTATTGTGACAGCCAGCAGGAGAACAGTGTGTCAGATACAGTTTTGTCAAGGCACACATCACTGTTTTTTAGTCTTGGTATCACAGATTAGGATCCTCTCCTTTTATCCTTACATGAGTATATCCTACAGGTCTCATATTAATATAAATATAGCAATACACACTGACCTGCATATATAGCATATCCATCAATATGTAGTCATTATTATAAGGTTTGTTTTACAGAATATTCGGAACTGTTGGAAAGGGCAGGCACTTTTAAAGAAAAATACCTGGCAGGTGATTGGATGAACCATCTGTCTATCATCGTTTATAACAGGCCAGTCAGGGAAAGAGTAAAAACATCTTTACCATCGAGAAAAGCCGTCAGTTACTGTTCTTTGCTCTCCTTTCAATGAGGAAATACTCTCCAGTTCTGATGTAACTGCTGCTTCTGCAGCATCTCCGCAAACCTCTTTAGGAGCCGCCATTGTTGTTTTGAACAGTCACCTCTCCGTGTCATCACACACACCTAAACTATGCCCCTAGTTGCCAGTAGCTCCTCACAGGACGTGGTTATGCAGACACAAACATGTTGGATTTTCATGCGACACTCACATGATCTCATGATATAAGAAGACTGCAGCTGTCTTGCAAAGTAACCTGATATACACACTGGGTATTTTGTTTAATCATCTACTTCAGACATCTCAAAACTATTTTGTTCTGACCCTCTAACCTTCCAGGATGGAGAGACACCCAAAAAATTACTTAAGTGCTTAATGCAATTATAGGCACTTGAACTTTGAGTATTTAAGTTGAAGCTACTGTCTCCTTTTAATCCACTCAACATCGAAGAGGGAACTTTTGTACTTTGACGAGCTACTTAAAGTGATGCAAAAATTTGGGGGTAGGGTGGGGGTTCTTTTAACTGACAGTATGGATTCATGACTAGCTGTCACAACTAGATTAAAACTAGGATGTTGTGATTACGTGTCACAAGTTCTCAACCTCGACCATTTGCTATAGTGTCCCCTGGCATAAGGTTTGACACCAGCAAATGACGTAATTATCCTTTTCGCAGCAAGTGCGAAGGTTACGAAAGGTGGCTTGGCACTTGGCCGTGCACCTCTAAATTTTCGTAACTAGGTGCCCACTGCTCCCGCTTCGCTTTTCAGCTCAACAGGAAAGACTAACCCAGAAGGTTCGACTGTACAGACATCTCTACGACTCGTCAATGAGAGACGACAGGGACGATCAAATGGCCTTACAGTGTGGAAGAACATTAGAGATGACTGTAAGGGCTAAAAAACGATCAGGGAAAGAGTGGCAACCCCAGGGGAACACAGCGATGTAGCATAATTTCACCTTGGAGGGAAACAACAGTTATAATTACAGTACACAAATGCAATATTTGGAAATACATTGGTGTTTACTACTGTTGCTAAGCAGACTACTTTTCCGGTAATGTTCTTCAGGCAACACTTGTTAACTTCTTTCTTATCCACGGAATATTTTTTTACACTCCCTGGCATTTTGGTGCATACTGCAACAAAAAATGCATTGAGTATAAATGCATCTCCACCACAGACTGTATAAATAATGGACGTAGCTATTGTGACTTCACCCACTGATTTGTGGACTGCTGATTTGAAGCCTTGAATTCAGCATTTCAGCCGTCACCATCTTGGTTTCTGGAGCCAGAAGTGACCATATTTGGACAAGAGATGGGCACTGTGGAGGAACAAGTGGTGGATCTGACTCACAGACAGCCTGTCACTCAAGGGGCCCCGCCCATATGCATAACTTTGGGCCTTAATAAAATGGAAATGGGTGAGTTACAGAAAAGAAATCATCCCTTGTGCAGTTGTGATGAATGTAAAATTAGCTAGAGACCAAAACTATTTTTTGTCCCAGGCTGTAAACATGTTTATTTCTGCTGTAAAGTTGTGGACTTTAACACTGAGGCCTTTGTGGATTTACTCTGTTTTGGAGCCAGCCTCAAGTGGCCATTAGAGGAACTGCAGTTTTTGGCTTCATTTTTCAGCCTCAGAGGCTGCTGCTTGATCTGTGTATGCAATCAACAGAGGGCCGCACCACGCTGTCTGGCACGAGTACAAACAAAACTTTAAATGACTGATGATGATCATCAGTGATCACTGCTGTCAAAAAGCCGTCTTATATTTTACTGTACATGTATTTTGGCTTCCTGATGAATCTTGCTAATCTAAATCTTGACAGCCTCAGAGGCATCAGAGCACTCTTGTTTGTTTATAACTCCCTAATTAATCAGATCCGTTAAGCTTTTGCTGTGCTCCATGTTTTTCCCCTGGTCAGAGACGCTCCCCCGGCATCAACTCTGTGTACTTTTAAAGGGCCCACCTCCCCAGTTTGGGAGTGACTGCCATAACGTAGTATAAATAAAATATCACTTTGAAACGGACCACTCCAGCACTGCATCTCTCTGGTTACAACTGACAGCTGATGAAACAGACCAGACAGTTTACTGTGTTCTGGTAAACTAAACAAGTTCTGAGTCATCTTTATCTCTCTTAGTGTAGTTTCTCCAACTGAAGTCTAGTATATCACGGTGGTTGTCATGGTTACTTTGGGAGAGTAACACAAAAAACGCTACACACGAAATCCTTATGTTGTGTCCCACAGACGCTTGGTTTAGATATTTGAAAAAGCATTAGTGGAGGTATGTTACAAAGTGGGCATATCTATTACTGACGTTTCATTAAATTAGCACCCTGACACCACTGGGAGAGTCGGCAGTAAATTGAAGCTTAAAAGTTGTGCATTGTGAGCCAGGATTTAAAGGATTTAAAGCGCGACGGTGAAGTCACCAGAGTTCTGACAGCTATCCCTGCTCTCACTGACAGGCCTCCCCGCCTGCAGTCTTTTTATTTATGTTTCGTACAGAGTGTCAAATAAAATCAATCACTCACTTACTCGTGCTTTCTTCCTCCTCCCTCTCTCTCACACAGACACCTACAGGCATGATTGCAAACGCACTCACACACCGCACACACACACACACACACACACTCAAAATACAGACGTGGGTGATGTCATTAAGGTTTCTAGGCGACCTGTCACTGAACCCTGAGGCCTCTGGTTACAGTAGAGCTGGAAAGATGTGGTCACTCAGCTGTCAATAATAAACGAAGTGTAACTAATGGTGTGTGTTGGTGTGTAAACAGGTTACATACAGTTAAGTGCACAACATGAGGGGAAATACACTCACTGTATGTGTGATTGCAAGTGTGTGTGCGCGCGTGTGTGTGTCTCACTTTAATTCAGGGTAATTAAAGCGAGAGGTTTATTGCGCGTGTGTAAAACAGTCCTCAGCACAGTGGGACAGTAAAATCTCCCTGAAACAGTTTACCTTACGTCGACACATCACTCCCCAGATTACTTAAATCTCTTTAATGGGAGTATGTGTGTGTGTGCGTCTGTGTCTGTGTCCGTGCGTGCGAAGGGGATTGTTAACACACTTGGGTTTCCATTAATCTGGAGGTGAATATTTCACACACGAAAAGCTAAAGAAGCAGCCAGTGCTAGTAGGGCCAATAAAGTTTTAACTGTCCCATAGTATAATATGATAATAACTGTATACTGTATATATCTGAAAGACCTATGAGGGGCATGGATCAATACCAGAGACTCTATAACTATGATCACAGGGTTCCTTATATACAAAGGGATGTTCCTCATCTCTACAGTAAACAGTAGCTGCAGCCAGTTAGCTTAGCTTAGCACAAAAACTGGAAAACAGCTACCCTGGATCTGATGAAGTGTACAAACAGCACTGTGATTTCAGTCTCCACTTGTTGCCTGACAATCTAAAAGCAATGACAAGGAAGTTCCTGCACCTGGCCAGGAAACAGTCTCAGTTTTAACACTTTGGTTTTTGTATGGTAAGACGTTTTTATCCCAAGTCGTCATGTGTTGCTGCTTTGGTAGCGGCCTTTCACGTCTACATACTAAACACGAGGTATCCTTCTGGGTCTGCTGTTGACGCCAGAATACAGTTACCAATGCCAGGACATCAACGAAAGCACATGGTTAGGTTTAGGGAACAAAAAAACATGGTTTGGTTCTACATTCATACAGGAAGCAAACACCAGGCTCCCTGGCGAAAGTGCGGGGTTTGTTGGACCCATCGGCCACCCCAATTAATAATCAGAATTTTGCTCATTTGCTTTGTTGTTAAGAGTAAGATGAAAAGATCAATGCCACTCCAGTGTACGTACGGTAAATATAGTATGAGCAAATTTCTCAAAATGCTGAACTATTCCCTTAAGACACATAGAAATCCCACTGCTTGATAAAGCATGCTGTACACACCCTAACTCAAGTGTCATCAGGTAAAGTAGAAGTATCATGCACCGTAAAATGGGTGTCTTCACTTGTTAATCCAGCTATGCACTGCCATACATTTCAATAGTGAAGTTTTATAAATCAGCCCAACATTTTATTCAAAATAAGGCCAAAGGTCAGATTGTTGCACTCCATAATAACAACTTTATTAGAGTTTTCTGCCAACTTAACTATTCAGGCTAACAGGCTTGGTTCTCAAACACGGCAGGTGTTGCCAGTTGTGTACTGTTTGCGCATATACCGGTGTCACAAGAGATCAGAACTGGGTATGGATTATTAATGAATAAGTCCGCAGCTTAGAGGAGGGGCTTCTATTACAATCCACTAAACCTTGTTGGTGCACGACCACATGAAGAAGTTCAGGTTGCTCCAAAGCCACTGCAATGCTACTGCAATGTCCAATGTGTTGTACACGTGTATATAGCTGAGGCTAATTTCCAACACCAGTCCCTTCATAGGCATTGATATTCATTCATTTTCCGTAGCCGCTTATCCCAAAACAGGGTCGTGAATGTGCTGGAGCCTATCACAGCTGTCAGTGGGCGAGAAGCAGTGTACACGCTGGACAGGTCGCCAGACTATCACAGGGCTGACACACAGAGACAGACAATCAGTCACACTCACATTGACACCTAAGGGCAATTTGGAGGAGGAAGCCGGAGAACTCTGAGAAAACCCACGCTGACATGGGGAGATAATGCAAACCCCACACAGAAGGGCCCCGGCTGGTTGATTCGAACCCTGGGCCCTCTTGCTGTGAGGCAGTACTGAATACTGCACCGTGCCTGGGACTGATAGTTCAAACTAAATTCTCTCAATGCTGCAGTTGCTGATATGACCTTGCCTGTAGTCGGCTGATGTTGACAATAATGCTCATCATAAACAAAAGGTGTAATGGTTTGACATTTTACTTGGAAAAGATTTTGAGTAAAAAAGATAAAAGTGGACACCTAAGGGTGTCTTTGAGCATGAATTTAAACTATAATTATGTAGTAAATATTTCATTCAGCCTCTGCAATGCATTGTATGTGTGTGCTCAGAGTATTGTGCAACATACATGACTTCATTCAGCGCAGATTGTTACATGGAATTATATGAGGTTCATCCCGATAAAGTTTGGGATCCAACAATGATCCTATTATTATAAAGTCTAAGGTAATTCTGCACGATTTTTTCTATTCTTAACCTGAGTGGCTACGCATTCTAGCTGTTGATCTGTCATTAGTCCGATACATGGCAGTTTTATGACATTACTCTTCTATATTTAACTGTCAGGAGCCAGATTAGGCCCAAACACAGGATCCCAGGAAATCTGTTCTTTGTTCTTCCTGCTGTCTGTGACAGTGATTACATAACCCTGCCCTCCCTTACGTAAGTGTCATTATTCAGCAGTAAATTTCAAACTGTTAAAATGCATTAGAAAAACATTGGGTGTGCACTCCTGATGGCCTAGATTCATAGGTCTAACATAAATACTTCTGTGTCTAGTGATAACCTGTAATCCTAGAGACCATCTTTGCACAGCGGGGCATGGCTGCGCTAAGTCGGAAATAGCACTTAATTATTTATTTGCAGACAGAAGGTCCTGAACTGTGTAAAATATACTTCAGTGTGGCTGGGATAAATATAGGGAGGCTTAGAAAATGCTGTAAATGCATGGATGTATAAAAAAATTACAGCGTTTGTATCAGTTTGGGAGACATATGGTTTTTGTGCATGTCATAAGATTATAATAATGACTAAACTTAAAACTGAATTAAATGTATCGATTACAAAATTAAATGTTGGCACTGTATATTTCTGCAAACCACACCTGCTTTTGGTGTCACAATCATGGCTGGAAATGCTGCCTGTATCTCGCTAAAAAAAACCACCTGCTCTTGGCGGCACAATGATGGCTGCAAATGTTACCAATGTCTCGTTAAAAAACACCCAATCACAGCTGTAAATGTTGCTGATGTCTGGCAAATAAACACCCAATTACAGCTAGAAATGCTGCCTATGTTTCGCTAAAAAACAACTGCTTTCGGGTGCACAATCACAGCGGGAAAACCACTGACGTCTCTCTAAAAAACACCTGATCGTGGCTGGAAATGCTGCCCATGCCTCGCTAAAAATACAGGCTTTTCGTGGCACAATCACAATTGGGAAAGGCACTGATGTCTTGCTAAAAAAACACAGGTTTGGTGCTGCTGAAGGCTCATTGAAAAAACAATCAGTTTTGTTGTTTGTTGGTCTGCAGCTTGGCAACCGTTTCGCCCAGATGTCACCACATCCACACCTCCATCTGACAAAGTCAGCTCATATTTCTCTAATCAGATCTACATCACTTTAGAAGTTGATATGATACGTATTAAACGCACAAATGTAGCATACCTGTGACTGGCAGAAATTTCCAAAGACTGGAATGTCAAACTTCATGTCTTCTTTTATTAAAAACTCTGATTTCATCTGATTTTCTATGATGTAGATCTGACTGACAGTGCTGACTACATAGTTCTCTGACTGAGGAAATCAAATTGTGCAGCTTCACACCACATGTCAGTGCAAGTCAGTCGCCTCTTCTCAGCAGCATTGCCAAGGCTTAGAAATGACCAGCTGGTGCAGAGAACATTATGGCCAAAACTGTGTGGCCAAGCCAATTTGCATTTTCATGTCAAATTACTTAATTCTGCTCCCCAAAGTGCACTAAGCCTATAACCTGGTAACAATTACATTGAAAGCCACAACACTGTCAACCTGGCAGGAGTGCTAAGAATACAGAAGGCCGTTAATTCAAACAGATGGAACATAAAGTGATTTGGGGGAATAGCTGTATGTCTACTGCGCCATCTTTTCCAAAACATCAATTATTAATGTTCAGATTACTCTCCACATCACATAAATTGAGATCCCAGGGGGATTTTCTCAATGAACAAGGTTAACTTTGAGCCTCATTTATTAATTTAAGGAAAGCAAATGTATATGCTAATGCACAAGATGAACATCTTTCAACCTCAAACTGAACAATCTATGGGAAACCATTTGGCTCACATACTTCTAATGTATTCCCTCAGTTATATACAGTGTCTTAAGTTGCAATGGCATGTTCCAATTCTCAGAGGGGAAAAAAGGAAAAAGCATCTGTCACTGTATCCCCAATAATCTGCTTTCTGCTCTCATTTTGTTCAGGTTTGGGAGTTCTTAGACTCAATTCTCCGGCAAAAATCCCTTCCGAGGGGCTGTCGCAGTGGGGATTTGTGAATTTGTGAGTCTTTCTCACGCTGACAATCTCTTCCTCTATATATCTTACTGAAAAAAAACTCCTCTTATCTCCTCTTATTTTCTATTTGTAGCACCGAGGATCCCATTCATATTATCAGGTCACTCGGTCAGTCAAGGTAACGGAGCGTCTTTCACTGTTGCACTCGTTGCAGGCTGCTCTATACACTCGTGTCAACTGAAAGCAGAGTTTAAGAGTTTTTGTGTCTTTACAGAATCACGAAGGCCTCATCTGATGGGACAAAAGATCAGCTTGGGAACAGAACAGGATGTAGCCCTCTCATAGATGCATTTTAGCATTTTACACTGCCTTAAAATGTGTCTTGTACCCAGATTGTATCTAGACATCGAACGTAATTACTTTATATATTATTATTATTTGCATTTTCAGAGCAGATATTGGCATAAAAACAAATGAAATACTTAAAACAATATCCTTGCTGTTCCATAGTTTGCTTTGTTATATATGTGAGAGCCAGTCACTGAAGATTTAGAAGAGAATAGCGAGGTTGACGAGGGTGAAACAGGCATATCTGGTTGTAAGAACAGTCATCAACAGGAAGAATACATTACAGATGAGGGAGACAC
>JAPZEB010000009.1:19196790-19219386 GCA_029783705.1 Chaetodon striatus | reverse complement strand
CCGATTAGTCTACATTAATGAATTAATCTTATTGGCTTTTTTGCACTTACACTAGCATGGTGAGTGTGGCTGTTATCAGTTCTGCACCGCTTTCTCTCTGCTGTCAAACATCACGCACTGTAGCAACAGCAGAATGCTAGAGACTCTCAGCTGAAAAGCGAAAAGAAACAAGCGCTCATAACTTCAGTAAATAAGATAAATAAACAGTCACATACTGCCTTTTGCTGTCATTTATGGCATGTGGTGTTTCACTGCAGGCAGGACTCAGCCTCTGCTTTTACACATGGGAGATCAGAGAGACAGACAGTGGACAGTCGGAGACAGCATTCCGCATTGCTGTGGATGAAAGCTTTGCAAGTAAAAACACCCGCAGGAAAGCTGATGTAAAACAAAGCATTGCGTTGGGTTTTATATCAGGACATCTCTTGTTAAAACGAAGGCTGAAAAAACAGAAAACAAATGGAAAAACAACGCAGAGCTGATCACATAAGAATCGAGATTCTGTTACAGTTTTTCCTATTCCGTTTTATACTGTAAATCAAAATAGTTTGCTACCAGCTGACCTTATTGTTTCTTGTGTCAAAGTGGACAAGCTTGCATTACATCACCCACCAGCGGGAGCGCTTATTGGTCTGGTGTGGCTCAGTGCATTCTGGTAGTTGTAGGTTTTCTACATCTTGAGCAAAAGCAAACGCCACAGCCCCTGTTCTCTGTTTTCTCTGGTCACACCAATTTCAAACGTGTTTGGGTCTTTTTACTGCATAGACAGCCCAGTTTTATAAAATACTATCTTTACAGCAGTGAAATACTTCTTTAAGGAATCAAAAGGGTGATGATAAGAGGATGAGGGAATAAGGAATCCATTAGAGGAGGAGAGGTGTGTAATGTGGTGTCATTATATGGGTTCTTCTCACATAGTATTTACTTGAATGTCACTGAGACTCCAGGAATGGCTGATGTCTGTCTGCTGACTCTGTAATGGTGGCCTGTTTACTAATGCTAAGTTACTGCTTCTCTGATTTTATTATGGAAGGAGAAAGAGAGGGAGGGTGAGGGTGAGTTAAGATGGGAAAGATAGGTCAGAAGCATCACAAGCCTCGAGGACGGCGAATGAACGGCAGAGTGAAGAGATGGAGGATGGAAAGAGAGCTGCTGTTTGGGCAGTAATAAAAGGTCAGAGACTCAGGGGGCCCGCTGCTGTCTGACAGCAGGACACACAGCAACCCATCACACAGAGGGCCTTTTCCACTGTCACTTTTGGAGAGGTGGGGGCAGAGCAGGCAGACGGAGAGACAGACAGAGGGGGAAATTATTGTTGTGTGTGACACAGCTGATAGAAACAGTTGATTTCCCACAGTAAAACTACAACATAGCTAATTATGCGAACAAAGGAAGGAAATGGATACTTCGCCTAATAATTACCCTTAAGTATATGCTATTTTGAGCAGGCCTTTGTAACAGGCCACGCTCCTCACAGCAATATGGTGTTGTGCCCTGTGGGATACATCACAGTAGCCTACTGTAATTGTTTGCTAGGGCACAGGTCTGAAAGCTGTGTGAAAGCCTTCTCTGCAATGCCAGATAATACAAATATAATTCTGGTGGTGAAATATTAAATACTAATAGACCCGATATGTGTTTAATCAAATTTAAGAATGCTGTGATGTAAATCAGCTTTTACATGTCCTTGGTTAACCTCTGTGGTAAACAGCTACAGTTATCCACAGGAAAATTGCTTATTTGTGTTCAGCTGAAGGAACATTATTATTGAACTATAATACCTGACTCTGGTTATTTAGGGACTTAATGAGATTGGTATCTTGAGCGTAATACTGTTTAAGTGAAGTTGCAGGTATTACTTGCAAAAAATTAGGGATATGTTAGCCTTATAAATTCATCTAAGGTACATCTTCTATGTTGTAGAGGCAAAGAGACTGCGTCAACAACTAATGTACATATTTTGCTGTTAAGTTTTTTAACTTATTGAGCCACAGGGGGGAAATAAAGTACAAAATAATGTGTCTGTTTATTAGTGTAAGCTAATTATTGGTACAAAATTAGCTTTAAATTGTCCTGAAAAACTGCAACAGTGCATTTTCTCCTCTCATTATAAGCAAAATTATTTGGCTGACAAATTATTTCAACACAAAGTCCACTAAGTTTGGGTTTCTAGAGTTTTCCACAACATCTGGTGGCCTTCCTCAGGGGTGGAGATGCTCCATTGAGTTAATTTTGATTAATTTTCCTCGAGGGATTTCTACCAGAAAGTGCTGTCTTAGTCAAGGTTAGGAAGAAAAAAAGTCATGGTTTGGGTCAAATTGAATAAATTCCTGCCAGAAAGCGGTTTCTTGGGGAAAACCAACAACAACAAACTTCTCCCATGTACTGTTTGCTACACTGCCGCCATCTTGTGGATTGTTTCAGCACCGCTTCGGCGCTTCCGTTCAGCTTGAACCACGTCAGTTGCCGTAGGGAGGAGGAAGCGTCGCCGTAGCAACGGATAGGGCTTGGCTCATTGAGTAGCAGCAAAAATACTCTAAACTGGATTGAATTACGCCCAAAGCAAAGACGCCTTATATTTTAGGTTACTGACTGAAAGCCTGATGGCTACAATCAACCCGTCAGTGTTTCTTCTCACGGTGAACGGACAAATTGAGGGCGCAAACGTGAGTGTTAGCTTAGCCTAGCAGCTAATTACGACTAGCATTAGCAACACTCGCTTGACGTTTAACGGCGGCGTCAATTTGTCTCAATGCTGAGTTTGCGTTTCATTATTTCAAGGTATAACGGAAATATTTTTGTTGTATTTCAGTTTCCGGAGTATGACAACCTGTATTGCAAGTATTGTTTTGTCTACGGCCACGACTGGGCTCCCACCGCAGTGAGTAACGTTAACTGGCGACTTTATATGAGCAGTGATTGTGCTCAGTGTCACAATAGTATCTTAATGTTCTGGTTTACTCTATGTAGCGTTAATTGGCTATTGCTGGTTTGTAAGTCAAGCAATGCACATTACATGTGTGCATGTAGCAGCAGTAAAATAGTCTCGAATAAAACACAAGTGCTTATTACCACATAATTTAACATATGCAATGAAATAAAGAAACTATTTATCCTTCCCAAGGGACTGAAAAACTCTAGAAGTGAAGTCGTAATCTCTAGATGATATAGAGGTTTTTTCACATGCATGCAATGTACAAAATTTAAGTATAGAACAGTTAAAATAATATTTAGTTATGATCTTCCTCGCAAGTCTTTGTGTCTCTTCATCTGTTCTCCAGGGGTTGGAGGAAGGCATCACTCAAATAACATGTAAAGGCAGCCAGTCTTCACACAGATTAATATGGAACTTCCCACTGGAGACGACGTTTAAGAGCACTAACCCCTCTGGATGTGAGCATCACACACACACATATCATACAAAGTGGTTTGGCAGCTGTTGCCTTCATTGACTGCTTGATATTGTATAGAAACAACACTGTGAAAGCCTACCTATATATCTAGTACAAACTGAAGACTTGATTTTCATTTCCCAGGGCCTCAGCTTGTGGTGAGTGTGTACGGTCCTGATGTGTTTGGCAATGATGTGGTCAGGGGCTATGGAGCAACACACATCCCCTTCACACCTGGACAGTCAGTATTACCTCCATACACTTCCTCTTCCTTTTTAAGAAATGCCTACCCAAGGCATTGGTTTTAGTTGTACTGGTACTTGCATGAAAATGTGTTGTTTTTATAACTATGTTGCTGCCTAAAGCATTTCTTGTTTCCCTCACTAAAACTAAGCTTAAACACAGTAACACTGGGTTTGATTTTGACTGATGTGTTTTAAATGTTACTGTCTGTGTGTCTTTTATTTTTATCCCTTAGACACACACGAACCATCCCCATGTTTGTTCCCGAGCCCACGTGGAGACTTCAGAAATTCACGAGGTGCGATGAACAGTTGTGTGTGTTCAGTTCTCTGTCTCAGCAGCTGTGGTGCTGCGGCTGATGAGTCGCGCCCGCTGGGGGAATCAGCCGATATCTGAGCGTTATCAAATGTTTACTGCTCCTCTGTGTGTGCATGTGAGTCTTACTGGGGAGTCTTACTGTGGTGAGAATGCTGCACATCAGTATGCACTGTTTGCCAGCTGCTGTTATCAGTGTACGGGAAACCACTCACAAAGGTTCTCACAGTTCCTTTCAGCTCCCACAAACACAGGGGGCAATTAGAGATGCAACGGTGCTCAACTGGATCTGTTGGATTTGCAGTTTAGCTTGTAACACTGGGAACATGTTTTGTTTTTCCACTTGATTTGGGAAAGTGTTACAAGCTGATGCACATAGGCGGTGCTTTCTTGTTCAAGGCCTCGTCCTAGTTGTACTTTACATTACATTTACAGTAAAGTAATGTTGTCAAAAACAGCGATTTATTGCCACATATCATTTCTGAATATTTGAATGTTTACTGCAGCCATTCTGCTTTTCTCTCAGAAAAGTCATCATCACGCTCTAGCCGTCTTATATGTATATTTTAATTTTTTAATTTGAATTTGAAAATTGCATCAAATATCAATATTTATCAAGGTATTGAATTGATGTTAGTAATCCCAGTATCGTGCTAACACTATATTAATGTATCACTTCCTGTCTGCCAGAGTTGCAAGGCCATAATATTCCATGATGGATTGAATCTGTTTTTAATATCAGGGCATGATTTATCTTTATGAAACAGAAAGTTAGAAATTTGCTCTAAAAACTCACCAGAAACAGAATGTTAATAATGTGTAAATCTAATCATTGTGTGTATACATTACATAAAGTTTATTGGCAGCTCAGTTCACCTGGATGGGTAACACCTTTAGTTTTTAACTTGTTTTTCCTCTCTTGTTCAGCTGGCTGTTGGGGCGGCGGCCAGAGTACACAGACCCTAAAGTAGTGGCCCAGGGTGAAGGCAGAGAAGGTTTGTTATGCACCTGTATCTGTGCTGGTATTTCTATTTTTTTTTTTAACGTCAACAATGACACATTTGTTGCACAGTGGATCTCACCGTCTCACAGAAATGATAAAAAACATTCAAAGGCACAAATCAATGTAAAAACAAAAAACAGCCAAGTCCTTGAACCAGACATTTCTAGGATGAGATGTAGATGAGTATAATCCAAGTTTTAGACATTGATAATATGTATATTGTTGCTACAGAGGAAGAAAATGTTTCAACAAGTCACTAAAATGAATTCCTGAATAATCAGACTGAGAGCCACACTTTAATCCCCCATTTAATTCTGACTTTAATTCAGAAATCACATTGTTCATTTATAATTTAACACGTCATGTTTTATTTGTATGTTGCAGTGACGCGGGTTCGTTCCCAAGGCTTCGTCACCGTTTCCTTTCACATTATGACTAAAGACATGAAGAAGCTGGGCTACGACACGGGACCATCAGGCCCTGCAAACACACCGTCTGCCACATCTGGCTGGTCGACAGAGGAACAACCATAAAACATGCAGTTGGTGGGATTTTTTTTTTTTTGCCCTCCAAGACGTTTGGTCTAAGCCAAAACAAACGCACACTTGCGTTACATTTTAAAGGACTTGTTTACTTCCAGTTAGTGTGAAGTGAGAAGATTTATTTCTGTAATGCAACTGTCACTTCAGTGATAAAGAGGCATGAATGCAAGGGATTGCTCTGATCAGCCACAACACACACAAACGCTCATGTATCTATTGTTTTTTTAGTAAAAATGTATAAAAATGAAACACTGAGATTTTATTAGATGTATATAAATACAAGCAGTTTCTTATATTGTCTTGAATTTTTCAGTTTTACTATATTTTTTACTTTTTTAAATAAAGACTTTACCTCTGAACTGTTCCCATTTTAATGGTTTGAGCATATGTTGTTAACACATACATCACTGCAGCTTTTCGGACGCAAATTAAATACACTCTACTAAAAGTCTCATGAGAAAATGCCAGACTTTAACTCCCATTTGGACATGTGGTTCAAAGAAATACAGCGACACACACACTGGAGTTACAGAGCTGAAGTGATACACATTTTATTTTGAACCAATGCAGCTACAGTTGTCCTCATCCAACAGGGTGCGGCCTGCTGCGCTCGTTTAGATGCCGTTAAAATACCACGGTGACTTTTCCTACAAAAACCCATTACACAGAATAATAAGGTATACAGAGGAACAGTATGTTACAATAGTACAAATGATAAATTATATTATACAGTTATAATGCCAACAGGTTGAGCACGTATCCAAAAAAAAAAAAAAAAAAAAAAAAGCAGCCTGCTCCCAGTACTATGAGAAGGGTAAATAGACAGACATGGAAAAGATTAAAGGAGGCTGTTTATGCATATAAAGACAGACAGTCCATAAGGTCAGTTAGTCCTCTTGATAAAAGCATAGTGAATACATAGTAACACGCAGAGGAGCTTGCTACACACACAGGCCACATGTTCACTGCACCATAGCCACGACTGTGAAACTGCTGCCAGGGATCAAGAAAAAGTGTTCAACTGCAGTGACATCTGACTGTTCAGGAGTGCTGAATTTGTTCAAGACAGTAGAGTTTCTCTCTTTTTTTTGTTTTGTTTTTCAATGCATCCATAACAACCTTTTCAACAATCGCTGGAGTGAAGTTAAAGGTCAGGCCGCAGTGAAATGAAGGCCGGTGAGAAAGTGACACGTCTTAGCTAGAATATCATAGTAGCATTTTTATAAACAAAACTTTATTAGCAAATCTAACTTTGCAAAACACATCAAGCGTTAAATCTTTTTTTTAACTTTTCCATACTCCAATTTTTGCATATATTTAGTGGAGATTAAAAATGTTTGCTGGTCTGCGAGTAAGTGTCACATCCATTCATTCAGGACCCCAAGCATAAAAGTCATCATCCCCACCCTCAGCATCACCAAAATCATACACACAAGTTGGAGCTGCCCCTCCGTTTGCCTGAGAAAAATGAAAGGTCTGCGTTTAGTGGAAATACCGAGGGTTCTGTGGTGTTGCTATGATACCACAGCAGACCAGGAGAGGGCGCCAACGCACACTAAAAGAAAAAAAACAAAACAAACAAACACCTTTTCCACAGTAATAACATTGGCAGTGATATCAACAGAACTGAAGAGACGGTAGTACAGTGACCTAAAGAGAAGACGGGTCTAAACACCGGGCGCAGTTCATCAGCTGCATTTCATCAACCCACTTTTCTCAACCCATAGAGGAGACGGAGCCGCTCAGCTTGCTGTCAGTAAATGTGCCGATATTCAGCCAACAGTAACACTTTCTTACACAAACTCCTCAACAGACAGTAAAATAGCTCTGAAATATAAAAACAACGGATCCATAAACAGAAACAAAATAAAACTGTCAGTGAAGTGTGACCCTACTGTTCAAACTACTCAAAGTACGACATCCTCAGAAATCACAGTCGCTATGACTTTGGTAACAGTTGTGCTTCTAAGAGAAGAGAATTACATAGCCTACCCATAGGGTGAAAAAAAAAACTACAATGACAGAAAATAGACAAAGAGAGAGAGAATGAAGATGATACATGGCTTAGCTAGTACACAGCTCCAAAACTCTGAAAGGCTTGGCTATGGATTTACACCTAACGAGTAAATAAAAACAAAACAAAAAAAGTAACCAACAAAATTAACAACTGTTTGTTTACATGACATGTCTCACTGCTGTTTGCTGCGGGATTCTCTGTGCTATCAATAGACCGATCCTGGAACAACCCTGTGTGAGTGTGTGCCAGTGTGTGTGTATGTATGTGTGTGTGTGTGTGTGTCCACCTGGTAATGTTCTTGTGGGCAGATTAGCCGCAGTAAATCCACTCGGAGGTAAACTCTCTTCACGACGCTGAGTGGCTGACATGCTCTTTAAACCCAGAGCTTTCTTCGCAGCCCTGTCACCATAGTAACACTTCTTGATATATGGTTGCAAACAACACATGCACACACACGCACACACACACACACACACTTAAGGCTGCAGTCTACGTTATCCCCCCCTGTTCTGACTTAAGCCATTTCTGAGCCAGTTTCCACTTTACTGAGTGAGAAATGGAAAAAGTTGCTTATTATTGTTCACTTGGAAGCTAAACGTATCTCTCATGCAAACTGCACACACACACACACACACACACACATATACACACACACAACCCGCCCTCTTCCCTTTGACCCTAGAAACAAACTTAAAAAAAAAAAAAAAAAACCTGTCCCATGATGCCTCACTGCATCCATATGTCCAGATAGCAAAATACTGATGCCATCACAGTTCACGTCTTTTCTTAAAACACGCACTGGGGGGGAGGGGCTTAGTGACAAATACATCAACATGTGGCTGTTAGTATATGAGCATTAACAGTACACCTGCGTGAACACACACATACAGACGAACATTACGTTGCAACCCCTAAAACAAGGGGTTCGCCCCCTTTGATAAGTGTTCATTGTTAATCCCGCGACCCCTGGAGGTCAAAGTTCACGTGGAGGGTCGGGGGGGAAAAAAAGGTCCAAGTTGACAGGAAGTGACCAGACGAGAGTTGTTGACTGAGTGGTACCGAGAGCCGAGGCAGTTGTGTGTTGTCGGAGCCGACTGAGCGGCGAGCCTCCCTCCCTTAGCTAAGGTGTAACGGTGAGCCCAACAGTCGCAGAAAGAAAAAATAAAAAGACAAAAAATTGTGCAAAATCCCTGCTTAGTAACACACACAAGAGTATAAACACATCTGACCATCTCTCATCCGTACTCCAGTGTGTGTAAGTAAAACCCACTGGAATATACACAGTGTAAAAGTACTGAGATGTGCGCTCACTCACTCACACACACATACGCACACACACACTCGCACACTGGCTGACAGGGCTTATAAAAGATTAGCTCTAGTGAAGAGATAAGATCCTGGCGTTAGTATGGTCAGACTCTCCTGTCACTCCACCACAGAAGAAGAAAAGAGCAGTCCTAAGGGAAGAAGTAAGGGAGAGGAGGCGAGTGAAGGAGAGGAGGACAGAGGGGAGAGACTGTCCTGCCTCTGTGGAAAAACTGTAAACACCACTGCTACTCTGTAAGTCTGTAGACAGATGCAAACTTGTTGTGGTCAGATCAGTATGGAACACACAGGACTAGGCAGCTTGTAGCACTGAGACAAAGAGACGGAGGAGGAAGGAGGACAGGAGTGTGTTAGGGTGTGGGGGGAGGCCGGGCTGGGACTACGACCTGGCCAGGAGTTGGTTATAAAGGGATAAATGGGATCTCCTTGTTCATTTTAAGCTTCTAAAGGAGCCAAAGTGGACGAGGGAGAAAGAGGGAGAGGAGAGGGTACTCAGGGGCGAGACGTCCCCCAGTCACCCCCTCACAAAAGGAAGGGGTTGGTGGTTCCGGTGGGCTGCGTCCCGGCCTGGGGCGGCATGCTCATCAGGGGCTGGGGCATGGACATCCCCACGCCTCCGACAGTGCCGACTCCCATCCCGGGCATCACGCGGGCCATGGGGGCCAGGGGGACCATGGTGATGGGCTGAGCGGGCAGGGAGGAGAGGGCCATGGGCTCGGCCATGCCGAAGCCGGCGGGCATGGGGCTGACCCGCATCTGGTTGAGGGTTGGAGGGGCTGGCTGGCTCACTTGGAAGGGGTTTGCTGGAGCTGGAGCAGCGCCACCTGAACAAAGAAGGACGCAGATGTCACTGAGCTCACAGAGTGCCAGAGATAAGGTGGACATTATTGTAATAAAGAGAATTAACCATTTATATTTTGAGAAACTTTTCCATAATATTTTACCCCATTTCCAGAACTTGCAAGCACTTTAAAATGAGTAAGCCTATATTTCTGCTACTTAGGCATTTGCAAACTGCTAGCGCTTGCTAAATTAACTCACTTATTAGACATCCCTGCTGCCAACTAGCTGCGTATGCTAACAGACCAGACCGGCATGTTTAGATTATCATCTTGACAAATTTGTATGCATTTACTTCCTGCTAAGAATATATCTGTTTTGTGGACATGTCTAATAAATGTTTTGCGACCTTGCCTGAACCTGAGTATATGCAATAGCCAAACAAACTAAGGTTGATCACAGTCATGTCATGGAGCTTCCCCTGACCAAGTGCATCAATGACCCAATGAGAGCACAGCTCGGGTCGCATCTTCCAAACCCAACCTGAGTCCGAGACAGTTATAACCGAGCCCAGCCCGAACCCGACAACCTTTCTGATTTTTAAGTCTGAACACGACACAGTTTGTTACCTGACATAGTTATTGTTGTCACGGTTACAGCATGTCTGCGTACCGTGATCACACATGGGCAGTGTGTAAATGACCATCAAAAGGCTGCTGTTACTCACAGTCAAACACGCCGCACACACACTCAGTTGGAGCTGAGCCTGTGTTGCATTCAGGCGTTGTCATGTAAATATCAAATTCCATAACTTGACTAAGCCGTAGCACAACATAGCAGCATGTCAAGTGGGCCGAACCCGAACTGAACCCGAGAAAAATTTGTGATTTGTTATCCGAACTCAACAAGACCCGTCGGAACCCGAGTTCTGGTCGGGTATCCACACTCTGGACCCAACACAGTGGCCTGAAATGGCCTAGCCAGTCATCTAAGTTTTGCTTTAAACTGTTTTTAAATGTCCTTTTACATTAAATTGCCTTGTTGGCCTGTTTTATGTTCATTCTGTCTGTTTTCACGAGTGCATATCATGCCCTTATTGTTATCAACACTTTGTGCTGCATTTCTTATACAAGAGGTGCTATATAAATAAAGTTTTCTATACATGTATAACAACAGCCCAAAAATGTATATTTATATATTTTCTCTTTACTCTTTTATTATTTCACTGTTTCCTTTATTATATTTATTACTCTGTAAAGCACTTTAAATTGCCCTGGGGTATGTAATGTATAAAGCTGCCCTGCCTTAAAACTTCCCAAAACATTTTATTATTTCTTAACCATTTCCTGGCACAGAATACAGTCTTTTTCTAATTTCATAACTGTTCCAGGAATTTCATGACCGTGGGAACGCTGTCATTGTATGAACTGAAGTATGATTCACCTTTCTGCCCTCGGAGTTAACCGCTCATACACACTGGGCAGTGTCAGTGATTCAGCATTTAACTGTGTAGATGGGTGTGTCTTCCTGTGTGTTCAGGCCTGCACGTGTGCGTCCATGTCTCTTGGCTTACCGGCTACACTTCTGGCTGCCACACTCTGTTATCTAATCAGTTTGAATTAACCTCTGTGTTTACCTGCTTAAAATAGCCTGTCTGTACATTTATATAAAAAAGTAACCTACGAAACAAACAGTAAAAAGTGTGAAGTGTAAGAGCACTGAAAGATTTGAAATCAACTTCCTCCTATGTTCTCATCGTCACTCACCACCTGTTGAAGCTAAGAATGGGTTGATGACTGGTGCAGGCTGGGCTGGTTTGGTCACCAGAGAGTCCAGGTTGACCAGGGCAGCATTAGGACCCAGGAAGGACTCCGGGGTCTTTCTAGTTGGATTTGTGGTGATAGATGTAGACATGGAGGTGGGCAGCGGGTCAAAGAGGTCCAGGCTGCCGCTGCTAGCAAGGCTGCCTTGGGAGGGGACAGAGGATGCTACGCCCCCGTCACCTGGGGAAATATAAATAGCAGTTGAATTTCACTGATGAAAAACTGTCGCTGAACTTCTCTTTAAGGAAACAAAAGAATAAAGTTAACACTGGGACATCATGAATAGAGAATATTTATATGTAACTGTAATTAGCACAAAAACAGAAATACAGCTAACACAGTTTGAGAATGGTTTGTGATACTAAAAAGCTACGTGCACTCACAGTTGAATAGATATTCAAAAATGTTTTCTTGTCAAATCCTGCTCTGACTTGTCACCAGCCCCCCCACTACACCCACACACCACGCCCACTTGTACGTGAGCACCAACACTCGCATTTACCGCGAAATCAAATTGAGCTGATGCAATAAAATGATTAGAAGATGCTTTTATGAGAGGACATCAGAGGCAGACAGCCTGGCTGTTTGTGTGTTGTTGTTTTTTCGTGGCAGCAGTCAGACAGCAGTGCAGACATTCATTATTGCACTCACTCACACATGAATATGCACAAACCTAGCATGCCAGCAGCAACATACACAAGAGGAAATGTCAAAGATGGAAACTGTCTTCTCAAAACAGAAACTGAGATGCAGCAGAGCCACAATAAAAGGCTCATGATAAGATCACACGGGCCTAACGTGTATGAACGCCCCTTGAATCCTGTTGGTTTCAGCCAGTGCTGATTCAAACAGCAACATCTCTAAAACTCATACCAGGGGTGGGCGATTATTCTATTTAACTCTGTGTATCATGGCTTGTTCCACGTGGGATGTATAAAATGACTATATCGCAAACAATGAATATAGAGTCTCATGTCATTTTTCTTGAAGCCCCTGATACAAACAGGATACGTCACACACACTCCCCCGCTCACGCAGAACTCTGTCCTGGGTAACAGTGTGTGAGGAGAGGCCTGTGTGTTTTGTATGCAGGGCTCCAGACCACTGCTGTTAAGTAGCATTTTGTGACCACGGAGCACCAGTGTGACTTGTAAATATTATTAATGTAAGAACTGGAGAGCTGTTTTTCCCCCACCCACAGTGGGTCAAGTTTTGTGGTGCTGCTGTGGCAGTTTAACTTTTCTGCTAACTGCTAACTGATGACCGGAGCTTCAAATTAACAGCCAAACATCAACACTTCTGCCCCGGGACGAGCCGGGTGCTTCAGAATAAAAGCACCAGGTTTTGCTTTGATTCGTTTCATTATAACAACAGTTTATGCAACGTGTTTTATTTATTATTTAAGTACTATAACTTTTTATAGCAGTACTTTTTTTTAATAACATTACTTAATTTAACTTTATAACAGTACTTTTAAATATATTATAGGAGCAATTTAATTTAAATTTATTACAACAGTACTTTATTTAACTTAATTACTACAGTGCTTAGACTGTTTTTATAACACTACTTTATTTAACTTTATAATAGTTACTTTATTACAGGAGTACTTTTACTAAACTTTATTACAACAGTACTTCATATAACTTTTATTATGACAGTCCTTTAACTATTTTAACTGTTTTACTACTTTAACTATTATACCAATATATTATAAAAGTACTTTAGTTACCTTTATTATAACAGTATGACTACTTTATTTACCTTTAATATGACAGTATAAAAGTATTTTATTCACTTTTATTATAAAAAGGACTTTATTTACCGAAATTCTTACAGTATACCAGTACTTAATTTACCTTTAATATAAAAGTACTTTATTTACCTTTATTATTACAGTATAACTTCTTTATTTAGCTTTAATATGACAGTATAACAGTACTTTATTTCACTTAATTATAAAAGTACTTTATTTACCTTCATTATTATGGTGTAACAGTACTTTATTTAACTTTATTATAAAAGTACTTTAGTTACCTTTATTATTTCAGTACAGCAGTACTTTATTTACCTGTAACAGTACTTTATTAACGTTTATTACTACAGTATAACTTCTTTATTTACCTTTGTTATGACAGTGCACCAGTACTTTAGTTACCTTTATTATTACAGTGAGTATAACACTACTTTTTTACCTTTATTATCAAAGTACTTTATTTACCTTTATCATTACAGTATAACAATACTTTACTGACACTACTAACTTATACTGCAGAGGTCTGCTTCCTGAACATAACAGAAGTGACAGTACTCTCCACACAGTGTGGCGACTTGTCCCTTCTGATAGAGTAACTTTGTATGACTGTGTTTGTGTTATTTCTTGACCTTGTCCTTGACTGTATCAGAAGTGTTTGTGTCGAGCTCGAGCAAACGTTAGACACCAATGTCACCCTCCCACACAGAGACTGCCAGACCACATGGGAAACACACTCAAGACCTGTGCCAAACTGTTCACTGGAAGTACGTGGATTTAATTCAGAATTTTGGAGCATTTGTTGTAAGTTCAGATGCACCAGGCAGAGTACAAAAGATCTTAAAGAAATTCCATAAACTGGATGGCCCAGGTCTTATAATGAATTTCATGATAAACACATAAAAGCTGCACCACATTACACCACAGTGATATGAGACCAGACCAGAGCAAACAGCCTTTTTCCCACCATTTGATATGATTACTGCAGCATTTGAGTGCATTTGCAGTGGAAAAAAACATGACTCCAGCGGTTCTAACGCTGTCTTTGCTCAGGTCTGGTGACATTTACATACAAAGACAAGACATGAGTGTGTCTGTGCCTTGCAGAGACATTGTATCTGCAGTTAGGCATCATTTTCAGACACCAAGGAAAAAAAACAACAAACTTTGTGTCATTAGAGAGACGAAGACAAGGGTGAGTACCAGTGGGGACAGAGGAGGAAGAGCGCAGGCTGTCAAATTCTGAGAAGTCCTCTTTAGACGTACCGTTGGATGCATTGAACAGGTCAAAGCTACCTGAAAGGGGACAACACATATACACACATACAGACAAAAACACATAAACAAACAGCAGATACACACAAGCACACACATAGACGGATGGAAACAGACAAAACAGGCATGAATGAGTATGGATAACTTGGCAAACTGAGAAAAATGAACACAATAGGCAAGTGAAAGCATGCAGATGTGCGTAAGCATTTGTTAATGTGTGCTTTATGTGCCCCTTTTGACACAATAGCCAGCCATTTGATTTTGACTTTTTCATTTCGTAAAATAAAGAGAACTCAATGAGTGCGAACTCCCATAAATACTTAACAATAAGACTAAAATACATAATACCCAGACAAACTAACTAATGAAAACAGTCTTGGGTGGAGCTAAGGTTGTTGTTGTGAATGGTGAGTTTTACGGATGCCCTCGGATAAAACTGAAAAAGCTACACTCCCTTGAAGGTCACCTGTGTTGGAAGTCTTAGGGCGGGCAGCTGCGGAGCCCCAGGGGTCAGCGGCAGGGGTGGAGTTTGATGCCCAGGGATCACTGCTTTTCATGGGTGGGACAGAAGGAGTAGCACCCCATGGGTCCACTGGGGCTGCTGGCTTAGGTGCAGACCCTGGGGAGAGGTTCACAGTTAGGGAGGATGATGGGTCGGATGGAGCATGCAAAACATGAGGTCAAATTGGAGAAGAAGAAGAAGAGCGCAGGAGAAAGGTAAAATAAGGTAAGATAAGAGCCAAGTGGTTTCATGCAGGTGCTGATAGCAAGCATTTTTTTTTTTTGACCCATTTTAAAACTGCTGTTCATCTGTCCTTTATTTCCCAGTCAACATTTACATATCTTAACTCCCCCACAGCCTCCTTTCCCTGCCTCCCTGTCCCTTAACACTCCTTTCCTTCACAATATCTTCCTCTAACATCCTCCCCCCTCCTCGCCTCTCTGTGCAGTAATGCTGCTGAGCCAGTGGAGCAGCATTCCTATTTAACAAAGAGTCACAGTCCTGCGAGCTGCAGGTGGAAAGCAGAGACACACACACACACACAGGAGAACTAACTCTATACACAAATACTTAACAGCAACAGCCAGTGTGTAAATATCTGATGTGACCATGTCCAGTAAAGAGTGTGCGTGAGGTGTATACCATAAGACTGCCAGGGGTCTTCTGATGCAGCGGCTGCCCCGGCTCCGGCCCCGGCCCCGGCCCCGGCTCCGGCCCCAGCCCCTGCGCCCCAGGGGTCAGCAGTGGCACCCGGCTCTGGGACATCCATCAGATCCATCAAAGATGACTGTGGCTAGAAAGAGACAGAGGATGTGACCGAGTGACAGGAGACAGGAAAACAGAACAAAGAATGCAGACAAAAGAGGAAACTGTTAGGAAGTACCATCTGTTGGTCAGCCATTATCCTCTGCAGCACAAATACTATCCAAACATACTGACAGTGTTCATGTCATTATAATCCTGAAATAAAACATGAGCGGTAGCCATGCAGCCGTACGTCTTCTTCACTTTAGCTCTGTGTGCCTTCAAACTTCAGCCAGCCGGCTATTCAGGCAGAATAATGATGAGTAAACTAGGTAGTCTGCTGCCCGTTAGTGGTCTCATTACTGCTCATGATGCAGTAGGCAGTGTTAGGCAGAAAATGAGGATGGAGAGAGACGAGCCTGTTTCATGGGCATGGTCAGGACAATGGAGTAACTGAGTCACTCTAGCCTCCGTGATTGTGCATATTTTACCTCTCTCTTCTTCTTGGGCAGTTTTGCTGAATCTGAACCTCCCTTCTTACTCTCCTCCAAGGCCATCTGTAGTCTCAGGTCGTCCCCTCTGCGTATGCGCTCCTCCTAAACACACACCAAGAGGACAGTTAGCTTGAGCAGAATGGGCAGTTTTCTCTGATTTTTTCTCAGCAGGTTGATGTTGCTTTTGTGGACAGCATGACAAGCTTATAAAGTCTATAAACTGGTGTTGCAGATCAGTTTGTTTAATAGGAACTTGGGTGGGTAAAGAGAAACAGCCTCTCTTTTAAAATTCCATTTTGATGACCATACAACAGCTAAAATGAGAACAGAGCACAGTGTCAAACAATTACATGTTCAAAAATCCATACATCTTGTTTGCAGCTGCTAGTCCTATATTTTTAGTTTCTGCTCTAATCAACAAACTAGCTCCAGAAATGTTCATGTGAGTGAGAAACAGACATTTTTAAGGGTTCAAGGACTCAGATGAACCTAGCAGATTAGAGAAAAATATTCATTAGCAATGTAAGTGTTTAACAATGTAAAGTGTGGCCTAGCATTATGCCAACAACAGGGTTTCAGACATGTTTCTGAGTATGTGTATTTTCAGGATGTTGAACCAATGAAGATAATTCAATTCACACCTTGATTTTCCTGTAAGGTAATTTATTGACATGTTCAAATAAGCTGGTCATCACAAATGTAAAGTACCTGCAAATTTCAAACAGACAAAATAAAGACAGGCATTGATTCATGCTCTGCCATGTTGTCATATGTTTATGGGTATGTACCTGCTCTGCAGCCTCTCTGCTCATGGCCAGAGCCAGTTGCAGCTGTAGCTCCTCCTCTCCGCTGGTCTGAGGTCTGGCCTGCTCCAGTTCTGAACCGGCATTGGGAGACGTGGCTAACAGACACATTCAGAACATATGTTAACATCACTGCCACATGGGACTCCATTACACACTGTGTATATTACAATTACAATGAAAACCAGTGACACTATGGAAATTCTCTGTGTTTATGGTCCAAAATGGTGTAATAATAACAACCATACAAATGCATATCCACAGTGTTGTCTCGTAAAGCAAGTCACATTTGAAACATACAGTGTGTGTGTCCGTGTGTGTGTGTGTGTGATTAGAGGCCTTCAGTGAGCCTGTAAGGGATGACAGGTCCATTCAGCTTATTGGATTAGAGCAGGCCATGTGGCAGCACAAAAACACATAGACACTGCACGTGGCAACACACACACACAGCTATCTAGCCAAGAGAAGTTACAATGCCAAAAGATTAGGTTCATTATGGCAGCCGAAAGTGTATTCTTTAATTCAAAGTTTGGCCGTGTGTCTGTGAGTTTGGAAAGAGTAACCTTGCTGTTTCAGTGGGAACCATGGCGTGGGAGGTGATGACAAGAAACAGTGACATCACCACATCATTTAATGTAATTCTTGACTTTTCTCCCTGTATAATATCACCATTTCAGCTTGTGCAGTTTCATGCTTGTGAACGTTGTGGGTGTTGGTGCACTAAACCTGTTTTCTTGGGCTTAAGCTAACATTTTCTGTGCATTAGTCGATATGCAACGCTGTTATATCCATTATAAACAGCACTGAAAAAACTATGGTGTGCAAATTAAATTTTCAGCCAGACAATTCCTCTCAGACTTTAAGGTCGTTCTTATTCTCCTCCTTAAATAATAAACATTGTCTCTTTCTCTTTCTGCCTGCCTAATCTTTTTCTCTCCGTCTCTGATTCATACAAAGACCAGTCATGACATGTCCCACTGCGTCTGTGGACACACACACACACACACACACACACTAAAAACTCATCACACTAAGGTGATCTTATGTGTAGTGTTACATCATTTTGATAGTTACTCTGAAAGCAAATGGTTAGAAGAAAAAAACAAAGGCATTGGTGCAGAGACACAACAACAACACTGACACAGATATGACTTGGGGAAACACTGTAGGTTAGTTTCACTATTGACACAATTAACTCTGAAACCTCCCACTTTGACTAAAGTCAGCAGGAAGCAGACGTCACATCAGCAGTTTTCTATCAACACTACAGAGAAAATCTGCCACGTCAAAAGTTTCCATGATGAGGAGATGTACAAATAATTTCTTTTTAAAAAGGAATACCTTGATATTTCTTTTCACAGTTAAAAGCATGGCCTTCCTTGAAGAAATGGCTGCCAGCGTAATAGCATGAATATATGCCTGTATGATATCAACATATTGACCCTTAGAAGAAGCGGAGAGAAGAAGCAGCTTTACAGCCAGCTCATAAAAATGACCAATAATGACAACATACATATTAATTCACTGTTTGTCTTGCAACTCCTTGCCTCCTTTCCTCCCTCTTCGCTCACTTCATAGCTCCGTTCCTGCCCTACTTGATCCTCAAACCCATTTCTCCCATGCTCTGTCTCCAGACTGTGTGTCTCCAGGGAAAGTGACCAGAAGTACCAGGGGTGAAGGTGTGTTTGGTTAGCTGGTGGTGGGACTTGAACCATGGCTTCGACATCAATTACATATCTGCCTTAAATAGACAGTGAACACACAGTGGTGCTTGAGCCTATACAGAGATAACAGGAACCCGCAAAATATGCTAGAATGACAAGGCAATATGGGAAATTGTGACGACATCTAACCATAAGAAAAACAAAGACTTCAATCCTTAGCAACATGTGTACTGTGCCTTTAGCAGCGCAGGGTAAATTTCTTTACTGATGCTCAGACAATGTGATGTCTCACCATTATCTTTCATTAACATGTTTGATCGATGTATTACATTCCTCTATCAAAGAAATATTTGCCTTGAGTTCTCTTTAAATCTCTCTAACACCAACTGCAAAGCAAAAGAGGGCTTCAATAACAGGTTTTTCAACCACTAAGCCTAAAGAGATACGAAAACTGGCAACACATAACACACACTGCAACACTTGATAGTAGCAAGTCAGAAGCACAAATAAACAAAACTCAAAGCCAACTAAAACACACCAGGTTCTTGCCCACCACTGTGGGAATGGACCATATATGGATAGTCACAATTTCTTGGCATTCCTCGCAGGCACAGCTCTGCCTGCTACGAGAGACATACATTTACAAAAATCCTTCTAATGTGTGCCACTACCGTTTGCGTAGGCTGTTTAGTCCAGTCATTTCTTATCTTGTCTTAATTTTCTGTGGTGCTCTGATAATCGTTCAATTTCAGTTTTGTGTTTATTTGCTCGAACACTTCAGCTTACAAAACCCTCCAAACAAACTTTAGACCCTAAGTGCGGCATGCAATTCAAGCTCTAAATGGAGACTTTTGGAGAAGGAGAAATGGGCCGATTACCACTAGAGTCATCTGTAGTAGATTTATGTGGTGATAACAGTGCAGAGGATTTTTATCCCAGGGTGTCAACCACTAATGACCGCAACATTTGCAGACACCCAGTCTCCTGTCTCTCTAGATAAAGAATTAAGTGGCTGTTTGAAACCTGGTGAGTGAGGCAGTTCCTTAAACACACTTTCTAGATTGCTTCTTCATACATTTTCCAGACATTTGGCGTAAAACTGTGAAAATGTATATTTTTCCCAGGCTCTGTGGGATGCTTGAGTGTTGCATGAAAAGGCAGGTCTGGACTGAGCACTGATCAGGAGGATGAGAGACAACCAAGAGGATGAATGATAATAAAACTAAATAAAGCACCTGTATTAACACTTCGGTGTTGAACAGAGAGAATGCTTGGAGCACTGGGGCCTTCACTCTGGTCTGTTTAGACCACACATGCACATACATTAAGACACACGACTAGGATTGAGAACCAAACTCTGTACTTTTGAAGGTACCAACCAAATTAGTCAGTGCAACAGAGAGCTGATTTTACGTTGAATCCATCAGTGCCTAATTTTGACACCTGGGAGCACATCTGGGTGAAAACGCCTGGTTTAGATAAGAGGCAGTGTTGGGAAGCCTGGAAGCTAGCCGCGGCCCTCCGAGGCCAGCGATAGAGCTCCGCAGAGCCGCCAGGTTCAACTTCAGACGGGAGGCAGAAGCAACCCAAAGCCAGCAAACCGGCCACAAAGCTCCACAGAATAGTCCGTTGGCTTTCCAGCTTCCCAAAACTATCACTGCAGCATCAACATGCCATGATAGTTCCTATATTGTTTTAAGCAAAAGCCTGAAATCACTTAGAAAAGAGCAGGGGAGCAGAATTGCTTTAAGTCTACAACATCATCCCAGCAGCTTGTTCAGAAATTACATTATTGTTATAACAGAGAAGGTTAACTACCAAAAAAGGTAACGCTGTGTATTGGTACCAAATTACAGGTACCTTTATTGGTTGACAAATGTGAACAGTACACAACCGTACACACTGCTTAACATTGCTCAAACAGCATCCCACCACTTCCGTCAACTTACTTTTATCATGCTGATCTTTTGAAGCACTGAACTATTTGAACTTCTACACTGAGATGAAAAGGCATCATGAACCAGAAACACGACAACCAAAGCAAAACCAGCTTTCACTATTGGCTTGTTAACGTCAGGGAAACTACAGCCTGAGATGAAATTAAGGTTCTTTCACAAACATGTACAAGTTAACAGTAACACATATAAAAACACAGGTGTGTGTGCAGACTGACAAGGTAGAAACAAATTACAAATAACAACATGTAATCACAGATTTGGAATTCATGACATCCTACTGCCTTAGATCAAACACATGTCAGACCTTTTCAGATACACTGGGGACTGAGGGGGTTGGGGGGGATCCTGGGTTAACACCAACAGTCCAACTTGCATGGCCGTTCATTCACACCCTGCCTGGACAACAATACACGGAAAGTTCGACTGGAATCCCAAAAATCCCCCCTGGAAACGCCCACAGCGACAGCCCAGCCTCGCTCCTATTGGCCGGTCTCTCCTTCAGTTTTCTCAACTGATGACTCAGCTGCTGGAGCTTCCGCCTCTGAGCCACACGCTCAAACATAACATACATGCAGGAATGTGGGCCAAATAGTAAACGATGAACGTGCGCTCCATGCAACACGTAGGATCCACGCAGGCTGAAACCACATGTGTGTCAATGGACAGACACACACATCCATAGGCGCATAAACACCTCAATCCTGCTGTGCACAAACGACTGGGGGTCAAGGAATGAAAGGGAAAGAGGCCAAGGTTCACTCTTTAATTTCAACTTCTCCATTCTTTCTCTCTGTCCCTCTATGCGTCGCCCCATTTCCTGACTGGCTGACTACGCCTCGCTCACACCATCTTTCTATCCATCCATTTAAACTCTGCTTTTATTCTCTGCCAGAATGAGCTAGTGCAACTAGAAAGAAGGAGCATCCATGACTTATCACCAAGTGTGTCACGAAGTACGAGTATGGACTCCTCAAATGATTTACTTCAAGAGGAATATACAGAATATTATTCCCATCTTTGCATGATGAAGATATCAGACTAATTAATACATAGTTACAGAGGGGTTGTGTGTCGCTGCACTCTTCATTAACAGAAAGACATTCCCTCTCTAGTCCCTCTTTTTATTCAAGGCTATCCAAGTCTGGTTTCCATTCACTTCTGTGTTTCCATCGTGTATCTCTCAGTGCAATCTTCATCTATCCATGTCCCTCCTGTTGCACTCTGTCTGTCACTGTGCATTTCTATATTTCTCCCTTACTGTGTCTCTGGAGGAGTAAACCAATCACTGAAAAGACGAGCAGATTCCTCTGTCATGTGGATGATAGAAGCTAGGGGGGTGAACTCTGCTTCCTCTTCTGTCTGTGTGTGTGTGTGTGTGTGTGTGAGAGTATGTGAGAGTGTGTGTGTGCTGAGGAATGCAACCCTACTGCGGGACTGTGAGCCAGAGACGGAGCAGGGGGAGGGGTAGGTTTCAGGATGTAGGCCAAAGTTACACCAACTGGGACACAATACAGTATAATGGAAGATTCTGTGTTACACGTCTTGTTTTAACATATGGAATGAGCGCTGGGTGTGTGTGCAGCCTGTGTGGCAGCTCATACTTACAGCCATGGTAGGACGCAGGTGAGCCCTCTGACCTGCCGTACTCTTCGCTGTAGGAAGTGGAGAGGTTGGGCTGAGACGAGCCTCGGCCAAAACCCATCTGACTGCTCCCGGTGGACACCTGGGCCATACGCTCTTTGGTCTTCAAAGCCTGAGACCTGGTAAGACAAAAGAAACATACTATGATCAATACTATGATCAGCCATCTTGAATTAAGATTCTTATAATCCTTAGTGTGACGTCCAGAGGACAAAATAAGCATGAGGTATAAAAGGTTAATTGCTCTTTGGAGACCTAGCACAACAAGTACTGAGACTGAGTCTATTTCAAAACCACCCTCATTCTAAAATGCCACAACAA
>JAPZEB010000009.1:19182533-19193303 GCA_029783705.1 Chaetodon striatus | reverse complement strand
ATTAATTAGAATTAAATATGTTGCCAACAACAAATGATGAAGCACCCCCCCTTGGGCTGACTAGCAGTACTCCAGAAATGGTGCAATGCGCTGTTTTTTGTAAAAATCAAATCGGAAAACAGATGGATAGACAAAAAAGCAAACCAACAACATTAAGAATGCCAGCACAGATGTCGTATCAGGTCCTGTCGACATGTGCACTGATATTTTTTGAAAACGGATACTTTCCCACTCCGTTTTTATTAAATAATCAGTCCACAAAACCTACATTTCACGACAACGACATCAAACTCTTGCTGGAGTTCGCTGTCTACTACAGTCTCCCCTCATTGCACAAGCTAATATTAGCCTTTTCAAAACACCTACTAGAGATCCAGTTACTTTTCCTTCCTCTTTGATATCAGGACAAGTGATGCTCTGGACATGTGCAAGTTTTCCTTCCACTCCTCATTGATAACAACCCCACTTTCGAAATTGCACAACCATCTGCTGTTTCAACTGAGCCTGTTCCAAAACTGTTGTTTCTGGCTGATGTCAAACCGCAGATGCTGAGGTGGGCCATATAACACTGAGCACAGTAAAGGCCTCCATTCCTCCTTTAGTGATGTACAGTAGTCATTAGGTGAAGCAGTGCTAACAAAACGTAAAAAACAACGGGCATGCACAGAATTGAGGAGATGATGTCACTGTTTCCCCAAACGCTCTGTTTTACATGTCCACACCAATACATAGTAAAGGAGTTTTGAAAAATCCATGCCATTTCGGTGACCTAAAATTTTGTTAGCATGGATAAGAGGCCAAAACGTAGAGGAAAATATCTGTTCTCTGTGTAGACTGGTTTCTAAATTCAAATGTACAGCAAATCTTTAAGTACAGTCACAGAAAATCACCGAAGCAGACAACTCATGTCCAGAGAGGGGTTTGCCAAGGACTGTTAATCTGGAAAAGACATCAACGGTGCCGCCATTTTTCAAGTGCAGTAACCTTGTTTGCACTTCTTATCAGTGGTCGAGATCCACTGTAAATGGCATCACAGTAGAGATATGGAGATATGGAGTAGCATGACACCCGGGGGATCAATCTTTGTTAAGCACCAACAGGTGTGGAAACACAGCGTCAGCTGTAATAAAATCAGACACACCAAAAGCACCAGTCATTGTTTAGTAGAGGAAGCGGTGCCAGGGTCTCGTGTGGCTTTAGAGTGCTTTGGTTGACCTCGCTAGCTTTCTGCACCACAGCTGAGAGCAGAGACAAAGGTGAATAAAGGCTAATGCTTCAACGAACAGTGTGCTCCAAAACTTATGCTTCAAATTAATGGCTTTTGGGGAGCCCTTTTAGGGGACAAGGGCATATGCAAAGTTCTATCACTGTCACACTCCCTACCCTGCAGAATCATGTATGACTGGGTGTATCGGGAAAATGCAAAATAGAAAACTGATTCTTAAAGTTTTTAACTACTGTGTATCTGTTCCAATTTTGATTTATAAAGCTCTTACCTCTCTCCTTTGAGGCGGTCCTCGTCTTTGAGTAGGACCACAAGCTGCTTGCTCTTCTCCCTGACGTTGATGCCCTGGTCTTTGCCGTCTCTGTCAATGTACTGGAAGTCCTTCAGAGTCTGGATGGCGAAGATGTTCTCTTTGCACTGCAGCGCCACTCGCTCCGAGCCCGTCTTGATCAGGTAGTCGAGCAGAGTGAGCGCCTTGTAGACGTGGCGCCAGTTCTTGCCGTGGTCATTGAGCCGTTTCCAGATCATGCTCATGATCTCGCTGAAGGCGACCACGTTGTAGGTGAGGTCGGCGATCTCGGACATGAGCGAAGACGACGGGCCCCAGGGGTCGTTGGAAGTGGCCTCTCTGACTTTCTTCTCTGCGTCAGAGTAGTTGTTCACCATGTTCTTCATCTGCCGGCGGATGGTGGACCTCGGCATGGTGGCGGTGGGGGTGGGACAGACGGGGAGAAATAAAAGCACGCTCTCACACAGGAGAGGAGATAGGACACCAATAATGTATGAGTAGAGAGTTTATGTGTGTGTGCTTCAGGTGAAGCTTGTGTTATGTGTCCGTGCGCCTGTGTCCTTTCTCAAGGCACGGCGGTGGCGAGGCGTATGTATAAATCTTCCTGTGTGCAGGTGTGTGTTGTGTACGTGTGTGTTTGTTTATGAGGCTTCTCCAGGCCAGTGCAGTGTTCCTGAGTCCTCCAGAACAGCGTCTGTTAAAACCATCTCCACACACACAGTGCTGGCTGCACACATGACGACGCCATCACCTGGGACAGACAGACAAACGATTGGTTAGTGGAAGGAAGAGAAGAAAAAAGACATTTAGGATTGCTAACAGAATACGAACAGAGAAAATGACAGATACTAAAAGAGGAAACACCTCAACACTTCCTTGTTATAATCGGTTTCTGAGTAACTCTCACACATCTGAACATGCCAACAGCTTAGTATTTGTTGTAACACAACGACAACTTCACATTTCTCTCTAAAAAGTTGTAAACCGATGATCTTAAATGATCAAATTCCTCTTCCCTAAGGAGTCATATTCAAAGCATATATTAAATTTAACCTACCTTTAATTAGAAAAACACTAAGGGCAAAAAAGTCCGTAATATTTTGAACATGTTCAAGTTACAAGACGAGACAAACTATGAAACATCTGGTAAAGTTATGGGTCTAATTAAAGTTTCTTTCTTAAAGGTGGTGGCGTGATTGCGACTTCCACACCTAAATAATAAGATTGTGAAGATAATTTGTATTTATAGGAGCAGCTGTAGTGCCTTCCTTTATGAAACTAGACTAAACAATATGTTTCATACTTTCACGCTTAGATAAGCAATTTCCATGCACATATAGAGAGCCTGCCTCGTTCTTATTGTGGAGGGCCAGAGTGTTGTGACCAAGAATTGTGTTTCCACTTTTGTAATCTCACTTGAGTTTACAGTAACCTGACTCAATCGCAAATTACAAGGCAGGGTGACGAAAATGAATAATTTCAGGGCTGTTTGTGTGATGGAAAAGCTGCTCATTGGGTGGGCTGGGAGGACAAGACATGGGAGCAGAAAATGCAAGACATAAGCAAATACAAATACATATCGTGAAAAGACACAGCATAAAAATAATAATCAAAAATGCACAAACAATATTAAGAAGATAAAACTAGTGTCCTGTGGGATAATAATGTCCTAGTTACAGTGTTTCACTATCAAAAAGGTTTACAGTTCAACATAGATAAGGACTGATGCTTTTCTAGTTACTGAGGAATGTTTTGTTGTCGTCAGTTTTGTGGATAAATGCCACAAAATCTATACTGTATTAGGTCTTACTCAATTTTCAAGGCAGATCTGACACACACACACACTGTCTGTTTACAGGTGTATGTAATACATTATTTTCCCAAAATGGCAAACTTGCAGAAATATGTGAGCAGTGCTGGACGGTATACCAGTTTTCATTTTCCCCATGATATAAACTTTTCATATTTTGTCATATTGGGTAATAGATAATACAATTGGTATAACTCTCCAATGCACATCAGAGGGCACTCAGGGCCACACGTGCTTTGTAGAGTGGGAAAAGTGGGGCCCTATTAACTGCGTACCCTTCTTACAAATGTTTATAAGTTAGGAACACAACATCTAATAACCCATACTAACTCTTTTTAACAGGGAAACACAATGACGCACAACAATGTGCAACAAATAGAGAATTTATGACACTAATAATTGTACATTTACAAAATTACACTGCTGAGTAGAGAAAGCGAAGAGGTAGAGAGGTAAAGAAAGGTTGGAGAAGGAAGAAAAAGACCAGAGATACACCACAAGAACTGAAAAGAACAAGAAAGTAACGTAACTTTGTCGTGCCACTGCTAACACTGCTAACATTGCAAACTATTCCATCACCTCAGCAGAAAACATGTTGAATACCAAGACAGTGTAAGACAAGGTATGTCTTACAGGGGCAATAACACTTCAGAAACTAATGTGAATTAATATTAGGCTGGTTTCTTACCTGTGCAATAATATATTTGCGAAATATCTCTGTATACACTTAAATACTTTATGTATATAGATTTTAAGTGGCTTATTCTACTGTCAGGAGGACATAAATATGAGAGCATTTTAATGTCTTCATGGACATACTGAAAGTTTTGATCACTGTGTTTGTACAACAACTTTTTAATTACTTCATTTTTAAAAGGAAGCAATGTAAAAGTTGTTGGCACATCTATTTTACAATCTATCAATCTAATAACAAAATGTTTACATGCTGCAACTGGTTCATGCACTCTGAGTCCTTCATGTATTGTATTATTGTGAAGCCAAGCAAACACGATAGCAATCAAAGACTTCAATAAACATGACACTGAAATGTTTTTATATTTTATGTACCACTGACAGTAGAATAAGCCACTACGCCCAGTCATAAAAAAAGAAAAAAATACTGTGATATACCGGGAAATTACCAGAATCTCATAAAATACCGTGATATTAACACTTGGGCATACCGCCCAGCACTACATGTAAATTCCACAACGCAGCGCAAAAGCAATATCTATTTTTAGCAGAGCTGGATTCACAGTTTTGCTAAATTTAATTTCTTGAACA
Source organism: Chaetodon striatus (assembly GCA_029783705.1). Classification (NCBI taxonomy): domain Eukaryota; kingdom Metazoa; phylum Chordata; class Actinopteri; order Chaetodontiformes; family Chaetodontidae; genus Chaetodon; species Chaetodon striatus. The sequence continues at coordinate 19,188,695 of JAPZEB010000009.1, read as the reverse complement.
TCTTACATCTTAATGAGCCTTTATCTATACTCTTTCCCATCACTGCAGTATTAACATTCAGTCGGTGTATTGCTACGAGAGACGCCAGCGCAATGAGTGAGTAAAAATGTGTTTCCACCCTTTGGTGGGTGGCAGGGGAGATAAACCATTTCCAGTCTGACGATGACTACAGGAGTGACTGATGACTCCTCTGTCCTGTTTCTAACAGATCAGCAGCAGCCCAGCTACTAATCACTTCCTGACACACAATAAAAGTATGGAAAGTGTGTGGAGACGCACAGCTGTGTGACTTGAACGTCTTATTTCCATATTCAATGAAAATGTTACTCAAGTGTGTAACATTGAGATATGAAACACACATTTATTGTTTATGGGCCTTGTGTTTACCAAGTCATGTCCTTATGTTTATGTGATATGAGATGCTGAGAGAGAAAAGTCGATTCAATGAAATGCGATAGTGTAATACGGTTTGAGAGTAGATGCAAACTCGCCACAACAGGATCTCCTTAACTTGATCATTTTTGTGAGATTAGTACAGGGAGTGGTTTACTTTAATTTATGACACAGTTACACACATTCACATCAGCTGCAAGCTTACCAAATCTAATTTAATTCAATGTTTTCCTGTTTTTTTTCCTGATTTTTTTGCCCACTGTTCCTCCGACTGCCACCAAGTGCTGTACATCTAGACCTAAGATGACTTCTCGCATTCAGTAATCTGATCCCTGCACCGAGCGTGCACCAACATGCCCCACGACCTGCTGCTTCCACGAACAGAGGACGAGTGTTAAAGGTGATTAACAGTCATTGCAGACTGTGTGTTAAATGCAACAGTTTAGATTTTAGAAGTAGCAAATGGCCATGTACATTTACGCATGAGTATGCATTTGCTCCAGGAAGCTTCCTGTCTAGCAATGCCACGGAAAGACAGCTGGGAGGGACGGGGTGAGGGTGAGGGTGAGGATACGAGGAGGAGTGTGAGTGTATGTGTTGGGGAAGGGGTTAAGAAAACAACTTGGCACATCCCCTAAATTTACTTAACGCTGGTGAAATGTGATTCCTGTGGAGCATGCCCCCCCAAACGTTCCCTCATCACCCTCCTGCACCCTGCATCCGCATGAATACAGCTCAGACCTAATGACACATCTGCTGCTATAATCACCTATTCACCCATGGCAGACAGGAGGAAGAGAGGAGAGTCTGTCTTGTCCATACCAGCCCCCCCCACACACCCCGGAACAACCCCCACCAGAAGACACCGCTGGCCCGCCTTCCTTCAGCCCCTCTGTGCTTAGATCATTCGAGCCCCAAGGCCCAGAGGAGACGGCATACAAAACTTGTATGTGTGTATGTCTGTGTGGAAATACACAGGCTATTCAAGTGTCAGTGCAGGTTCATCATGTCCGAATGACTGAGCCCGTCATTCTTGTCAAGTTGCCATTGTGCCTCGTCGCTGCAAGAACACAAGGATAGCCATAAAAATAATTTAGTCCAGGGTCGACTTCTTGCAACTTTAGATGAACTCACATACCTATTATAAGCAGCCACCCTTTTGGTCTCCTCCTCTCTCTGCCTATCTTTGTCTGACACACACACACACACGTGGAGGTTAAAGGAAATTTGAGAAGAAATTGACTAAATTACACAAATAATGGCATCTACTCAGTGCCAATCCAGTCCCTTTATTTATAATAATAGTCTTTATAATCCAATCAGCAGTCGTGTTCCTGGATTTGATTACTTGGATACCTGTATGAATGTTTGCAATACAGACTGCCTGTTGTCAATACTGGATTGACATCGGATTTCAGTCAACATTATAGATTTTCTCTACATCCTCAACCACTCCTTCCATTTTGTGTTTTGCTTTGGCTGCCTTTGCTGCCACGGAGCTGTCACATTCGTGTAGAAATCCATGACTATTAATGCTTAGAGATGGACAGAAGCGTAGCATCAGCAGAAAACTGACAGTGCCCTGCAACGACATAAAAATCTGGGCTCAGTCCAGAGTCAGCCAGAGTTTTATGAATGGGAGAGAAGAGAAACTGCCTTGTAAATTTACGTCATTGCAAAACATTAACCACACTACCTCCACAGTGGACTAGGATAACACAGTGGTGTGTACCACTACATGCAAAGTCAGAAAATTCAAATTTCAATTTCCTGTGGTATCCCTTTTTAACCAAATGAGATACCGGTGAATTACCGAATAACATTATCAGATCTGTACCTTACGTGGAATGGCTTTTAGTCACGACTAAAAATCACTGCAAGATAATTTGATACTGTGATGTTTACATTTTAAAACACAATTTAAAAATTTGCTGCAGAAAAAAAGAGGCAATTACTTTAAAATGCTTGTGGAAAAACGTACTTTACATGAAAAGCTAGTGATCTAGCAAAGCCATTTCCTGTGCAGACCCAAGGCTATTAGGCTAAGTGAAGGCTGGGACACAGTGTCATATTGCGTCATGTCATTAGGGTACAACATATGCATAGTAAAGTCTGGTCTGCTAAAAGCTATTCAGCACAAGGCATAGATCTGATCATAATGTCACCGGTTAATTCATCAGTATCCTATTGTAAAAGAGCCCGAACACAATCATTTCAAGTATATAATGAATGCACAGAACAGACAGACATGCCCATGTAGTGCTCTGGTGGTGCTTATCAACTTGCTTAAGTGTAAATCAATTCCTTTGACAGAGGCATTTACAACGGGAGACATCAAGACTCAATTGCAGGATCGTTATTGGGGTTGATCAGTCCGTTTTTAACAGATCACATCAACAATATAAAGTCTGGTAGTTTGTCAGCTGTCAAATATGCCTGGTCACACTTGGTTAAAACACTACAAACTCACAGCATGGGGAATGAATCACCTACACATGAACTGCAGAGCACACAAAAAGTTCATGATATCACAATGTCAAAATCTACACAAATAATTAGATCAAGGTCTTGGACACCAAATGCTCGACATCAAAGTACTTGGACACAAGTCAGGAAAACATGATTGACATCTACGACAGAACCACATCGGTGGAGAGGCATAAATCTGGCTTAGCAGAGGACTCACAGCAGTTGCTGCTGTGCTGATTTCTAAGTGTTGCCAGTATAGAAAAAATGAGAAGAGACAGAGGAAAGGAAAGCATACTGTGTGTGCGACAATGTCATGACCTACAGATATCTGCCAGGAACATCCTAATATGACAACAAATGTCAACCACAGAGAAAGCGGAGAGCACAGTCCGATGCTCAAACACAACGAGCCAAACCTCTCACGGGTGTGAGTGTGTGCGCCAGTGTCTGGGTGTGTCTTGGCAAACCCCAGGTAAACTGTGATTAGCAACAAGGGTTGAGAGCAGCACACCAAGAACAGGTCTGCCTTGCCAGGCCCAAACAACAATAGTAAAGCTGATCTGGAGATAGAAGGCTTGCACAACCGAGTGCCTGCAAGTGTGAGAATATCTCTGAGTGTGTTGAGCAAGAAAGAGAGGGCATGACATCAAGTTATCCAGCTGGTTCCTTCACCCTCTTCAGTTGGACTCTGTGCAACCACAAGCAGCATACACCAGTAATTAATCTTAAACCACGCAGCTACTCACGGATTAAGTTCCTTCAAGCCAAACTAACAATCGTATCAAGTGTAACCCAAAGAAAATGCAACCACTGAAACGTGATTCAAAAGCCTTTAATGTGACTGTGAGTGTGTGTGAGTTGTGATGAGCATCAAGCCTGAAGCAGTGAGGAGAAGCCACCTTCTGATCGGCATGTCACCCCGCCTTTTGTCCTCCCTGGCCGGCGGGGAGACAAAGCCAAGTCAGGGAAGGGAGGAGGACGGTGATGATGCATCTGTCACCCACTGTGACTGACTGATCATCCTGACAATAGACAAAGCCCTGCCCCTCTCTGAGGCCACGTTTATATGTGCAGCTCTGAATACAAAGCTCACATCCAAACACCAGCTTCTCCCACTGTACCCCAGAAAACAACTAAACCTAACCACTGATCGGTGTCTTGAAGTGTTTACGCCTGCCTGCCCACCATCGGTGTTGGCCGATTGGAAACGGAGCGAGTAAACAGACAGCGCCCACAAAGAATTTCCCTAAAATCGCAAATAAGCACGTCAAGTTTTGCCTTGATGACTCACAACAGTATGATCTAACTCAGCAGCCGTTTCTTTCAAAGCATGCTTAACTGGTAGAGGAAATAACAATAATGAAGCCGCTCCCAAAAAAACGGGAAGAAAGGGAACAAATCACAGCGTTTCATTGAACTGATGTGATTGATAGCACACAGGCTAAAGTAGCGTCCGCTGCTTCAAACACATTTCCAATGTATTACCTGTTTGAATCGCGAAATAACCCCGAGATGTAACTTTATTAAACGTCACTCTGATACATCGGGCGGAATAACTGGCTCATTTGAGACTCACAGACACCGCTAACGTTAGCAAGTTGAGTGCAAACTTGCGGCAAGTAGTTGTCATTAGCTAGCAAAATAAGCTAGCGAACGTTAACTTGCTTACGTTGATTTAGTTAGTCAACTCAGGTGATTGGAAAAGTGAATATCCCAAGTTAATTTTAGTTTCTCCACGTTGTGCACCACTCGGTTTTGCCATTGAGTTTGATATTAGTGTGTGTAGACACAATTGCTGACTATCGTTCACCTCCAATACGAGATCAAAACTTGGCTTGGGAAAAAAAAGTTGGATCAAAGCTAGCAAAGCTTATGATACGTTAGCCAACGGCAGACCTCCTCTCTCCCGTAATTCGGCTAAAAAACAACTGTTGATCACCCGGCATCTAAATTCAATACAAAGCGTGCCATTTTTAGATTCACAGTCAGTCCCACATCTAACTGATAAACACACAAGCATCCCGGTCAGCTCCCAAACGTATTTTGTGTGCTAAGACAGCCAACTAGCATGCTAAGCTAGTTAGCAATCCTTCAAGCTAGCAGCCAAGACGGGTGCTCGGTGGAGACATCGCCAGAGCAAACTGGATTACAGGACACCCTGGAAAAACAAAACAACTCGACTGTCTTGAAAGCCGACGCTAACTCACCATATCTTTTGGGCCGCGTCAGTTTCAATTGTTAGTCCAGAGATGTAAAACCATAAACTAGTTTCGGAAATTCCAAGGAAAAAATCAAAATAGAGTACTTATTTCGGCGTTCAGGGAGCTTGTTGCGCCTCCGCCTAGCTATGTGTTGCTAATGCTAAGCCAGCTAAAGCCAGGCTACACGTATCTCCTCCTCCAGAACATGGCGGGCAAAGCGGGAGGGGGGGAAGCTGGGAAGGGTGTGACCAAGGCGGCTTGACTTGCCAGGGGCGCAGAAAATCCCTTTACTCCCTGGTGAAAACTGCAGTCATGTCAACCATGAAGTCATAAATGTAACGTTACAGCAACAGGGCAGACCTGTTTCACAGTGCCATATAGAGTCACCATCATGGTAGTTCCATATATTTCATCCCAAATTTTCACAAGCATGACATGCAGGGTGGGCCTTATTTCTGGGAGAGTACAGTGCTGTTAACAGTGTGTCCTTTCAGATGGAAAACTACAAGAATATGCTGTTAAAACACACTTCCTGTCTGCTTTGTTTCAGCTGTTAGTGTCTGAGCAGACCGTTCAGGTTAAGCAGGTTCCTTTCAGGAAACTACTCCTTAAATTTTCTGCCATTACCACGAAAGTTGTACCAGCCACATGGCATAAAATAGGTTGGCTTTGTATGAAATCAAGTGCATGTCATGATTTGTCAGCGTCAAGGACAGCCTGGTGTGTGTGTGTGAGTTACAGGTGTGTCTGTACAAGCCACAAACATTGCAGGACAGCATTCCATCACTCAGACTTTTCCACTGTCTCCGCATAACCATCTCATCATTTAAATACAGGGAGGGACACGGTTTCACACATTTCAGACACACATGCATCACACACTGTTGTTTATTCAAATCAGGTTCTATGAATAGACTTGAAAGCTTCCCTGAAAAGTGTACAGCGAGCTATGAATAGACGTCTACGTGTGTTGATCGAAGGTGCGATGCTTAAAAATAGAGGTAGGGATCAAAACGTCACAGTTTTACAGCACATGCAGAGAGGTTGCCAACACCTGTACTGCAGTATGACGGCCAATGTGGTGTCTGTAAACTTTTTT
>JAPZEB010000009.1:19170815-19182433 GCA_029783705.1 Chaetodon striatus | reverse complement strand
AATCAGGTTCTATGAATAGACTTGAAAGCTTCCCTGAAAAGTGTACAGCGAGCTATGAATAGACGTCTACATGTGTTGATCGAAGGTGCGATGCTTAAAAATAGAGGTAGGGATCAAAACGTCACAGTTTTACAGCACATGCAGAGATGTTGCCAACACCTGTACTGCAGTATGACGGCCAATGTGGTGTCTGTAAACTTTTTTGGCTCACTATTAATATGCTGTACTTCCTGACAGGCAGTGAGATTTTATTTTGGTCCTTTTCTTCTTTTACCTTCTGTGTCTTTATCATCTCACAGGAGCTTCACTGTCTCTGCTATGTTCAGAGCACGGGATAAGCCAAAGAAAGCCTAAGCCAATTGTGTCCGTCGGCCCGGGCATGAGAGTGAGAAAGGGAAAGAAAGACAGACTTGGACGTCATGGTGTGAACAGGCTGTTTAAACAATACCTTTCTGTTATCAGGCACACTGGTTTTATGGCTTGAAACAGAACAGAGTTGACATTTGCAAACCAGGATGTAAGAAAAACACTGATTACTGTTGTTACTGATTATTAACTAACTCCAGACGTTCACCAAAATTGTTTCACCAGCAGTGTTTTTTACATACTGATAGTAACCCAAACCTGGCAGTCCTTCTCTCTATCATCTTGGATCATCTTTTTTTTGGTGTGAATTCAGTAGTCTGAGCTGATGACTCACCGCCATGGACTTAAAGGCATCCACATTAAAAGCACAACTCCTGAAACACAGTGGAAGAGTCAATATTTAGCTCAGATATGATCTTATTCAGAAGAGGATTATGAACCAAAGCTGGTTTGTTCAACAACACAAGAGGTGACCGAAGACAGAGGTCATTATGTTTTTGTGTTACTGAATATATATATATATATATATATGTGTGTGCATTTATGTGTGTGTAAATGTATAATTATAGAGAATACATAATAGCATTTGTTTCATAGTGCTTTTTTATCATGTTATGCAAAGGCAAAAGACACTAACTTCATTTTAAAGGTTCTAGTGTGTAGGATTTAGGGGGATACAAAGTCAGAGTATGGGTTTCTTAGGTGTGTAATAACCTGAAAATAAGAATCATTATGTTTTTGTGACCTTAGAATGAGCCATTAATATCTACATATATATTACATATTTCATTTTTCAATATTTTAATACCTTAAGTACTCGTGTTAAACACTGTAGCATAATGCAGATTTTATTTTTATTTAAATGCACATTGACATTTCTATTTTATTTTATTGTTTTCTATTTACATTCTTCTTTTTCATACTCATATTCTTACTTCTTATAATTCTCTATTCTTTACATCAGAGTGATTATAACGAATCATAATTCCCCCCTCAGTATTTCCAATTCTGATTCTGATACGTAGAGTGTCATGTTGCACCGCTATGTTTCTACAGTAGCCCAGAATGGACAAACCAAACACTGGCTCTAGATAGGTCTATTCATGTTGTCACATCAGCCACTGTAGTTAGCACCCACTTTTTGATGAGCAGTGTCTTGAAAACATTTATTTTTTTACCATGAAACTGTTTACATCAGTGTATTTACCAGTTTAAAAGAGAAGAGACCTTTGCGGATAACTCGGCTCCCAGTAAAAACCTCCTGAACAATCAACACTGAAGGAATTCTAACTGGTAGAAGTTTCAGCTGGTTGCAATGTACAACAATCGTCACCAGTAGATGCCACCAAATCCCTGTAAATCTTACACACTCTTTCCTCAAGAAATGTTCTGTCACATGGACAAATATCCCATGTCATCTGCATTGTTTTTTGTGCAAGAAAATAGTGGAAAGAAACCAAGACAAAATCCCATAACTTCACTCAAGCTTCTCTGGCTTTGTTTTGTTGCGCTTAGACTGCTTTGTACCCATGCATGAAGTTACTGCTTTTGGTGTTGCAACTTGTGGTTTTGAGGGTTAAGAAAATAATACTGTAAGGTTTTGTTTTAATTCAGTACGAATAGTAGTTTACCAAATTTATTCTTGGTGATGTGAGCAGGTAATGTATCAGCAAAAGACAATCAAAGTAAAGTGGTTTTAAAATAGCCTCCAGATTGATAGATTTATTCTTAGTCATATTATATTAAGAGGACAGTATCGTGAAATATCACTACTGTAATCAACCACAAAGTGAAAGTTAATGCCTCTTGCTTTGGCATGACCCCTTATTATTTTGCAAACAATGCAAACACAGAATACCTTAACTCCCGAATTAAGTTTAGGATCAAAGGTCATGTTGTGAGCTCAAGATTCTTATGTAGATATATAACTTCATTTTCTTAAATGCCACATGTCCAATATTATGCCAACAATTCATTTCGCTGCACACCAACACACCTTTAAGGTTATTTTTCTACGCTCTGCACTGTGGTGAGTTAAGGTCTTTTGCTTTTGTAAGTCAGGCTGTCCGAGTGTTATCATATTTCCCTAAAAGCCTTATCAAGCCGCCTCAAGCTGGTGCAAACCTGAACTGTGCTGCTCCACTGAAGGCAAAATATTTGAAACGTGAATGCAGTGAAGGTCAGGAATGTCTTACAATGTGTGGATGCCTCCTGCAGATCAGATGGTATCATGCCCCTGCAGGTCCGGTTTCAGCCAGTAGAGGTCAGGAGTGTTCTACTTTTATCACAAGACTTGATCACACTGTCGTGTGGAGGTAACTTGGGAGGTCCTGCTAACTGAACCCCTGCAGCCATGTATGTCCTTTAATATGTGATTAGCGCTGGTGACCCTTAATTTAAAAAGTCATTAAAGCTAATTAACATTAAACACCACAGCCTGCCTGCTTTCATATAATTACCCCCATTCACAACACTCATACCCTATTAGAGACTCACTGAGCCCTTAGCTTTACTATCTGCACCCTTAGGTCTAATACACTGACCGAGGCTGTTCCTGTTCACATAGAAGTATAATTAGATGCGCAGCCACCAGCACAGGATTGGTTTAGAAGCATGAGGTTGTCTCCTAAGCATCTAACCAGGACTGTAAAATCTACACCATTATTAATCATTATTATTATCATTACCAGTGTCACACTCCAGCGATTCAAACACAGACTGCGGTAAATCACAGTTAGAACTGCAGCCACACATGCGAGTCATGTTCATTTGAATATCATTCGGCAGCATGTGTGAGCATAGCGGTTCACATAAGGAAACTTGCAGGCAGACAAACAGGTCGTGGTAGTCGCTGCATAAATTACTGATGCATCAGTTTCAAAAGCTACAAAGTTATGTAATGTGGAAAAAGGGAGGAAAGACTGGCAGGATTCAGTCTTTGGCCTGCAGTGGAACACGTGGCTCCAAATCAGCAGAAAAAGCAGAAGAAGACAGAAAGCATGAAACAGGATCATGTGTAATACCTGCCACTCCTGCCAGCTTATTAGCTAAATCTTTTGATACATGCAAATGGCATTATGCTTGCTGCGGGCTGATTCTACCTGAAGTAGGTGAGCAGGAATTAAAAGTGCTTTAACTGTTTTAACATTCACCAGCACAGTCACCAGAAGAAACTGTTCTGCAAACCATGGATACCATACTTATGTATGTCACACACATATCAACATAGTTCTGATTTAATGTTTATGAGCTATCTTTGTCACAGAGATGAAGGTAATGGTGGATAATGTGACACCTAGGCAAAGTGGCTGTCAAACTGTAGAACACTGTTCAAGACCAACAAACAACAAATTTTGGTGTTTGTTAGTAAGACAATGGTGACATTTCCAACCTTGATTTTGCAGCAAAAGCATGTTATTTTCTTTGAGATGTCAACGGCATTTCCAGCCATGATAGTACCATCAAGAGCAGATGTTTTGTAGTAAGACCATGGCAGGATTTGCAGCTGTGACTGTGTCACTAAAAGTGGGTGTTAGCGAGACTTCTTGCAGACATTGACAGAATATACAGTGGGGATTTTACTACAAAAAGAACATATTTTGTTAGCAAGACATCAGCGGCATTTCCAGCGTCGACTGTGCCCCCAACAGCAGGTATTTTTTAGCAAGACATAAGCAGCATTTCCAGCCTTGATTGTGCCACCAAAAGCGATGTGTTTTTCTAACGAGATATCAGCCACATTTCCAGCGGCGATTGTACCCTCCAAAAGTAGGTATTTTTTAGAAAGATGTTGGTGGCATTTTCATCCATGATTGTGCAAAAGGGAGGTTTTTTGGTTGTTGTTGTTTACAAGACCTCCCAGCATTTCCAGCTGTGATTGTGCCCCCAAAGTGGGTATTTTTTAGGATATCTGCAGTATTTCAGTATTTCATCCGTGAATGTGCCATCAAAAGTGAGACCTCACAGCATTTCCAGGGGCCACTGTGCCCCTAAAACTGTGCATTTTTTAGAAATTTTCATCTGTGATTGTGCCATCAAAAGTGAGTTTTTTGACAAGACCTTGTGGCATTTCCAGTGATTTTAATACCAAAAGTAAGTTATTTAGCAAGATATCTATGGCATTTCCAGCACCGGTTGTGGCCCAAAAGTGGTTATTTTGTGCCATTAAACTGAGTTGTTTTTATGAGGCCTCACAGCATTTGCAGAGGCGAATTTGCTACCAAAAGGAAGTTTTCAGCGAGACACCTATGGCATTTCCAGCCCTGATTGTGCCACCAAACCTGGTGTGTTTTTTAACAAGATATTGGCAGCATTTGCAGGGGCAATCGTGCGCCTAAAACTGAGCATTTTTTAGAAAGATATCAATAGTTTGTTTGATAAGACCATGCGGCATTTCCAGTGGTGATTTTGCTACCAAAAGTAAGCGTTTTTTAGCAAGACATATATGGCATTCGCAGCCACGGTTGTGCCACCTAAAGCAATGTGTTTTTAACAAGATATCAACGGCAATCGTGCCCTAGAAAGTGGGTATTTTTTGGAAAGATATTAGTGGCATTTCCAGCCGTGACTGTGACACCAAACATGGGTATTTTTTTAGAACATTAGCTGCATTTTCATCTGTGATTGTGCCTTTTTTGACGAGTCCTAATGGCATTTCCAGTGTTGATTTTGCTACCAAAAGTAAGTTTTTTGGCGAGACATCTATGGCATTTCCAGCCATGACTGTGCCACCAAAATGGGGTGTTTCAAGCCAAAACATAATCTTTTCCTAAACATTACCAAGTAGTTTTGGTGCCTAGAGTGTTCAAATGTATGGAAACATAAAAGTTTTAGCATACTCACTACATAGTGACTTACAAATGTTACATATCTATGATTTGCAGCAACATTTACCTTAGCACCTGGGTTGCATTTACACATTTGGAGCACACATAGCTGATGTGAGTTTAGCGTGAACCCTCTAGTTACCAACAACCATCAGTATCCAGTACACACATACTCTGATACGTGATCATGGAAAACCAACAAAATTACATCCTGAAATCTATTATTCAAGGACTCTTAGGGAATCAGTCTGCCTTTTTGTTTGCACACCATGCTGTCGTTTTCAGCCCATCACTGTTGTTAACAGACTCTCTGGTGGTTACCATTCACCCCCAAACTAACTGATGTGATCTGAACCAACAGTTACAGAGGAAACATTAATAATACACACTGTTAATCTTACCCTGCTGCAAAGAGCCATAATAATACAAGCGCTGCCAGCTTTATCTGCATAACTTGATGCAAAATGTGATTTTTTTTAATGTTTAATTTACAATAAATCATTATAGCTTTCACCCACCATGGTTTGAGCATCACCGAAAACACTCTTATCCTTGTGAAAGTGCTGATGCAGACAGAGGTCAATGATGTTTCTACAAAAAATCTCTATAATTACAGACAGGCTGTGAGTAATTACTATTTTACTTGACACAAGTTTTCAAGGGTGAGCACAACAGCGGGTCTCCTTTACACACTTTATCAGGGTTTCTCCAATATTCTGTGTATCAGCTTTTCAATGTTTTAAATGAACAAACCCTTCTCATTGGCTTCTTATGCTGACTCAGTGATGAAATATGTCACTCAAACAGGAACAGAAGAGTGAGCATCTGCTCCATCTGCTCAGTGTTTGAGGAGATCCAAAGGTTTCTAACTGAGTTCACAAGAATCCTTCAAGCCAACTTAAGCTATGAATAAGTAAATAATCAGATCATTAAATCTGAATTCCTCGCAAAACCAGTGAGAGGAGGGAAGAGAAAAGTGGGATTACAGAGAGTGGAAGAGAGAAATGGGAGATAAAAAAGTATCAGGAGGACAATTTAATGTGAGGGGAACAAGAGGGGAAGAGAGTCGGTGGACACAGACGAGAGATTTTTTTTTTTTCTGGTAACAGAGAAGAAGAAAAGAGCAAATTAATGAGGAACTGGGCCTTCAGACTAAACAGATGGAGAATGGTAGAGTTGTCGCTGTCTTTGAAGGGAAGTTGAGAGACTTTGTGCCCACCTGCTTTTCCGTCGTTGCCCACTTGCTTCCGTTCTCACACACACACACACTCGTACAAATCTGTGTGTGCCCTCTGCATCAGTGCCTCTGACAGGATGAAATGTTTTCATCACTCAGGCAGAAAAGCTTGCATACTAGATGTGCCTGTGTGTTGTGGGTAGCACACATTGCATGCACAACTGCAGGCTACTGATTTTGTTTCCACACGGGCAATGAAATGTTAGCTAAACACTTCATTCAATAGATTTTTTGAGTAAAAAATTCCTAAGTATTCATAGACAATGTGCCACTGGGCAGTCGATGCAATACAATGATAATAACTACGTGGTCTTAACACTCACTGTTAAAAACATCCGGTGTTGTCTTCACTGGAAATGGACACAGGAAGTGATGTAAGCGCGTCAGCTGAGTCAAGTGAACAGAAGAAAAGGGTATGGGGAGTGAACACCACCGTGGCTGAGGAGACAAAGAACAGAACCACCTACAGAAAATTCAACTTGACAAAGAACGAAATACAAAGGAAAAAAAACAACAACCAAAAAACAAAAGTAGCGCCCACGCCGTTTGTTTGAGAAGTGAGGCAGGGAAGTGTCAACAGGAACACAACAGCAGTGACCAATTAGAACAAAAGTGCCTACAGACATGGAACAAATTAGCTTCATAAGCGTACAGGTGGGTGCACATCTCTGGAGATTGTACTGATTTCTAAATCTGATGCTTCGTCAGCTTTAATTTACACATAACCTTAATTTAACCGAATATTCCTGTTCAGCATTTATAATACAACTATCTGTGGTGCTTTACTTCCTTGTTAAGATTCTACATATGTCCGAATGTGTAGGAACTCATTACAAACATAAAGGGAAAAAAAAAAGTAAAGCTTGTGCTTTGGCCCTCGAGCTGAACCGCAGTTCCACTTCCTCTCCCTCTCTTCCTCTTCTATTCTTCCACCACCACACATCCAGCCCTCCTGTCTTCCTCTTGCAGTCCCTCTTCTCATGGCTGAGTCAAGTGACCAGCTGACTGGGGATTTCCTGGACAGGTCATGCTATTGAAACCACAGTCGGTCTATGCTTTCCTGCTGTTCTGCTTTGTCCAGATCTATTTAGTTCTCCTCATTTCTCTCACCTTTTCTCTTCTAAATATTCATCTCACAGTGTTTCTCACATTTTTCTTTGTGTTTTTAACATGCTAACTAGTTTTAAATACTGTATATTAAAATGAAGGGGAATCAGTGCTTCAGAGTCTCAAGAATGTTCATGTTTTGGGGGTCTACAGATGGATTGCACTGCAGGATAATTTCACGAAGAATAAATAAAAACACATAACTCAGGATTCTGAACAGCTACTGACAGCAGCAACATTTCTCATGGCATATTTTGACAAGGCAAAAGGGCGAATGCTCTCTCATTCTGTGACAGCTCGTGGCCTCGATGTGCAGTGTGGAAAATTTAGACCTCGTGAAAAAGAGCTGAAGTTTGCACGTTGTATCTTACACCAAAAAGAGATTAACTATCATTGTAAAGTATCATATTTTGTGTGAGTACTGATATACCTGTTTGTGCAATATTCTGCACTTTTCAGAGCAAACATCAGTGACTTCTTTAGCTTATTCACAACACCTGAGTCTGCTGGGTTTTATTACTGAATACTGTTGCGTGTCTTGGCTGTATTCAAGTTCTTTCATTCACTGTGAGTGTTTGCAGTGCAAATGGCTTGATGTGTGTTAATCACAAGAGGATGAAGAACAAGAAGAACTTGTTTCATTTAGTTCTGACTATCAACCATCTCTACTGGAGTCAGAGACTTGTAGGGGAAAACCATCCTGACCAGTCACATTGTGTGTGGTCTCTGCATGGTGTAAGTGACATCACTGTTGGAGACTATTTAGGGACACACAGAGGACTTCTTAGGTTTATTAAGTATAGTTTATCTGTAATTTGAGAACAGCCTGGTCGCCATAAGAAAATGTTGCCATTGTAAGTTTCTGCAAAGGACAGGATGGTAGATGACGCGACACATAGGCGAGATCGCTGCCAAGCTACAGACCACTATTCGAGACCAACAAACAACAAAACCATTTGTTTTTTTAATGAGACACATCATCGCATTTCAAGATGATTGTACACCCAAAACTGGGTGTTTTTAGTGAGTTTTTTAGCCAGACATCTGTGGCATTTCTAGTGGTAATTGTGCCACCAATACTGTGTTTTTTCATGAGACATTGGTGGCATTTCCAAAACCAGGTACATTAAGCCAAAACATGACCTTTTCCCAACTCAACCCAAGTGTTTCTTGTGCCTAAACATAGCCACACGTCAACTATAGTGTTGCTAAAACATAAAGAAACATGAAGTTCCAACATATCCATATTTGTTCTGGTGGTTTGTTGACAATATATACTATAAATCAACATGTTTTCTTGACACTCAGATCTCCATTTGTCTTCCAAACCAGCAGGTTAGTTGTGTACTGCCATACTGGAAGAACAATTTCAGAAATATTCTCCTCACTGCCTCTGCAGCCTGCAGACTTTTAAACTTCTGTTTTGGTTAAATCTTGCAGGTGAAGTGAGGAAAAATGAAGTTGCATTTAGGCTTCAGTTACACCCACAGTGTGTCAGTGTAATTTTCTCTGATCCTGAGTGTGTCCCTCCAGTATTGAGATGAAAAGCTCTTCTCTGGCAAACCTTATTTTGACTCTCCACTATTTCCAACTTGACTCCGGGGCACTTGTGAATTCAACTCAGTGAATGAATAAAGTTGGGTTATGTGATCTGTCCACTGTTAGCTACCTGCTGCTGCTGTCAGGCTCACAGCAGTAAGTGAGAGAAGCCAAAATGTAATGTACAAGCTCAAAGCTGGCTACATCCTCCATCCTTTACGCTTTTTCCTAGACTTGCAAATGTTCATCCAGCTGCCCAGTTACCCTTTTTGCCATGTGGGTGTGTGCGAATGAAAGTCTCTGATTGGTGGACGCAACTTCTCTTTCACTGCTCCAAATGTTACCCTTGATGCCTTGCAAATGCTACATGTCTGCTTAATCTCATAGAAATAGGTGGCATGGCCTTTTAACAATACATTAAGAGGTGGTGGTCATAAAATGTGTTATATTTTCATGGTGACAACACAAAAACAATGCCAATGCAAAGTCAGTCATGACTGGTTGCAGTTTGGTTGTGAAAGGGTTGCAGTTTTAGGTTTAGAGAAAGAAAAATACTTGGTTATGTTTAGAGAACAAAAAATACTTGGTTAGGAAAAGATTGTGGTTTTGGTTAAAATAGCTATGTATGGAACATAAATAAAGTAAACTTACATACTTTGTCTAGTTACATAAAATGCATACAGTCACATAACTACATTGACGTTTTATACAGGCTACGCACAGCAGTCTCCTGGTTGAAAGTACGTTTGTACAGGTCTTGTCTTTGTCTTTTGGCATTGTTTCGTGTTGCCAGAATATGATTGTAAGACATGTCTTTCTCACCACCACGTAATGTATTGTTTAGACTTCATGTCCATTTCACGTTTTTCCAATGCAATGTTTCCTCAAAAAACAGTTCATTTAACATCGTATGAAAATGTACACACAGCAGTACAAATTAGTCGTCCATGAATCATATTACATCCTTGACGTAAAGTTACGTAATTAATGTAAAGTGATTAATTATGTAATTATGGAGGTTAGGTTTAATCAAGTAAAGTGATTGTGGTTAGGTTTATCAAAAGAAACATGATGAGGACATACCTTAAAATGACTTAAAGTTCAGTCAAAGTTCACGCGGTTCTGAACACCAGTCCTGTGTAAAGTCCAAAAATGACGCCAAACTGGACCATGTAGGACCACTTTTCTCTATACTCACGTCACTATTTTTGTCACGTAATCGCAGCCTTCCAATATACATGGGTTATGCATATATTACTGGTTCTGGTGTGGGAAATGTACAAATTTTGGTGCATTACTTTTGGTAGGAAATCGTACTAACAGTGCATGAGAACAGCAGCAACATGCAGCTGAAGGCCTTAAAAGCTAATAAGTGGACCTCTGATATTATTTTTCTTACATACACTACATCAAAAATGGACTCCAGTGCCTATAGTGAAATATATTTAAACATAAAAGATATTTGTTAGGTTGCCAACAATTTACGGTGCAGCATTTACAGTACTTTTGTGATTGATGAATAGTGTCTTTTACAAACCTGCAATTAAGTTCTTAAAGGCACTTCTTTGATGTTTCACAAAGTTCTTTGAAGTATCTCAGAGACACAAAGTTAAAAATTAACATTTGTAAGACCGTTCCAGGGTTTTTAGACAGTCGGATGAGACATTTTTACAATTGCAACTGTAAAATTGCAGGTATAAACACACTTGAGATTCATGATCACTCCTAGATCTGTAAGAATGCAAGAAAAAAAGAGTTTGGCATGTTTCAATACTAAAACATTTAGATATCAGTACTGCTTCTAATTTTAAATGTTTTCTTACCTTAGATGAAAGCATTTCATCACTCTCTACCAGTGAAAAAAGTAAAAGCCCTA
Organism: Chaetodon striatus; assembly: GCA_029783705.1. Classification (NCBI taxonomy): domain Eukaryota; kingdom Metazoa; phylum Chordata; class Actinopteri; order Chaetodontiformes; family Chaetodontidae; genus Chaetodon; species Chaetodon striatus. The sequence continues at coordinate 19,171,482 of JAPZEB010000009.1, read as the reverse complement.
GGGATGCTTTTAAAAACTGAAAATCACCCAGTAACACACTGGTAAAGTCTTCATTCGTAATGTTTCTAGATATATTCGTATCACCAGACAGGTCGGACAGATGTGTGAAATGGTTTAAATATGTACAGTCCTGCTGTACAGTATGTGTGCAGTGTGTGAGGTTAGGAATTTATGATTATCTTTTACAGGCCTCTGAGCAGCTGTTTATGCACTATAAAGGTGCTTCAGGTAAGAGTTTCATGTCAGAATCCAGCTGTCTCATCAGCTTAAATAATGAAATGGGTTCGCAAAAGAGAAGAGTGTCCACGTATCAATAACTGAATTTCTTAACAACATTCTAAATGGTTCCAGTGGTCTCTGAAGGTAAGGGACGTTTTTTTTATTGCCATCTTTGCCAGTTACTGAAACCTTTACTGCATTAGACAGTCCCTCTGGCATCTTGCGGCAAAAAAAACCCCTTGAATTTGTGGCCAATTTTGTAAAAAAAAAAAAAAGAGAAATCCAATAAAAAATGAGGAATTTCTTTGAGATTTTTTGCAGGAAATTGCGGCAAATCACAACAATTGTGGCTAATGACAAAAATTGCAGCTCATGACAAATATTGAAAGTCAGGAGAAAAAAAATGTGATTTTTTTTATTACTGCCTCCAAAAAATAAGTCATGTAAT
>JAPZEB010000009.1:19149249-19161134 GCA_029783705.1 Chaetodon striatus | reverse complement strand
GACATGCAGGTTAATCAGTGACTCTAAATTGGCTGTGGAGTCAATGTTAGTGTGAATGGTTGTCTGTCTCTATGTGTCAGCCCTGTGATAGTCTGGTGACCTGTCCAGGGTATATAGGCTCCAGCTCCCTTGCGACCCCTAACAGAATAAGTGGTTAACGAAAATGAATGAATGAATGAATGTCACATTAAGGTCGAGGAGGGGTACCATGTTTCATTCTTACAGACATCACTTTAGTCAGGCTATTGTCATGCACTGCTCTTAGGTATACCTACAGAAAGTAATTAATCAGAATTCGTATATTACCCATGTAATTATGAAGGCAGCCATCATGTGAGGAATCCTTCAGGATGCCCAAACATGATTCTTTTCCTAAACATAACTAAACCGACAACGGGGCTAATTCTTTAGATCTCCTAAGATGAACCAGTGTATGAGGATGCATGGTCTCAGTCCAACATGGAAGTATTTCATGGTGTTATAGGTCTATGTGTGAGGATGTTAGGACTGGGTGTCACTTTGACATGTTGTCACGGTGACAACAAATTGATTTTATCATAAGCAGTCACCCCTGTTACCTCCTTTGTGATTTAATATGCTCTGGTGTTGCATTTCTCAGGCTCCATTCCCAGCAAAATACATAAATACAATAAAAAATGTAATGAACCATCAGAAAGCTGTTATTGGGTTATTGAACATTGCGGCCTTAATATCATTCCAGTCCAATCCAATTATGAGAAAAGCACGCTGGGGATTGGGCTACAGCCACGGTTTTTAAAAAGACTGAGGTCAAGGTGAGGATGCAATTTTTAGATAATCAGGTAATTAAGAGGATTAAAAAGCTTTATAAAGCCAAAGAAGTAGGATCATTTTCTCAGACCATAAAGGAACGATTAAGTCTTGACTTTAATCATCAAATTTTTTTATTGTTTTCACTGGACAGTGATTGAATTCAATTGATCTTTTAATAAGTTATGTATTATTTGTAGGCCTAAATATATTGAGCTAAAGAGAACATACTGGAATTAGCCTATAACATACCCACCAGTGTACAATGGATGCTTACAAACCCACAGCCTTCTATGTTTATGCAAAACATGGCCAAGTTACATTTGTAAGTTATCATGTAGCACATATGTTGAAAGTTTCAACAATGCTGTGGTCAACGTGTGTTTAGCTTTCGGCACAAAAAACACTTGGTTATGGTGAGAAACATATCATGTTTGGGTTTAAAAAATTGGGTTTTGGTGGCCAAATGCTGGCTGGAGAGGCCTCTCATGGTGACAACTTTGATCATTCCATAAGTTTTTATATGACAGACACTTTTAGTAATGAGTGAATCTTCAAGCGTTTATATATATTAATTTTGACTTGGATGGCATATATCCCAATCCTCACTTGGAGAAAAAAAAAAAGTGTTGCCGAGCGTTGTTCCTGTGGGTACCGGCAACACTAAACACCTGAGCTTGTCTGAGAAGGACTAAATGCACAAACACTGCAGCCTGTTTTATTTTGTTCTGAAAATATCAGTAAGCAATCTCGTTCTGTGGACGATAAACAAGGTTAACGAGAAGCCCCGAAGCCGGAGGGCAACGAGACTACTATTTGTGTCACCACTAATGAGGAAATACAGTGAATGCTGGACGGAGCAGTGGGTGACAATAACCCCGCCCACAATTAGGAGTACTGTTTGTGGTGGAGACGCTAAGTGGACCTAGGGTCTAGGTACCATGTCTGAAGGGTTATTTTTGGTTTCAAAGGTACCATACTTGAAGTGTTTGGTGGAAATGGGGCTTTAGAGTCACTACTTAATCTAACCTGAATGTCTAGAAAGCCGGAGAACCTGGAAAAAACCCATGCTGACACCGGGAGAACATGCAAACTCTGCAAAGAGGGGCTCCCCCACCCTGGGGTTCGAACCTCCCTTTTGCTGTGAGGTGACAATGCTAACCACTGCACCACCATGCTGTCACTGTCATGGTAAAAACTTTTAATGGCGTAATCCTGGCATTGACATAGCAGTGTCTTTGAAATAAACAATGACTTTTTGTGGCACTATACTATACTATAAGTAGGCTTATATACTACTAGATTTGTTTATATGATACACATGAAATGTACAAATGTAATGCATTTGTGGTTTGCGAAAAATGCCAACATTTTCCTCTGGTGTCTGGGTTGTATAAAAGCTCTCTGGGTCTGCATTAGAGATGTATTGCCCACAGACAGAATAGAGGGGGCCTTGTTTAAGTACAGTTTCTGTTCAGATTACTTTCTGAAAGGTGGTTATGAAAGAATATGTGGCTGGGGACTAGCTTCAGACTATGCCAGTGAATCTGTCCCAATGGGTTATTTAGTAGCTTATTTTTGGAAAGTGGAGCAAAGTGATGCCAACCTAGACTCTTATAGACAGAGATGAGGAATCCATTTTGCTTAGCTGGGCTTTCACAGTTCTCTTTGACTCAGCAGCAGATTCACCCAAAGGATGTGTTTATGTCTTCCCTGTGTCTGAGTCTTCCACAAAGCTGTAACATAGGTCTAGTCTGAAAAAGAAAAAGACACCTCTAAAGAAAAAGAGCTCAGGTACATCTGCACAGTTAAAAGGCGGCATGATGTATTCCTGGTTTTTGTTGGTGGGGTATTTTTCAGACTTCTCGCTGACAAGGGACATAACTTTCACTTTTTCTCAAATGGAAAATCTCACTTCCTCATTCGCACTCTGTCACAATCACTATCAATATCAGTCCTTCCACCTACACGTAACACTCACAGCTGAATGTAACAACTGTAAAAGCTGTGCACTGTCTCTGTGAGTCATCAAAGGACACTCTAGGAAATCAGTAACAGGAGCAAAAAGCATACGGTGCACATGGAGGGAAAGTGGATACACTCTCACAACAGCCACAACATGATATCTGAAGCTGGAATGCACCTTTGTTTATTTTACTTCTGTGGTCATTTTGTTTATCAAGAGCTTGGACCAGCTTTTCTCCCTGAAACAGTACTTTTTTAATTTTCTTTCACTCAAAGTGTAAAAGCAGTCGCCACTTTCTTTTTGATTGCTGGATGTCTCGTCGTCTGATAGAGCTCAAGGTTGTTTCACCGCAGCTCAGCCCTCTGTGCTTTTGACGTATTGTTATTTGAACTGTATGGTGGTACGCCCACGCGTGCAGACACATACATACAGAACATTTGGTTTTCCTGTGGCATTAATCTTATCAGGTGACGGTCACATGTAGAACAAAAGACATTGTCTTCGCTTTCACATTTGGATCTGGTTTGTCTATAAACCAAATATATGTATATATATATATATATATATGTGTGTGTGTGTGTGTGTGTGTGTGTGATAGCTTTAGCTCTGTGCATTCACTCTTGTCCTTCAGGGAGGTCAGTCAGAGTGTCTTTCCTTGAGATAATTATTGTTATAAAAATGACTAACTCCTGCCCCCTACTACCACTGGCCCACAGAGTAATGACAAAGTGTGATGACTATGATATCACTACAGATATATTTAAAATGTTGCCAGTTTTTTGGCCTTAAAAACCCTCCTTGAATGTGTAACACTGTAAATCTGCTGGCCGACATGGTTTGCATGTGCCCACTAAAACAGACTGAGCCGTTTGTCTGTTGTTGTGGCGTTTCACTGCGGATGCCACCATTTTTGACATGGCCTCTGATATCACTGACTCATGCTTCCAGTGCCCGATGGCTCATCCAGCAAAGTGCTGAATCAGGCTGTTCATTCAGCGTCCTCGTCATCACTCATCATTAGACTTTTTACAGGGTCATTACTCCAAAGAGGAACCATAAAGGGAACTGACCCTTCAGGCTGTGCTTATTTTACAGATATATAATCTTCTTTGAGCTTTAAGTAACACACTGAGAGTGCAGTGTCCCATGAATGTCGGCTCTTGGGGGGGCTTGTTAACCCTCTGATAAAACCAAAACATTTAGTATAAAACTGGACAAATAAATGTATGTGGAGAAAAAGTGAAAAAGAACTGAGGGAAGAAATGAGTCAGCGAAGTTATGCAACGTCATTTGGGAATAAATATATGGAGCTGGCAGCAATTAGGTTCATCTTCAGGTGAAATTCTCCTTTAAGTTCTTGCTTAATGCACACCCAAGCCACTAGAGCAGTAGTTGACACTTTGGGAAATACTCAAATACTAAATACTTATTTCCAAAGGAGAGACAGACCATTCTAATAAATTTGAGTGGTATCAGTCTTCTCATCCAGTCCAGTCACCAGAGGAAAATGTTGGTATTGTGTGTTTCTGCAAACCACAGATACATTTGTTTGTTTTATATGCATCATATCAATGTTTCTTAATTGAGTAGTATATGAGCTGTCTTTGCATCTGGAGGTGAAGGGGATGGTAGATGGCATGTCACCTAGGTGAGATACCTGCCAGGATGCAGACCACTGTCTGAAACCAACGGTCAACAAAACTGGTTGTTTTTTAGCAAGTCATTGCTGCATTACCAGCAGATTTTTAGCTACCAAATCTGGGTGGTTTTTAGTGACCCGTTGCTGTGTTTCCACCTGGGATAGTGCCATGAAAAGTGGTTGTTTATTGCCGAGACATTGCGGTGTTTCCTGCTGGACTGTTGCCACAAAAAGTGGCAGTGCCATAATTACCAAGACATTACTGCATTTCCTTCCAGAACAGTGCCACAAAATGCAGTTTTACTTTTACCAAGACACTGCCGTTTTTCCTGCTGGGATTGCGCCATGAAAAGCAAATGTTTATCACCCAGGCATCACTGCGTTTCCTGCCAGACTGCTGCCACAAAAAGTGGTTGTTTTTTGCAGAGACATCACTGCATTTCCTGCCAGGATAGCATAAAAAAAATGTAGTTATTTTTTTACCGAGACATTGTGGTGTTTCCTGCCGGGATAGTGCCACAAAAAGCAGTTGTTTTTTGCAGAGACATCGCTGCATTTTCTGCCAGGATAGTGTCACAAAATGCACTTGTTTTTTACCAAGACACTGAAGTGTTTCCTGCTGAAATAATGCCATAATTACCAAGACATTGCTGCGTCTCCTGCCAGGGTAGTGCCACAAAATACGTTTGGTTTTCACCGAGACACGGAGGTGTTTCCTGCCACGAAAAGCAGATGCGTTTCCTGCCAAAATGTTGCCAAAAAAAGTTGTTTGTTTCATCACTGTGTTTCCTGCCAGGATAGTGTCATGAAAGGCGGTCGTTTTTGACAAAGACATCGGTGCGTTTCCTGCCAGGACAGTGCCACAAAATGCAGTTGTTTTTACAAAGACATTGCCGCGTTTCCTGTCAGGATAGTGCCATGAAATGCGTTTGTCTTTTATGGAGACATTGCTGCATTTCCTGCCTGGACTGTGACATCAAAAGGGGGTATTTTAAATTAAAATGTAACATATCCTTGGTTTGCAGCAACGTACAATGCCAACATTTATCCTGCTGACTGAACTGCTAACTCTGACAAAGGGTACTAGAGGTTTTGGGTATATCCACAATGAAGATGACTTTGCCAAAATGTGTTGTTACCATAGAGCAACTATTATTTCTATGTTATGTTGTTTTACTTTTCATCACCGCTTCTACTTTTGTAGAAGAAAAGTGTGCTTCTTTTTCTTTGTTTCCAACTGTCCAGTTAGGCTTTCACAGCTTGCCCCACAGCTCAATGGCACCAATTGAATACCACAGTTCAGTGACCTAAACACAATTGAGACGGACTTGAGAGGGACAGAGACATAAATACAGAGAGAAATAGAGAGAAGAGTGTAGAATATAAAGAGAGATGAAGAGAGACAGAGGGAAAGAGCAAGCAGCGACTGCAGATCAAATAGACAGGGGAAGGAAGAGCTTATGGCGGGTGGAGGGGGGGTTGCATGATTTAACTTTTTTATTTCTCTGTTTTTTCATATTGACAGTGGAGCTGAAATAAGACCAGCCAGTCCTCTGGGAAATAAACCCCCCAGAGGGTCTCCTCCTTTCTTTTCTCCATCTGTTTTTTCTCTCTTTATTCTGTATATACTTCTCACTGCCTTTTCTCTCTGTCCTTCTCCTCTCTGGTTCTGGTGATGTAGTGGCACATAAACCTCAGTACAAAAGAATAATAATCGCATGTCATCAAATCATGAATGCATGATTTTGTTTAGCCCTACAGGCTCTCCATTTAACAGACTTTAGTTTGAGTCTACAGTACTTACCATGCTACAAACTTAAAGGAGTAATTCAACATTTTAGGAGAGACAGCTGTAGCTGTGATAAAATGTTTGACTTGCATCCAATAGCAAACACTTTTCCCATCTTGGCAACTTTCTCACTAGATTTAGCAACTTTATTTATAAAAAGCGATTAGTGACAAATTCAGCAACATGTCCAAACCATTAGGGAAAAAGAGAGAAATATATTATAGCCTATTATATTGTGATTCATTCCCTTGCGTGCTGCTGAGAGTAATCACACTCCACGGCTCTTCCAAAATCAGCGTGGTGTCTCTCTCTCCTCTTCTGTTGTGCAGTAGGTGTAGGACAAGCAGGGGGAGAGGTGACGCTGCTTGCAGTAGGAGTTTAGTTGTAGTGACTTTCTATGGTTATGGTGGCACTCTTGCTGTCTGGATATGAAGGACGACATAGTGATGCATTACAGTATAAGCGCCATCGCTCTAATGCCATTCCAATGTTCTGCTGAGCGTGTGTCTAAAGAGTGATGCAGGAATGAGTTCTTAAACCTGGACATGAGTTAGGACTTCTGCACTTCCTGTTGCCAGTTTCGAGTTTCTGTTTCGATGCCCGAAATAAGGTCTTTGGTTAAGAGCTTAAGAGATATGCACATTTTGTTCCACATAAAATCAGTAAATACCCCACTTGAGAATCTTGAAGCCTTAATCTTGAAGTCTTAAAAAAGACAGTTGCTAACAAGTGGCTAAATGTGACTACAGAACATTATCATGTCGAATTTACAGCCTTGTTGTGAAGATTATCGTGCGAAACAAAATGTGCATTTTCTGCAATAATCCAAAATCCAACTGAAAAATCCCACAGACTTTTTGACAAGGGAATCAGGGCAACGCATACTTAAATCTCTGTGGTGCTCTATTTAATCTAATTTAGAGAAATTTTAATGCTGTCATTTATGCATGATGATGTTACCAACATTACGACTTTTAGCACCTTTTGGAGCTAGTGCTAGCTACTTTAATTGGAAAAGAGCTGGCAAAGCTGATTGCAAAAAGCAGTCATTAGTCATCATTGTTATTTTAGAAAGTATGCCTATTTGCTTTTTTTGCTAAGAGTTTGATGAGCCAGTTGATACCACACTATTGTCTGTGCGATAAATATGATGCGACAGCCGGCAGCAGTTTTGCTTAGCTTAACTTAGCTTAGCTTAGCTTAGCTTAGCACAAAGACAGATAATGGGCAAGAACCTAAATTGACTCTTGGCAAGAAAGCAAAAAATAATAATTTACAACACATCAAACTATTCCTTTGAGAATTTACCACATACAGCAGCCTAAAAATGCTGACACTCTGTTTCTGCAGAGTGTTAGCATTGCTAACTAGCATAACCAAATTGTTATGGGTGGATTTTGCTGGTCTGAACTTGGACAATCAGCTTGGCAATGTAAGCAAGGTAGAATAAATGTGAACTTTGTAAGGCTGAACAAGACTGCAAAAGTGCTTCAAGTCATAATAGTAATTTTTTCTCACTTAAGTCATTCACACTAGCTGAAGGGTTTGTTAGCCTAATGTCAGTTAGCCAGAAAAGCTGTGGCTCTTTCCCTCTGTCTGTTGAGATTGAACTAAAGTGATCAGATGATTTCTTTCCTTGGAGCATCTCTGGCTCTGAGAAACTATTATATAACTCAAATCTATATTTATTACAGGATTTTTTTTTATTGCCAGTTGCTGATATGGACTCCATCTCCTGAAATTGATCTCAACCGATGACAGCAGCTCTTGTCTGAACCCATCATATCAGTTTATCCAAATTTTCAGGCTGACACGAACGACTTCATGGTTTAAATTCAAAGTATAAAGAGTTAGAAATGATGCGAGCTGTAGAGATGGTGTCTTTTTAGAAGCAAAGTACGTTATTTCTGCCTTTCTGCACAAAGTCAGTGTTTGTTTAGGTATACGGATGATTGTTTTATAATAACTGACTTGAGAAGAGACTCTTTCTCCCTCTTTCAGGCCCATATCGTCTCCGTCTGAAAGGCTCCTTATTGAACCGTCAACACACTTTCGACTAAATTGCTTCCACCACAGATCTTTTATCACTCTTCACCTCATTCGCTCCATCTCAGCTCCCTCTCCGCTCACCCTCACACACACACACACACACTTCCTCACTCTGCCCTCTCTCGTCATCCATCTATGGAAACGGGTGATGGCTAATATATATTGATGCTGCAGGAGGAGCTGAACCTCTCAGTCACTGACACGCTTGGTTGACACACTTTTACAAAATCACACACACCACGCTCAGCCTGTGATACACGAGATAACGGAAAGTCAAACACGGCAACAGACACACGCGTAAACACTGATGTAATCAGTGATTTGTATCGAGCACATGGGCTGACGAGCACCCTGATAACTCCCTGACACGACCATCGGTTACTGATACACTCTCACAGTCACAGAGTTAAATTGACAGCTGGAGGTGTCAGCGCGGCCGTGTGAAGGATTCCAGACATCTGCAGCGGTTTAGAAACTGAACAGCAGATTAGAGAAGGGAGGGGGGGGGTTGGCAGGATGAGAGACAGAGACAGAGAGAAAGAGAACAGGGAAGTGAGACTAGATTGATGGAGAGAAAGTCGAGAGAAAGATGGACGGATGACCTTCACGCGTCTTGAATTGTGCTGGCACCGAGTTAAAGTTTTATAAATAACTTCTGTTCTCATCTACCGTATATCTCTCCCTCTGCATTCTATCTCTACATCTATATCATTTTCTCTCTTTCAGTCTTTCTCATTCTCCCTTAATCTCTCTCTCACCCGTTTCCTTTTAGTTGGAAAAAGAAAATAATCTCTCTATCGCTGTGGGCCTTAATTACACTGGATCAGGGAGATGAGAGGGCACTTGGAGAGTGTGTGTATGTGTGTGTGTGTGAGTTCGTGATCAAGTTGAGACAGATGCTGTCTGTGTTACGCACGCTGCTTCTCTGATGTCTCTGGGTAATAATTAATAAAAACGTCTACATGGCATCACCTAACGTTGATATAGCTGCAACATTACATCTGCTTCCTCTCATCCTCCTTCCCCTTCCTCTTTCACTGACGTCGAGTCAGTGATCCTAATGATGTAAATAACCCCCAATATGAGCAAATGAGGTTTTTAAAACATTTTTATTAACTTCCCATTGTTCATATGACCTCATGATGGCACGTAGGAGGTGTTGCATGACCTCTACTGTGAATTTACGTCTTGCAGTTTATCTCTTCCTGAGAAGGTGTTGAGGCTGAGATAATTGCTTGTGTTTGTAAATGTTTTGTGGTTTTTATTCTGACTGTTTTCTGTAATTTTCCAGTGGTTTGTGCCTAAATTTCAAAGTGCATTAGTTCACTCTGGTGGTACAGAGGTGGAGTAGTGTTTTTAACCACAGGGCAAATTGAGCATGAAGATGTGATGTTGTAGTTTAAGGGTTGCTTAATAAATATTTGAAGCGCGTCTGGTTAGCTATACAGAGACGCTGCAAGAGTTTTTGGTTACGGTATTTCTCTGCTGACACCATGTGTGGAATTGATATGCAAAGTTAAAGATTAAATATTTGAGACTTTTTTTGTCTTCCAAAATTCACTACAAATATATTATCTGTGATAAAATAGAAGCAAATGAGAGACATGAATATTGGAATATTTGCAGCCACTGAGCTGGCCTACTTAATATTGAAATTTAAACACAGAAAAATTTTGCTTTGAAATCCCTGCACCTGAATGTATTTGTTCTGAATTCACCTCTGTTAAATTTAATAATGAAATCTTTGCTTTGCAGTTTCAAAAGCTGAATTTAAAAATACTTTTTAAAAATGTTTAGATCCAACTAGAATGACTGTGTAGCTCCACAAACCAGTCAAGTTACAGTTCGTTACAGTTTCTGTCCATGTCTGTCCAGACTCTTATGTAGCCATGACAGCGACAATGATTCAGATATTGACGTTGCTTCAATCTAAAATGCGGATGTTTCACACACATCTTCAACTCAGCAACGCAGAATATCTCTACAATCAGCACCTGGGATTAGTGTCACCGATTCAGTATCTGACCAATTGTCTCCCCTTCTGTTCCTGAGTTCTGATGTTGAATAATGGCCTTTAAAGTGTTTTGTAGAACATTATGACATGATGTTATGGTGAAGTTGACCTTTGACCTTTTGGATATAAAATGTCAGTGTTTTATTTTATCCTATGAGCCGTTTGTGTGACATTTTCTCATAATGAGCGTATAAATTGTTGAGTTATGGCCAAAAACGTGACCTTGACCTTTGATCACTATGTTGTCATCAGTTCACATTTGTACCAAATATGAGGAAATTCCCTCAAGGTCTTTTTGAGATATTGCATTCATAACGCCTCTGATCACGTCTGTCGCTGCTGAGGAGGAATACAAATTTAAATTTCAGAAATAAACAGTAACTAAATAAAATTCAAAAATGAAAAAAAATGATTTACATTGTTCAAATTTAATTGGTCAAATTCAGATCCAAAAGTTTAGGTTGAAAAAATTTAAATAACAACATCCAGGTTACCCAGGACAGGAAAGGTAATTGAGTCTGAATGCAACCAAAATTACCTCTGGTCTATAAGAACACAGTGGCAGTCATGTGATGCACCTGAAGAAGAATCTTGAAAATTGAAACCTAAAGACGTCTAACAGGAAGAACAGTGGAGCCTGTTCTCCCCAGTGTGTGCTGTTTGAGTACAGTCTGATTGTACTGGAGGTTGAATTTTGGGATCTGAATTGTGAACACTGAAAAAAATTCAAATGCAGCTTTTGAAACTGCAAATCAAGAAATTTAGTATTTTAACTTTAAATAAGTGAATTCAGAACACAAATTGAGATGGTGTAAAGTATTCAGCAGCTATTCAGATTTAAATACCTATGTCTCTTATTTGCCTCCATGTAATTAAATGCTCTCATAAATTTTGAGACACATGTTACATCAGTTTTGATTTTATGTCTTGTACAATATTGTCAAAATAATGGTAGCTTGCTTGAGTTTCAGTTTATTTCCTTTATGTTTTAACTCCAATTGGTTTGCCAGATATCCTGCTATTTTCTGGAAAGACCGTCCTTCTGCACCATGTGAAAACCAATTTGTTAAAACTTTAATTATGCTAATAATAATGCATTTTATTTGTAGGCACCTTTCAGAGCACTCAAGGACACCTTCCAAGACACAGTTAAAAAACAAGCCATACTTTACGTTAAAAGAAAACAAAATGAGTAGAAAACATCATCATAAAGTCTTCATCAGTGCTGGTCACTGTGTGTGTGTCTCCATTAAACCAGACTGAACATGCCAGCTTGAAAAGGTGTGTTTTCAGACGGGATTCAAAGTGGAGAGGGAGTCGGAGTGAATGTCGTGGGGGAGAGCAGCTGAGGGCTCTAAGACACATGGTAGTCAAGTAGCCAGATGGTGATGTGAGTTGGATTGCAGAGGAGGACCTAAGAGCACAGGAGGGTGTGTATGAAGGAGTTCAGACATGTAGGAAGGGTTTTGATTATAAAGGGCCTTAAAGGTGAGAGGCAGAGTCTTGAAATCGATGCGATCTTTGACAGGAAGCCAGTGAAGTTGCTGGAGAAAACTTTAAAATGCTAAAACTGCCACAGCTACATATCCATCACACTATCCCACACAATAACTTTCTTAGTCATCTGTATTGAGTCAGA
>JAPZEB010000009.1:19099529-19127075 GCA_029783705.1 Chaetodon striatus | reverse complement strand
ACACACACACACACACACACACACAAAGTGGTGACTCAGCCCTCTTTTGGGTCTCTGTTTTGTGGACAGCCCTTTGGGTCCTTCAGCTGCCAAGCCGCTCACGCACACACATACGCGGACACGTGCACATAAATTCAGACACTGGTTGTCTTGCAGATGCACAGATATGAGAGAGAGCTTTTTGTGTGTCTGAGTGTGTGTGTCTGTGTGTGTTTGTAGGAAGGTGGAGGTGGACCGAGGGTTCAGTCAAGACATCGTCTGATGTCAACAATTTCCGACACAAGATGTGAGTCATTCTTTAATTAGCACGTTTCATGCTCAGATGGTCCTCTGGGTAATGAAGTGTCCCATTAGCCTGTTTAGACTTGATTAAAGACACACATGTGTCCGTTCAAATTTCTTTATGTGACACTGGGTGATGGTGGAAGATGAAGATGTTCGCTACTTCCTGTGCTTCACTACTGAAGCATCATTCATGTGACTGAAGAGGAATAAAAAGCTGTGGTGGAGACCTGCAGTTACTCGAGTAGTTTCTGAAGTGTGAGAATAAAGTCAAATGTTACTATTGCTGAACAGCAATCTTCTTGGGTCAGTACAAGAGGGCTAAGATGCTTTGTGAATAACATATCTTTACCAGGGGGATGCGCCCCCTGCCACCCTCGCCCATATCATAACTACTGCCTTGTCACAACGACTCTTTAGCCGCTTTTCCACTGCAAAAAAAAACAAAACAGCTAACACCTCCAAACATCTTGCCTTTTAAAGTAATGGGTCAGGTTACAATCAGCATTCGCATGCGGGTCAAATGACAATGCAGTAGTCATGGGTATTTATCAGCTCTGGCTCCAATTGGCATAAATGGAAACACAACACTCAGAGGAACGCATTAATTTTAGCTCCTTAACCGGTGAGCTGCAAGGACGCACCACCTCACAGTATTGTCCGTCTCTGCCCATGCACCGCTCAAACATCGATCAAATTAGTCTGTCATGAGTGTGAAAGAGAGACTGAAAAAGTAAAAGATATATAAAAAGAATAAAGTTTTCTTTGACCTGTTTTTTGGCCTGTCCATGGTGTCGAACGTGACATCAATCATGTACACATCTGTAGTGTATTGGCAACTGGAAAGGAGTCTAGAGCCTGTTTTCAAGCGGGTTTTCCCGTGTTAAAGAAACCTACATACATGCGCTGTTCTTGGTTGAAAGCAGCGAGTCCTAGCTTAGGACTGTGTGATTATTCATGAGGTAGAAACCACTTTAAATTGTGCCAGATCACCATAAGACCTAAATTTCATCATGGCATAGTAGTGTGTGGGGCGAGCGCCTATGTGTCACAGCCTGGCTCCTCAGCTGGACAAAAACAGGTAGGCACACAGGTAAATGAACAAATAAAGAAATGTATTAACCAAAAAGCAATCGAGACAAGATGTTGGTGAAGATTCTCAGTCATCCATGTCATGGTAATCTTATACTTGATGTTCGACTCTCTCCACCCTCTGGAGCACAAGCCGGGGGTCATCAGGGCCCTAAACCATCGGGCTGAGAACATGCCCACAAGAACAGAGGGGAAGGCGAAGGAACAGAAACACATCAGGGAAGCACTTAAAACCTGTGGTTACCTGAACTAACCTTACCTTAACCCTAACCCTAACCCAAACACTGAAGAAGACCCAGAGCAGACAGAGAGGTAGAGACAAACAAACCAACATGAAAAACTCAAGATGATCCTAAACAAACACCGCACCCCTGTGCACTTCAAACCCAGTAACACTGAGACAGAAGCTTGTCCACCCTAAGGACAAAACACCCAGGCACAAGCAGAGTAATGTCGTATATGCAGGTCAATGCAGCCTGGAATGCACAGATTTGTACATTAGGGACACCAAACAACCACTCCACAAGCACATGGAGCAGCACAGGGGAGCCAGCTTGTCAGGTTCAAGACTCAGCTGTCCACTTACATCAAAAGAACAAGGGACAGTCCTTTGAGGACAGTAATGTACACATCGTGGCCAGAGAAGATTGATTGTTTGAAAGAGGAAGCGATCTGTGTCAGACTGGAATGGCAATCTGTAAACAGAGGAAGAGGCCTTGGACACCATTTATCACCCACTTCCAATGCAGTCTTGAGATCCCTCCCTAGACGGTTTAACACCAACTCAACCTTAGCGACACACAAGATGGCCAGGTGGGTCAACGTCTCACATGTGACCTCAATGACTCTGTAAGGGTTCACACCAACACAGGGTTTAAAGCCTGTGACTCCCCACTCGTCTGTTTAAACTAAAGCAGCCTTTTGGCTGAGAGGTGGAGCATCCTCTAGAAACTCAGCGAGTCCAGTTGCCTACGATAAAGCACTTAGGGTAATCAGAATTAGTCAAACAAACTGCACCAAATGGGCAGAAGAAACATGTAGAGTCACTAATGTAGGGAGTAAATGAGTGGAAATGTGCTGAAGGGGTGTTGTGCCATGAAAATACAGAAAAAGGAAGCAAAAGACACAAAGCATCAGGTGTGAGGAGGTCTGCCAGCCTAGACTGACTTCTGATTTCCTAAGTGGGCCTTGAACACACCAGGCACAGGTGTGTCCCATGACACTAATTGCACTCAATCATCTCAGCTGCCCTGGCATGAGAAGACACAGGATGAGCAGGGGGACCAAGCAGAGGAGCAGGTTGAAGGTTGAGGAATAGGAAAAGAACAGTTTTTCACCCTCTGAGCTCTGTTAAAGGTTAAGATGCTTTGTGAATAACTTTTTTTTGACCATGAGGAAGCCCCCCCTCCAAAATATATATCATAGTTCCTGCCTTGTGACAACTACTCTACTTTTAACCTGGGCAGGAAGTATGACTAAGGCATGATCCCTCACCGGCTTACCACTTGTGAATCGTCAGTCGTTAGGCAAGAAACCAAATGTTCCACAATGAGTCCCATGAGTGCAACATTTAGCAGTATTACAATGCACATTTAGCACGTGAGAGATATGACAACACTGTCAACAACTATATTAGATACCAGGCGGACTGTGGCATTATCTTTTAATCCTTTGTGCTGTAGAGTCTGCATAAAATGTAGCTGGTTAGGAGACATTTAAACATATGGACAATGATGTTGGAGAAGCAGCATGCTGAAACTCAGTATGTATGTTTTTAAGAAAGTAGTAATGAAATGCGTTTCAGAAAATGATGAAAATATGTTTCTTTTGCTTCACTAGATGCAGAAATATGACTGTGTATACCAGTAGGTTGATTTTTTAGATTATGCACTTCACATAGGGGAAGAAATCAAAGACTAGGTAGATATGTGAATTATTTTCTTCCTGAATCTTAAACCAACAGAGACACATACACTTTGTGCACACAATAACAGAACAGCTTTGAATATTAAATAATTAACTGACTGGTCATCAGTTGTTGCGATCTGGTGGGAAGAAAAGGCGGGACAGCAGAGAAATCACTGAAACAGCAAATTTCAGCATCTTGGTAAAAAAAACCAAAGTGTTAAAATTTGTGGTGTCAGCTTGCAGAAGCAGCCGGGCTCGCCCTGTTACACAATTACATTGCTGTACAATACTTGGATCACCTGGGTGTAGGTGCAGTTTGTCTGCTCTCCTCTGGGAGCAACAAGCACAAAGCAGAGTGGATTCAGATGCTGACTGCAAAGATTTCGTGAGGAACAACTCTCACGGTCGTGTGTACTCTGGAGGCGCTACAGTTAATAATACCAGCTGACAGCGTGTCCAACAGACTTAGGGAAAGAGTACAGAAGAGTGGTGACAAATTACTGGGAAAAAAACTGACTAAATGAGTGGAGAAACGTTACAAATGCAAATGCATCCACACAGGTGCACTGCATGGTATAATTAAGCAGTTAACATCCAGTCATGCTCCGTGGCGTAAAAATTCAGAGCAGCCCAAGTTAATTCTGATTTAGAATTTTGGGGATTTTTTGTTTGTTTTGGTTGTTTTTTTCCCTTTTTCTAGATTTTGGACCATTTGTTGGACCGTGCTCGCCATCATTTAAACACCAAAACAGGGAATATCTGTTAGAAGAGTGATGGTTCATTGGTTTTAGTAGAGTTCCAGAGACTTGTAGAATCAATACTAAGGTGCATGTTTGAGTAAAAAATAAAAACAGACCACAGTCCCCGCTGCAATAGCTTACTGAAATGGATTTTTAAGCAGTGTGACCGAGCAGCTCCTCAGCCAGGTGAGTTATATGTCTGGATCTGCAGGGAGGGAGAGTGTGAGAGGCGGTTTACATATTTCACAGGGCAGTCAGGTGCATGGGCTTGTCTGGAGCCTTCTAAAGATCGGAGTGCGGCGCCAACTTTGGTTGTTTGGCCTCTAAATGTCATATCTAATGCATGATCATTAGCTTTGTTGTAAGCATTCCATTTATCTCTTAAAATCGCTCTGTACGGTCATTAGATTCACAGGGAATAAACCTCAACTGACAGAAAACAGGAGCCACGGGACTTGAGGCATGTCCTGAGCAAAATGATGATAATGCAACTGAGTAACTCGCAGTTTATTAAATACAAGAAATGCTAACATCAGCATGCTAACAGCAAGCTTTATAATGGCAATGCTAACTGTGCGTGGTAGGTATGACGTTTATTTTGGCATCTTATAGACAGTGCAAAATTATTGTTGTGGGGAGGTGGGCAGAATCTTAGATTTAATTTTGCAAAAAAAAAACAAAAAAAACAACCAGATTGCTAGAAAAAAATGTTGTCTTTTCTGCAGACCACAGACATGTTATATTTGCACACTATTTTGTAGCAGATATGCTGAAATGATATGTTTTTGTCATGGCAAGGAAAAGCTAGTGTTAAGGCTTAAAACACCTATTTTTTCGTGGCACAAAAGCTGCTGCAAAAGGGACAGGTGGGTGAAAAACACACCCAAGTTTGGTGCGACAAACATTGGTGAAAACGCTGCAAAGGGTCGCCAAAAACAAGTGATGTTGCTGTTTGTTGGTTTTCAATGCATTCTGGATCCTGACTCATCAAATACCGCCTTTGCCAGTGGATGTAAATGTCAAAATATGATGCACCAGGTAACCTCCTGCTTACTTTAAAACATTCTGGGATGGCGTGTCAATTTAGGCTTGTTACATACATTGTGTCTTTTGAAAATATGCTTCCATTTTTACAGGAAATGCACAGTTGCTGCTCATTACATGCTTATGTTTAGGTGACAAATGTACATGTTTGGGTTTAGAAAAAAACCCATCATGCTATATGCATGCTATAATAACTCCTCTGACGTTTGGTGTCATGCAGGAAATGGTCAGTGGAGTTTGATCCATCCAGTGCCCCTCCCACCCTATAGGGACTTTCTTGTTCTTTATACTGTGTAGTTACTGACAGCATTACAAACTGTTGTTGGCTGGTGTGTTTCATGACTCTGTGAAAGGTGCTTTTGTGTGTCAGTATCTCACGCAGACGTCCACTGACAACACTGCAGTATTTCGGTTGCTGCTTGCCGCCACCCAGTGAGTATTATACGTCCTGTGGAGGAAGCCTCTGAGTCTTATTGTACTTTTTAATGGACCTTCAAAAATGCCATATCTCAAAATGCAAGATCTCAAAATGCAAGATCTCAAAATAAAAAATATGGCAAGCACAACAAAGACGTGAAATTACTGTATGGATAAATTAAAGTTTAAATGGATTGCATCACAGTACTGATGAAGGCATTTCATGTGGCATCATCATTTGCTGTAAATGACTTAAGCGTTTTGTTTAAATGAAGCTCTCAGTGTTTTGGTTACAGTTCAGCTAACCGTGAAAGAACGGTGATTAAGACTGAGTTTAGATCAGTTTATGGACTGATCTAAACTCAGTCTGTAAGCCATCAACATCTTCATTAGTTTTGCCGCAAGTGTGGCTAAAAGATAGCCCCAAAGCTCATAATTTTTCCACTGAATACTTGACTTAATCCACTCAGTCATTCAGGATTGACTCCATTATGTTGGCTGCTGCTTCATCTGGAAAAAGAACATCATCTGTTGCTAAGAAGAGTTTATGCTTGAAAAAGAAATCAAGCGCTTCTGTTCGTTTTTGTTGACAAAGTAAGCAGATTAAATAAATGTCTTGAAATGGGAGAAGTTTGAAAGAATAACAAGAAATTAAACTCATTGAACCTTGTCCCCATTTTTTTCTAACAGGCCTCTCCCTTTTCTTCACTCACGTGGCACCAACCTGCATTGTGAAAGTTAAATCCACCATTCGTGAGACGCCAGCCTCTGAGTGCACTTGATTTTAGTTTCTATGCCAAAAAAAAAACTAAAGTAGTGTAAAAGTTAAAAAAAACTAAGTCATGATGTGACTTTGGTGCGGCAAAATATACTATTGAAAGATGATTTATCGCATCTTGAAAGCCGGGTGACTAACGTGTCAGCCCTCGGCTGAATAATGTCACACTGGCACTTAAAACCACACCTGGCTTTAGAGGATGTAGAGTAAGCCTGCTTTGTCATCTCGAGACTAGCTCTCGGCTAACTGGCACATTTTGAAAGGCACTCGAGATTATCTTTATTGTTGTTTTATTAGAAGTGTGATGTTGTAAGGTGATATTTCAGCCCCAGTCTCACAGCAGATGGGACATCCAAGCTCTACAGGCTGCCCTGCAAACAATCAGGACAGACAGACTGACAGTGATTTTGGATCTGTTGAGGCAGAGCAGCAGGGAGGGTCCTGGAAAAAGGGAACAGAGTTTAAGGTCACACACACACACACACACACATTCACACCATCCTCTGGCCCACTCCCTCCTCTGGCATGCAGCTGATTGTTGGAGTGGCATTTAATTAATCCTGTCAGAAAAGGTTAAGGAAAAGAAGTTAAGAAGGGAGGGAACAAAATTAAAGACATTGACAGAGGGAGAGACTTTGTAAGGCGCTCCATTTCCCGACTGAAAAACACAATTTTACTAAAGCAATTTAGTTTCGCTTCACTCTGCCGACAACTGAGTTTGGTATACCTGAACAGCTATTTGCTTTCGTCTAAACTGTGTTTGCATGCCAAAGACGAAGGTCAGTTTAAATGATATGCTGTAAATTTGCACAATGTCATTAAAAGTC
Source organism: Chaetodon striatus (assembly GCA_029783705.1). Classification (NCBI taxonomy): domain Eukaryota; kingdom Metazoa; phylum Chordata; class Actinopteri; order Chaetodontiformes; family Chaetodontidae; genus Chaetodon; species Chaetodon striatus. The sequence continues at coordinate 19,119,987 of JAPZEB010000009.1, read as the reverse complement.
TACAGCGCTCTCGTTCTGGATCTCTCGCTACAGGTCGACGCTTCAGTTCCAGGTGGTGAACGTACATGTGGATCCCCTCCCTTCGCAGCTATTATCAAGCCCTTGAGCAAGGTATTCAACCCCCGCAGAGAGGCGCAGGAGGAGACTTGTTGTAAATGAGGTTCTGAGAAACATCCTCAACACAGACTGAGATACACGGAGGTCATACGAGTTATTTTTTTAGATGGATCTTTTTTTTTCCAAAGAGGTTTTTATTGCCCAACGCCAGAGATGACAGTAACGCTGTATCTGCAAGGGATGATAAGGTCGTTGATTTACTCATCAGGACCTGAGCTTTCTGTCTTGTAAAAGTCATTTTCCAGACTCCGGTGGAGTTTAGTGATTCAGGAGCTGCATCTGAAGACCTTTGAGCTCCAGCGTCAAGACGAAACATGAATGAAAAAGCAGTATAGCCATGACAGACATTAGTTTACTCCCTCTGATGGATCTGTGCTCTAATTATCCAGCTCCTCTACACTGTGAGAATCAGCTTCATTGTTAGTCAATTACAGGCCGCTGTCATCAAGCGGGATAGAGTGTGTGAGAGGTGGCAGATGTTAAAGATCACTCCATTCAAGTGTTTTCGCATTCCTCTACTGAAGGGGGTGATGTCTGTGCACTTTCCTAAAATCTAAAATTCAAATGTGTGCCGAACAAGCTAGATGAGGTATGTCGCTAATACAAATGCCAATTGCTGTCTAGTACGGGAATCACGCATGGACGAGGTAACAGAGTTCAACGCAACACTGGCAAAGAAACCTGTAACTTCCAGCGCAGAGCAGACCTGTCAGTACAGAGAGCAGAGTTAGCGTTAGCTTAGTGAAAGTTTTGATGGCAAACATTGTACAATGTGTACATGTAGACTGGACCCTGGAGCTTCCTTTCGCTGTCTCACAAAAAACCCATCGTAGCAGATATTATTGTATGTTTCACAGGCACTTATGTTGTGTTAGCTATCGCCAGTTAGCCTACAAGCTAACACACACAAAAAAAACATGCTAACTTCTCTTACCATGCATAACAGACTCCCAATCTGAGTCTGGGTCTGACTGACACTGACAAGCATGTATGGCTGAATCTCTCTGATGTTTGCTCTAATGCTAACGCTAGCCATATTGATACAGTGCTCTTTCAGCGGTCAACCTGGTCTAGCACTCAGCCAACATCTGTATGTGGGGCCCATGTGGGCTGAAAATGGGCCCTTTATGAAATTGTTCATGGGCTCCATAATGGCCCCGTTCAGATAAGTGAGCCCCCATTTTGGGCCCATACCCACTTATTACCCAGGTAGCCCTAGCATAACTCATGTGGGATATACTTGGGAAACGTCATTAATGTGGGCAATTGGTATGGAGTCTATATGAAACCCATGGACAGTCCAATATAGGGCCCATTTTTCAACCCACATGGGCCGCACATACAAATGTTGGCTGGGCACTAGTCTCCCATGACCACACCATGGATGTATAAAGAGAACTGGATACCACATTGGAAAAGGTGCACCTCTTGGGTATAAATTACCCAGATTTTCTGCATTTTGCAGCCCACAGAGCAGCAAATGTTTCCCAGTGGTCACTCGTGGTATTGCAGCATTAAATCCCCTGTGGCCCGACAAGCATTTTCCCCATAGACCACCACTGTAAAGGGGACATCTGTAAAACTGTTGACAGGACCGCTTTGACTGAAAACAAGGTCAATTATGAGTCTTTATATTCAGATTTTTTGAGCCGTGGTGTTTTTGTATTTGTAAAACTTGCTCAAGCCGAGAAAAGTGATTTAAAAATCCATGACATCATCACAATTCAAGGTCCATGAGCTAAGTGGGAACTGACGAGAAGGGACAGCGGGAGAAACATTCAGTGGGCCACATACCGCAGATGCCAAAAAAGTTTTTGGCAATGTGTGCCAGGCGAGCGACTCCATTGGAATGAATAGGCGCCACCATGGCACCTGCTTCTATTAAATTATAGGGCAAGTACACGAGAGACTTTCAGTTTAAAACCTCTGCTAACTTGAATGGAGATTAAGTTATTTAACTGTGTGGCTCCTCTAGACTTCTGAAATGTTATTGAAGGGAATGGATCATATTCTGATTGTGAATCATTTCGTGGGAGTTGTGACACTAAAAGAAATGTATTCGCTGATTTACAGATGTCTGTTTGGGCGCCATGGCATTGCGTGACAGACCCAGAAGGTGTAATTCTACAGTGTGGCCACTTGAAATTGGCTTCAAAACCTGGCGCTCCTCCTGGGGACCTCAGCCAGACATGTTTCCACTTTTCGTTTTTGCATTGGACAAAGCAGAAAGCAAAACCTGAGCAGCGGTGGGGCGCAGAACACAAGGCCAGATCCAGGGAGGAGTGGATGTGCTCTCAACCCCAATTTTCATTGTTAAAAATCACTAATTATAATGTGGTAAAACCAAGTTAAACAAAATATTAATCATAGCAGAGTACTTTTACATATTTTAAAATGTGTTTGGAGGCGGACTTTAATGAAAGTCATAGATCAGGGGTTTACAACCGGGGGCCCAGGGACCCCCAGGGGGTCTCCAGATATGGTTTATTTACTATATTGCTATTAACTATTAAATTTACTTTATAAATAAGCCCAATGTGAGTAAGAGTTGTAATTGTGACCATTCTAATCATAGGTTTTACTTCCTCCACAGTTATCTCCTCAACTGCAATTAACAACGATCATGTCAAACAACCTCAATCTTTTCAGATGTAGGTCCCTGAAATGAACTATCAAATGGGGTCCGTGACTTAATGTGTAACTTACAACCCCTTGACACACAAAGGTTGAGAACCGCTGTCACAGATTATTTAGTGCCTTGTGCATAATGTGATTAAAAGTTGGCCTATACGCCATCTTGTTTAATTATTTATATGGTTGAGACACAAGCAGCGTAGAGGTGACCTTCAGCGTGACTCATGTTTGTAGCTGTCAGGAGTCAGTGACAGCGGGCGCAGAGCAGCGCACACCAGAGACAAAGACAGGACACGGTACACAATGTTCTGTGGCTTCCTGTGGAACAATTCTTCTGCAACCTTTCTAACAACTGCTCTGGGCCGCTGAATTAAAGACACACACACACCTACACTCACACACGCAAGTCCCTGTTCTCCTGAGCTCACACCAAAGACTAATACTACCTAGACTATATTGCCATCTGCAGGCTATTAAGTTGAATGGACTTTTAGTCTAGAAATGTATGTGGGCACCGAGGTCGAGGGTTAGCTAAAATATTTTAGTGTAACCTGCGATAAATCATACCTTCACAAATGTTAGAAGGCTCAACTTGTTTTTTTTTTTCTTGTAGAGAGGTGTTGATTTTACTTTATAGTCAATTTAATAGTTGCAGTTTCAACAGACCTGAAAACTACCCCCAAAGCTGTGAGCGTTTAAGTGAACTATGTTTAAATTTAAATGCAACAGTATTGTTTTTGCTCCCATTTTTCACAGCTTTAAGTTACAGACTTTTTTTATGCACACAAAATAATTAATTCTCTCAAATTTTGGTTGCAAATTTTTGAAAATTCTTGTAAGCACTTCTCTTTTTCCAAGAGAATCCATCCACATGACAGGTGTGGCATATAAAGGTGCTGATTAAACAGCGTGATTGCAGCACAGGTGTGTGTTGGGATGGTCACAGTTAAAGGCCACTTTGAAATTAGCAGTTTTATCTTGAAAAGACACAGTTAGTAGGATTTCACATGACTAGTGTGACAGAAATATTTTTTTTTTGGTTGCAGATATCCCAAAGAGTCAGTCAGTATCTGGTGTGACGCCATTTGCCTCATGCAATGCAGCACATCTCCTTCACAATGGCTGTGTGAAGTTCCTGGACACAGTGTCGTACACGCTGTTCCAGAGCATCCAAAACATGCTCAGTGGATGTTATGTCTGGTGAGCATGCAGGCCATGCAAGAACTGGAATGTTTTCAACTTCTGGAAATAGTGCATAGATCCTTGCAACATGGGGCCGTGCTGCAACATGGGGTTATGGCAGTGGATGCATGGCATGGCAGTGGGTCTCAGGTTCTGGTCACAGTGTCTTTGTGCATTCAGACTGCCAGCAATAAAATGCACCTGTGTCTGCAGCATATGCCAGCCCATACCATAACCCCTCTGCCATCATGGGGCACTCTGTTCACAGCGTTGGCATTAACAAGCCACTCACCCACACGACACCATGCACCATCTGCCCGGTACGGTGTATACCAGGATTCATCTGTGAAGAGAACATGTTGGTGAGAGAAGATTCTCAGTCATCCAGGTCATGGTAAGTGTTATATCGTGGGCAAATGGACTTGCTTGAATTTCTTGAAGATGTTCACCTCCTTAGCCAAGAAGAACTGAAGAAGACTCTCGGATGAGAGGTGAAACATCCTTAAGAAACTCAAGCACATTGAGCAGCCTATGATATAGCACTTAAGATTGTGAAGAGAACACTTCTCCAAGCTGCCAGACACCATCGAAGGTGAGCAGTTGCCCACTCAAGTCGGTTACAACGACGAACTGCTGTCAGGTCGAGACCCTGGTGAGGACAACCAGCATTCAGTTGAGCTCCCTGAGACAGTTTTTGCAAATCAATTAATACATCAGCTGTGCAGGTGGCTGGTTTGAGACAATCTTGCAAGCGGAGACGTTGGATGTGAGGCTCTGAGCTGGTGTGTTTACACGTGGTCTGCGATTGTGTGGCTGGTTAGATGTGCTGCTAAATTCCTGGATATGACATTGGAGACAGCTTATGATAGTGAAATGAACATTAAGTTCATGGCCAACAGCTCTGTTTGACACTTCTGTAGTCAGCATGCCAAGGGCACACTCTCCCAAAACACACCTATGCTGTAATGATGCTGTGTAATCAGCATCTTGATGTGCCACACCTGGAGAAGCACTCACTAGAACAAATTTTTTCAACTTTGAAACCAAAATTTAAAGGAATATATCTATTGAATGCATGAAAAAGTCTTTGATCTGTAACTTTATCCTGTAAACCAACAACAAATGTGCATTTAAATTTTTGTACAGCAATAAATTAGGAGTTAGACAGTCTTTGTCTCCCTCTGGTGGACAAAGAGGTGCACTACAGGGTACGCTCTGCTTCACCACAGGTACATGCTCGCACCTGTTTGAGTTTTAAGGTAGCATTTCTCAGCTGTAGCTATCATCCATCCATTCACTCATTTTCATCCGCTTATCCAGGGCTCACCAGAGCAGCAGGCCGAGCAAAGCACCCCAGATGTTCCTCCCCCAGCCATACTTTCCAGCTCCTCATCGGGGATGCCAAGGCGTTCCCAGGCCAGATGAGATATGTAATCCCTCCAGCATGTTCTGGGTCTGCCCCGGGCCTCCTACCAGTGGGATGTGCCCAGAACAGCTTTAACGGGGGGCACCCAGGAGGTTCCTGATCAGATGCCCAAACCACCTCAACTGACCCCTTTTGACATGAAGCAGCAGCGGCTCTGCTGCGAGCTATCTCTAAGACTGAGCTCGGCTACCCCACAGAGGAAACTCATTTGGCCAGTAGATATCAACTACTGTATTTACGTGTGTGTTAGGTTATTAGATATATACACACCATAAAAATTCAAAGCCATCTAAGTAGTCATTTAGCACTTTACCTTTGAAGAATCATAGCACCATCATAATTTTTGTTTCCATAAGCCATACAGATGTTGTCTCCCACTCTTTTATTCTCCAGATATTCATGCCAAAACTCAGACATAACTCCACATATATTCAGATCATATTATCAATAATCAACACAAAAAAAGAAGCAATTTTTCTATATGAATATGTTTATTGGTCTTTTAAAAAAGAAGTCTATAAACAAAGAATTACAAGAAAATAAAAGGAGATGATGAATACCTGGTTGTCAACAGCCAGTTCAATAAACGTAATAACAGCCTTATATGGATGTTACACTTCAGTCAACCCCTCGTCCAGAAAGCTTCACAGATCACACAGAACACTGCCTATAATAGAGAATCAGTGTCTGTGTTTGTATTGTCACACTGATGCATACCAAATAATACGTATTTCATGTGATAGAGGAAAGAATTTGCACTCAAAGAAAGATTTTTCCACCTCTGTTTTCTTTTACGTCTGTGCACCACCTATCTGCTGTCTGGGGTAATGGCTAAGGCACTCTCTGGAGAAACTTTTTTTCACTATTTGCACTTACTTCAAAGTGAAAATCTGCAAATACGTGGCACACAGTCAACGTTTTTTTTTAACTAACATGGACAGAATAATACATTCAGCCATACCACAAGGATCCCCTGATCTACTGCACTAAAATCCAGCTCAATATCACCACATCAAATTACAAAACAATGAATAAACATTCATTGCCTATATGTAAATCATGTGTGTGGATACAACTGCAACTCAACAGATCCTGACAATAATAAGTATAACATATTCAAACATCACTGGGTCTCATTTTGGTTCATTCTCTGTGACACAACTTCCTTAACTCATTTCTAAAACGCCATAACAGCATTGACAAAGACAAGTATTAACATCTGTGTTTAAAAAAGAAACTGCTGTTACATTAAAGCAGCCAGTGGAATAAACAATTTAACAGTATAGTACCATAATTTAACAGTAGTGTAACAACGCCCTACGCCAACATGTCGACACTGATTTTTATTTGCAGCCGTGTTTCTAAGTATCAAGTACATTTCTCTGATGGTAAATTACAATAACATGGATGTCTGCTTCCATTAATGGAGGTCTGTTTGAAGTTACGTCTCCTGCAGCTAAGCTTAATGTTGATTCACTCACGGTGGTAAATATAAGAAGCAGGAAAGTATGACATTATATCTCAGGATTGTTCAATGAGTGTATATGAGCGGTCCAGCAGAGGGCCCCCTCACTCCAGATATCTGCAGCCATGACAAGGCATTTGCATAGCTTATCTCTACTCTTATGAGATGTACTTTATACATTTAATAATGAACAGTGCACGGGGGGGCACTGCGAGTTCATGAATGCATTCAAAGCACCTGGATAACTTCAATGAGGATACAGTAATGGTAGAAGGTACAGTATGTTGGACAGGAGTTGTAGCTATGATTATCACACACAGTATATGTAAATGTTCCAGAAGGTAAAATCAAGTTATAGGCAAAAAATCGGCACTGCAGTGAAGATGGAGAATGGAGGAGGTCGACTTCAAGTATGTCATGGTTCACTGAGGGAGTGTACAAAAATTATTGGAAAGGGGGTTCAATGGTTACATCAATAAAATGGCTGCTGTGCACACCGCATGTCGTAATGGTGCATTTTGACGTATGTGTTAAAGTCTTATCTTTGTGTCTGGGCTTTATTTTCCTCAGCACAGTTGACTTGTAGATAACAGGATTGTTTTTTTTTATACATAGTTAACAGTGTTGGGAAGGTTACTTTGAAATATAATAGGTTACAGATTACTAATTACCCCATAAAAATGTAATAAGTAATTCAATATAGACATAAGTACATAAATGTTGCACTTCAATTTGTCAAAATGGTGGCAGGGCTGGGTGATATACATCAAATTAATTAGGTTAATTAGAATTTTTCCTTTTGCATGACGTGTAAAATGTGTAAATTTAGTTTAGTAGTTTTGTAAAAGTGATTTTAAATGAGCTGTATGCAACATTCAGAACATATGTGTATGTCTGAGCCAGGATTGTCTGCACTTGGACCTCAACATGGAGGTGGCTGAGCCAGCAGCTAGCAGCTTACAATGCTAACAGCACAGATAGTGCTAACAACAGCAACAGTGCTGACAGAGCTAATGGTGGGGGTTATGCTTCCACAGTGATTTTCACTACCGTGTGCCCATCGGCCCATCCATCAATCCATCCATTTCCATCCGCTTATCCGGGGCTGGGTCGCGGGGGCAGCAGGCCAAGCAAAGTACCCCAGACGTCCCTTTCCCCAGCAACACTTTCTGCCTCCTCCTGGGGGACCCCAAAGCGTTCCCAGGTCAGATGATATATATAAACCCTTCAGTGTGTTCTGGGTCTGCCCCAGGGCCTCCTACCAGTAGGAAATGCCCAGAACACCTCTAACAGGAGGCGCCCAGGAGGACCCTGATCAGATGCCCGAACCACCTCAACTGAACCCTTTCAACACGAAGGAACAGCGGCTCTACTCTGAGCTCCCTCCGGATGTCCGAGCTCCTTACCCTATCTCTAAGGCTGAGCCCAGACACCCCACTGTCATTCTTTCAGTCACTACCCAGAGCTCATGACGATAGGTGAGGGTTGGGGCATAGACGGACCACTAAATCAAAGCTTCGCCTTCTGGCTCAGCTCCATCTTTACCACGATGGTCCGGCGCAGCGCCCCCATCACCAAGCGCCGTACAGATTGATGGTGATTAGCTAGCCAGTGGGATACGTGGGGACTCACATGCACTCACATGCAGGTGCTGCTGGACCTTCTATCCCAACAAAGAACAGAGAAGTTTGGCTTACAACACACACAGAAGTGGCGTTCATTCTCTGCTCAGGACACCATTACTTCACTGTATCATTACATAACAAATAGTTGCTGCTGCTATATTAATGCTGAATGTTGTATACAGCACCTTTGAAGGAGCTGAGCAATAAGTGTGTGGATTCTAATTTATTCAGTCTGTCTTTACCTGCTGGGCAGCCGACGCTAGCTGGCACCTGTCTTCAAATATCAGGCTAAAGTCTTGTCAAGAGACTCTGCAGGAACTGATAATTAAAGTGGACGCTTGCTTGGTCCATAGCTGTGTGGGACAACCTGCATTTTTAAAATGTGTACAATGCAGGTAGTGCAGAGCTTTTTAAATTATTAAACGCTCAACTACTGTATCTTGTACATGGAGTCCTAAAAACATAATATTTCAATCATGTTTTGGTCTTGTTGCATTTTGTAAATTAACATTGGCCCAAGGCTCACTTTTTGGCCATATCATCCAACCCTAATGTGTTGCATAAATTTCCCCTGTAAAAGAAGTTCAGCCATTTTATTTCTTACTTGGGGAGCATTCAAAATAACTACTGTGCAGGTCAGAGAGGGAAACATAACGTTCAGCCCCTCTTCATGCCTGAATAATTTTCACACAGTCCCTAAAGAGACCTTCCTTATGTTTGCATTATGTGAGAACTTTTATTTACTCTTCGTCCTCCTTTTATAATCTCCAAAAACATCAGCAGTAAAACAATGTGCGCTATCAGCTCACTGCATTGACTGTATTGCACTCAGGATGACAGTGATGTATTCATCAAAACATTAAAAAGCTTATAATCAGCATTTCTTTGAACCCCATTAGCCTGTCAACATTCTACCTTTTCACTTTCAGCATGAGAAGTGATTTTGTTGTCTGCAGATGCATCAGCATTCACACAGAAATGTCTCTTTTACCCTGTTGACATTCTGATTTTGTTTTATAATTGAAGAATATGATTTGTTTTTAAGGTCAGAAAAGACAGCTCACTCCCTAAGTGATGATGTTCAGCTTGCTGCATACCTGTGGGTGTAACAGTTCTGGTGCGGTCGTCCTGACCTGAAATAAACTAGTGTGTGAGTGTGTGTGAGGTGGGGGGGGCTGATGATATTGCTAACATTTGCACTCTCCTCTGCTCTGGTGCACTAATGCTCATCACCGCAGAACTGACAACCAGCGAAAAGGCCACACAGCGGAGCAGAGCACTTGACTCCCTCCAGCTCACATTGATCGCACGCCTCTCAATATGCAGCGCTGACTGACCCGGTGTGAAACCTCTCCACTTTAGTGAGCTTCAGCCAGTCTAATCAGTGTTAAGTGTTGAAACTCACTTAAAAGCTTCTGTATGATTAAAAAATTTCGCACGCCTTCGCAGATGTAAAGCTTCATATTAAGGACACATTAGGTGCTGATGGCTCATTAACCAAAGGAGGGAGGGAGAGTACAATCTTAAGATGGCAAGAGGAGAGGGGATCATATGCACAGTAGCAGACCATGCCCCTCCCCCTCACTAAGTGCTGCAGAGATGCAAGGGAATGTGTGTGTACAAGTGTGTATGTGAGGAGCTGTGCATAGGAGGAGGGGGGATGGGGAAAAGAAAGTGTGTTTATGTGTGAGTGGAGGCAGCTCCTACAGTTTGATGATGGTTGTGGATGAAGCAGCGTGAGAGAACGGACAGGACAGGAAGTGGATGGAGGTGTAACCTCAGCTGGTCAGGTTTCTCTCCACTTCATGTATTATCAGCTGGAGGAAGTTTTCACACACAGAAAGGAGAAAGGGGGGGGCTGGATTCACCGCTTAGTGTGACTGGATCTAGTATTGTTCGAGTTTATATAAGCTATGCAAAGATTAAAGATTTTTCAACATCAAATCCCCGGGGGATTTATATCTCCTCGGTAAGAAAGCTCCTCTTTACCAGGCTGAGGGGGAGGCGATGCTGTCAGAGCAGTTGCCCAGGAGGGAGATTGTCGGCCTGGGGGTAGTACAGTGGGACAAGGGGCGTGGTTTCTCCACTAGCCTCCCAGGACGGGAAAATGTGCTTCTCTTCACGTGTGTCATGCTTATGAGGTCCGACAGCAGAGTGCACAATGCACTCCTCAGCCACTGCACCGCTATGTGGCAAAGCTCCTCGTGCACAGTCTCACAAATACACGCAAGAGTGCACGCAAACGTACATAAAGATCTCGCTAGCTTATGCACACAAACACACACACACACATACACACACAATCTCTATCCATTTCTCTAAGCTGGGACCAGCCAGCAGCAAGAACAACCATCCATGGCTTTGACCCTGAATCAAACATTGAGAGAAAGAGGGGACGCGGGGAGGGGGGTCGATAAAAATAGGACAAGTTGTTTCTGTAGAAAAATAGAGGAATTTCCAGAGGCTGATAAAACGTCTTTGGCACTTCTGAAAACACAGCATACAGAAAGAAATCGACACTGAGTATAAAAGGCCAAACTAGAAAGCTCTACAGCCAGAAAAGATTAAGATAATCCAAGTTCATCCACAAATGAGTCTGGCCAGTCCCGGGTGGATTTGAGCCTGAACAGGCCCGTACTCCACCATCTCCCCATCCACAGTGATCATGCCTTGTGGAGAGACAGGCTCCAGCCGCAGGGCCTTCACCTTCTCATACACCAGGTGGGGGCAGCCGCACGCCAAGTGGCCGCCCTTCTCCATGGCGAGAAAAAGACGCAGGAGGGCAGGACGGGAGATTCCTGCTGTCACGTAGAACAGGTGAATCACCCCGTCGTCTGCATTTGCACCAGGGACTGTCCACAGGTCCTCAGCCAGGTGGGACTGGTAAATAGCCAGCACCAAGACAAAGTCCTCCTCCTTGACCACCGTCCAGCTCTCTGGGACTGGCTGGTCCAGGCCAGGAAGCAGAGAGTCCTCTGGTGCTCTGGTCTTGACATCACTCTGAGTCTCAGGTCTCTTGGTGGTGATAGCGTTGTTGGAGGAGTTGGTGATGGTGTTGTGGTTGGAATTTGTGCTGTTGTGATTGTGGCGAGAGTTCTGGTTTGGAGAGGCATTGGGGAGGAGGCGACAGGGAAGGGAGGAGCAGAGCGAAGGGTGCTGAGGTGTGGAGGGAGGGTGGTTAGCCTTGATGCTCCCTTTTGGATGTTTTGGCGCCTCCTTAACAGGCAGATACGCTAACCGGCCCTGATAGACTCTGAGGGTGGCCAGACGCACCAGGGTGCCCATCAGGAAGCGGATTGCTCCCACATGGCGGTACTTCTCGCTTTCAATGTCGACGTCAGCCACGAAGCCCCAGGCTATAGAGAGGAAGGAGAAGAGGCGCTGCCGAGAGGAGAGGTGGATCGATACCAGGTCCATGGAGACAACCAGACCTTTGCACAGCATGAAGCCACAGCTCAATAGCAGCTCCTCGTTCCACGCTGGAGGCGACCTGAAAGTTACACACATCAAGAGTTAGAAGCAATCGCTGCATGACACAACATCACATGAGAGTTTTCAGTTACCCTTGCCAGCCCCTCCAGGATTTCGGTTGTTGCAGTCACAGCAATAAATGCAAAGTTAACCAATCCCAGTGAATTATGTGCGACCTTGCAAATTTGTCCAACTTCCAGTTTCCTTTGAGTTTCACCTATCATAGCAGTTCCTCACACAACATCACCATACACACTTTTTTGTTTCTGGTAGTGACAGCGCATATGTGCGACACGAACGTCTCACATTTACCAACAACATTGCTACCGAGGACCATGCAAGGCACGTCCCTGATGTTCTACACGAAAGTGGGGGTAAGCTGTTTTCACTGTGTGCAACATTGTGGTGGAACACAAACAAAACTCATCAATTGACAAACACTTTTTCTACTACAAAACGCACCTGCAGAAAAGCTTGACAACAGACAAGACGTATCACAATGACAGATGCTGTTGCACCTAGCTCTACTGCAAGTGCTGAAAGAATCAAGGTGAATTAGATTAAATATGCATGGCTAGTAGTTAGTTCTGTGTTAGTGGTGGTTAACTCAGATCAGCGTGGTTTTCAGCGGAATTTGTATTTGTGCATTAGCTCTATGCAGTAGGCTACGCATGTGGCCAACGCCGTTGTGAGCATTTACACTTGTGCGGCGGTGTTTCTGTGTCACTCTGCAGTAACACTTCCAAAACACTAATTACCGGTCGGGTTTCTGTGAAGTGCTATAAAGTTTAGTTGATTAAAAACATACCCAAAACACACATTAAACATGGCTTAGTAGCGACAATTTCACAAGTACACAAATACAACATGCTAATGTTTTTAGCACAAGCCCATAGCATTTTATATTGTATAAATTAGCCTAGCGGCCAGCGGACGACAGCAACATTTAACAAAGTCAACGTTACAAAGTTGGGCTCCATTACAACTCACAAGATTCACTGACAAAACAACTCTCTTATACTAAATATGTTTTCCAAACAAATGTAACATGCTAACGTTATTAGCACAAGCTTATGGCATTTCACATTGTATAAATTAGCCTAGCAATAAGCAGAGATTTCCTCCACTCATATGAAACCAGGAAAAATCAAACACATGACTTAAGATGGAATTTATTGTTTCTTATCTGTAAAATTAAAGTAAATAAAAGCTTCACTTGCACTGAGACAGGAGGTCTGCGTCACTGTGATGTGTAGTTACATTTCTGAGGAGATGCACGTCAGGCTACGACCTTATGTCGATTCAACGAAGAAGTGTTAATCCCACTTTACTGGGAAAAGTTGTCTTCAATTTTTAATGAACAGCACAAAAAGATTGCAGCCATTTTTGCAATTTTCTTCTACACTTTGCAAAAAAAAGTTTAAAAACATCTCAACATGCATCACAATTCTATTTGAAAAGCTGTCTTGAAATCAGGCATTTTAGGCCACAACAATCCTCCCAAAAAACCCTGTGTAATCCTGGAGGGACTGTCTTAATGTCACAATTTCTTGGCGAAGGAAAACAACAACAGAGGAGGACACTTGGGCTCATGGCCACAGTATTCCATAAATCCTGGCTACGGCCCTGCTCACACCTGCAGCTCATAGGAGAGCACAAGAACAAACCCCCAGGGGACAAATATATTCCTGTTTTTTTCTCTGACGTGCCCACAACCAACCAGCAGATGGAGATGACACCCTGGACAACTTCTGGGTCGACTATTTCCACATCTGCACTCGGGACTGTAAGCACTCATAATGTGCAAGTTTCTAAACCCATCACATCATTTCTCTGTGAGTTATCAGCAGCCTGAAATGACCTCTGCCGCACAGCGAAGCAGTTCCAGTCCGCTTCGCTGTCTCTCCCCCCTCCTGAGAAATGATGTGCACAGTCAGCCTTTGGCATAATTACACCGAAAGGAGATAAATCGTTCTTTTTTAGGCTGAGGAAGGTTCTTCTTATTCTGTCCTGTTGGTCCATGCATTTAAATGACTCATTAATGGACTGACTCACTGTGAGTAGTGGTGGACAGAGGCGGCCAGGGCGTTGCCTGAGCCACCTGGTAGAATACCCAGAGGGGTCTGAATGGCCTCTTGCCAGTCCTCTCGCTCCATCAGACCATTTATCACCTGAATAAACAAGAACAATACAAAAACAGAATTAGAGCATGGTCCTAAATAGAAAGCAGCCTTTGTGTGTGACTTGCAGTTATGAGAAAATGAGTTTCTTTGATTGCTGTTCAAGTGGTACTCCCAGGGAACATGGAGCCACTGTCGCTTAAGATTTATACATTTATAATACAGTACAGCACAGAGCAGAAAAGCACCCACACAATGACAGATGTATTTTTTAAAATATTGTTTGTCATTGTTTTTAACAACTAAAATCGGTAAAGCATCAACAGAACAAAAATTAAGACTATTAATCAATGACTGCAGAGATCATAGGTGCCAGAATCACAGGGCTTTTTATACATGCAAGTACAAATTTTTACAGGCCTATTCTGAAAAGTGCTAAAAATAGACAGAGGGGTGAGAGAGGTTATATCACTATCATCTATGACTGACTAACTTAATGGAAGATTCAGAGTGCTCAAAAACAAGTCAAACAAAGACATAAACTGAAACACAATTCATATCGTTATATATATTTCCTTTAAATGTATATGCTGATGATAAAATCAACAAATCACTTCATAAAAACACATGATAAAGGTCCAGTGTGTAGGATTCAGAGGGGGACTTATTGGCAGAAATAGAATATAATATTTAAAACTACATTTTCATGAGTGTATAATCACCTGAAAATAAGAATAAGTGGCCCTTATTTCACAATCTCATTCTCTCAGTCACCACCCAGAGCTCATCACCATAGATGAGGATTGGGATATAGATGGACCAGTAAATCGAAAGCTTTGCCTTCCGACTCAGCTCTCACGACAGTCTGGTGTATCGCCCGCATCACTGCAGAAGCCGCACCAAACCACAGATCAATCTCGTGAACAAGACCCGAGTTGCTTGAACTCCCTCTCTTGAGGCAGTCACTCTGTCCCATCCCGGAGGGGGCAATAATTCAATATATTGATGATATTACCCTTTATATTGCATAATATTGATATTGTTATAATACTCATATAAAAGCTTAGAGTTGTCCATGTGTCTGCAAGTATTGGGTTTACTTTAATTTCTGGAATAACAGGTGGTGTCCGAGCTGGACAATGGTTAAAATGTAATCACCTAGGTAGGGTTTATCCATCTCTTTTTAATAATGTTTTAATGATAAATTATGTCAATAAAAAAACAGCAGTGTTCCTTAAGCCTGGAGTCGTCCCACAGAGCCAGGCAACTACAAGCTGTGATAGGGAGTGTGTAGCACTGTAGGCCTTTACGAAATGTAATATCTTTTCCTAGGCTTTACATTTTCAAGTGATGAACCTACGACTGCAAATATTTAGATGCCAATCTGAATATGGTCTAATAACCAAAACTCAGATGTACTATGCTGCACCACAAGTCTACACTGACTCAAACTTGCGTACACGGGTAAAGTCCTGACACGAGATCTGATCTTGTCTACATTGACAAATGCTGAGCTTTGCGTGTAAATGACTGCACATCCAGTTTTTTGTCATGTATTCATTTTGTGAACAAGTACCCTTGTGTTTTCTTTACCTTAGACTGAGCTGTTAATGTCTACATAGAGAGCGGACTGTCTTTGGTGGACTCCAAAGAGTCTCTTTGTCCACCATGCTACTTCTGCTGTAGCCCAGAATGAACAAACCAAACACTGGCTCTAGATGGGCCATTCGTGTTTCAGATTCAGTTGGTTGCAGTGATACAACCTCACCACAAAATGCCACTAATTTTTACACACCAGACCTTTAAATGACACTTCCCAAGGAAAAAAATATAACAATGTGTATTGTATATTACAATTTGATTTGTTTTTAATCTGGGCACTTTTAATCTTCTGTATTGATTATCGTATCACAATAGGCTGGATCAAACTATAAGCACCTCAAACAGCAGCCCGTCTCCAGACATGATAACCAGGGCATCCCACTGCGACAGGTCCGCCTTCCTCACCAGCTCCCGTGCGTGGTTCTGGTGCTCTGAGGGAAAGACATGCAGACAAGAGAGAAAGAAAAAAGACAAAAGAGAGGATGTGTAGACAAACTGACAAAAATAAAAACAAGGGCAAGGGCAGAGAAAGAGACATGCTGCCTTCATCACCAGCCTCTGGGGTGGGATCAGGGAGATTAGGCAGAAAAGAGATTCAATTTCCCCTTATCAGGCCAAACATATCACATTAGCCCATCCAGCGGCTACTCAACAGCTCCGAGGCAGCTTAGCCGGCCTGCAAACATCTGTGACTGACAAATATCTGCATGTGTGTGTGTGAGTGCATTCACTGGACGCATGTGCTCAGTATGTGTGTGTGTGTGTTGGTTAATGCGCCGGCGGAGGACTGAGCTATTTGTTCAGCCTAGTTTTATTGGCAGCGTCCTTGAGTGGGTCCCTCTGCAGGGGCTCTCTATGGGCTCATCCCGCCAGCATTAAAGTCTACAGTCCTACCAGCCGAGACTCCCCAGTGTAGCCGTGTGTGTTTGTGTGTGTGGAGGAGGGAGAGAGACAGACAGGAAGGCAGACAGCAAAGAAGTTAGCAAGTATTGATGCGCTGCCATCATGAAGGAAATATTTTTCCACTCCAGCTCCAGTATCGATCGAGGACAGAACTGGAATAAAAACAACTGCCCTCTACCTCCCTCTCGCTTTGCTCAACCTCTACCTGTCCCCCCTTTAACACTCTCCCGGGCCTCCCTCTCCCAGCGGTGCACCCCGTGTTGCTGCTGTTTGTTTGCCGTGTGCTGTGGAGGCTGAAGGCAGTGATGCAGTGCTGTGTTGACAGACAGAGGCAGTTAGAGAGTAACTGCGCTGCACAGCTGACTCAGCACTTTAAAGCTGCCAGGGCTCGGAGCTGATGCTTTACTTCCCAGCCACTTCCTTATTCAAGGGGTCACAGCCAAGCGCACACAGAAACACACCAACCTAAATCTGAATCCAGCTGTCGTGTTCATCGTTAATTTGTTGGTTCTTTTTTGAGCTGCACAGATTTGTGCTGACAATTACACCAAAACAATATATAAATACACACTTAAAATCTCTGGTACATTCTAGTTACGGGTGTCCTGATATACCGGAATTGACGATAACTGTGATATTTAAAAATGAAATATTGATATTGTGTTAATAATACACATATGATAACATCATGTAAATAATCCAGCACTTCTTAAATCATTTCCGTTTCCTTCTGTTCTCACTTTGTCTCCCTCCCCCGATGCCATGTGGTTGCTTTTGACTTTACATTAAAGCTAGGGTAGGCAGAAATCTGGAAAAGGCCCTCCTACCAGACGACACGACACATGCATTCACTTCATACAACTGCCCAGTGTTTCACATGCATTGATTTATTTATATCTTTTTTTTAATGTAGAGTTGCACAGAGTGCATTTGCTCAGCCTCTCCTCGCCTTGTCCTTCTCTTTTTATAACGACCACGAATGAGACAAGAATTGGAAAGCTAATGCTGGCCAGCCCACCATCCCTCCACCTCACTTGCCACCACTGTGGACTGCATTCCCCTGGAGGAGAGCTGGCAGCAGCCAAGGAGATGGACTTTTGGTCGGCGGCTAAAATGACACAAAATCTGCCTGCACGAACCCCCCAAGCACTGGGTGTCACGGCAGGCTGGTGGGCAGCGGAAGCAACTGGGTCTAACTTGTTAGCTAATACAGCAGGCAGTTGTGGCTGTCCGTTTCTTCCGTAGCTGGGGGTCAGTGCCCAGAGCTGCTGCCCACTCTCCTCCCAGCGAGGTGGTCTGAAGCAGCGGGGAGAGGCGTGGAGGACACACTGCGATTCAAGGCTCTAGCTAACATTAGCTACATGAACGTGAACATGACACAGCAGCCGTGAACCTTTGGCTCCAGTAAGCAGAAAGCGAAACTATTAGCAACATTTTCTCTCCATCTCTGAAACGCTTTGCTGATATTCACGTGTTTTATTTCGTTTATTGTCAGACTCTCTTTTAGACCAAGTCCGTCTTCCTTTTGCAGTGTAGGCAGTTGATGCCAGTGCTGGAATAGCAACTTTCTCTGCAGGGTTCTCTGACACTGAATCAGGTTTTCACAGAGGAGAACAGCCAATAGGAAGCTCTCTGTGAAATGACCTGTGATTGGCCACGTCTCTTGTCACCGGCTTGATTTTGTAAAGCTTGAAAACAGAGGGTGCGGAAGCCTCTCTCACTCTACTTGAATTACAATACGCTGAAAGTTTATTATGGGACTTTTTGCCCGGTGAAGCCAAAATTAAACTGCCGACATAAGCTTTAAGTGTAATTGCTCTTAAAGTATGATTTTGTACAGTTATGGCTGCAGACTCTCTCTCCAACTCCCCGCACTTGTATTTTGCATGTAATTTATTTGCCCAAAAAAGAGACAAAACACACTATAAACTAAGTAAAAATTAATCTAACCGACAGCTTTTTTATTTTTTAAATGTTCTATAGATATTGTTATATTATCATTATCGTGAACTCTTCTGGCCACGATGAAAATCTAATATCGTGCCAGTCCTAATTCCAGTTGTTTCACTTTAAATGCAGCATTTTCCTCCCGTGTCACACTCTGTCGCCTTCTTCTGAGGTTAACCAGGGTAAAGATAAAGCTCGGTACACTGGATGCTTCATACAGTATGTAAAAGGTACACGCTGACACAAGAGGCGCCTCCATTGGTTCGTGTCCTTCCTCGGGCAAATGCTGTGTGATACATTCATCAAGGAGCTGCGTGCCGGGAAAATGGGTTGTGCCAGTTAATCCACTCACGGTCGCTTCTGACTGGCTACCGTATCCGACCACTGAGGGCCCTCAGCGACCCACATTCCCCCCACCCCACCCCGCCACTCCACCCTGTTCTGCTCAGCCCGGGTCGACGTCAGTAATTACTCTGTCTTTTTTCATCACCATCCAGCTGCTGACCTTCCTTTAAGTCCCAGGGGTCGGCACAAAGAGCCTGCATGCGCATCAGCACTCTTTCTCAAATAAACAAACACACACAAACACAGTTTCTCCGTCCTTTTCCTCTGTCTTCGCTGTCATATTCAATCTCACTTTGAGCAGTATCAGATATTCAGCTGATGCACTGCCAAGCCGATGCTGGAAGAGACTGCTAATTCTTACCTGTCAAATCCTGCCAAACAGGGTTGGGGCTGGAGCGGAGGGCGGATGTGAGTGAAAGGCTAAATGATGCACTGTGCATGATTTTTTTCCCTTTGACATTAAAGCCTTTCCCTGTTTCCCAGCAGCTCCTTGGTATTCAGAGAGAGGTCACTTGAAGTTCAGAGCCTCTGATGACAGTAACCAACACATGGCACTGTTTAAGGTCACAAAAAGCCACCAGCAACTCATACAGAATGTGGAGCAGCTGGGGCGACTGAGACGAGAATTGAATGTGTATCAGTGCTCGAGTGCCTGCAGATGTGGCCTGTGAATTTGGGACTACACAAATAATGCATCATAACTGCAGAGAGTGAAACTGCTGCTGAAAATAAAGTTTGTTGATACTCTGATTGCGCTTAGTTTAGCGTATGTGAGCGTGTGTGAGCTCTTAGTGTAATTGGTCCACACTGGGGTTGAAGGTTTAATCCCCTCAACCCTATTTCATGTCAGGGTGACCTTGACAAGAATCCCACTGTCTCTGAATATGCACAACTGACCTGTGATGACGAGTGTGTAGGGAACAGCGGCCTCAGTGAGCATGCCCTGTACGTGGCCGGTAAAGAGCTGGAGAGCCTGGCCGCGCCCGCTGTGAGGGTTCACCAGAATCATGACTCTGCACGGCCGGCGCACCTCCGCGTACACCACACCTGAGACAGGAGACAGAGAGAGGTGGATGTGAGTGAAGGCAAGGATAGAAATGATGCAAGAAGACAAGAGAGGAGGTCTCCTTATGCATGATCAAATATTTAAAAGAATGTATAAGGACAGGCTCGTCCCCGAGGGGAATGAAAAGAGCATGAAACGGTGAAGTCAGAGGCTGTGACAGCATTCAGATAGACGACGCTTAATGTTAATATGACGTGCTGCGTTTCTTCAAGGAGAGAGGGCTTACAGGTGCTTCTCATAGCGATTATTTATAGCAATTCTGTGACATTTTATTAATCCCCGCAAGGAAATCCTCCTGTTGCTTGCGTGTCTCAAGGGAAGACTGAATACGCTTCATTACCCAGGGGTTGGCAGGGAATCAGCACTTTGCACTATTGATGTTTCAACTGCCTCTCTGAGGATTAGGTTTAAAATAATAAGATATAAAACTGAAGGACAGCCACCAAGTTACATGGCAGTTAACTAATGTATAAATAAGTAACAAATCAAAGATATTATGAGAAAAAAAAGGGAAGGGAGTAGTCACTTGTGCTCTGTCTGTTAAGGGAAGGGCTT
>JAPZEB010000009.1:19039570-19068938 GCA_029783705.1 Chaetodon striatus | reverse complement strand
ACAACGTGCCCCAGGCACAACATTTAGCTCCAAATCCACAAAACCAACCTGAAAATGAAGGAAATCTGAAAAGACTGCATAAGAGTCAATGGAGCACAGCTGTGCTGTTGTTGGACCCTGGTCTGAGCTGGTCCAATGCTATGTTATGATTGGCCAGTCTGCGTTCGGGTGCGGGACTTAGCGAAGGGTCAATTAATAACACCTATATGATACCTGTGTCAGGGGTACATTCTTTTTTTAGCTTAAAGCTATGCATAATTCAGGGTGGGGCTGCTTTGAGTCACAGTTGAGTGTCGTCTGTTAACAAGTTAATACTGAAGCGACAATGCTGGTTAAGTAATGTAGCAATAGCATAACTCCAGATTCATAGAGTAAAGGCTAAGCCATAGCTGTCGCTATTTTAGTGTGTTTTCAGTTCATTCATGTTAAATGTAACATTTTGGTCGCCTAAAAAAGTCTTGTTCAGTGTTTGGTTGAACTAAAAGACCCTCTAAGGAGATGAGTGTTCAGTTTTTCTGGTTAAGTACATTTTGCTTCAATGGTCTTGAGCCTCTTTTTGCTAGCCAAAATTAGCAGCTAGCATGAGGGTTGTCTCCACCATCTTGTCCAAATATGGTCACTTCTGACTCCAGATATCCAAGATGGTGACAGCCAAAATGCCAAACTTAAGGCTTTAAAACAGGAGTCCACCAACCAATGGGTGATGTCATGGTGGCTACATATACAGTCTATGATTATATCTCATTGGTTAGCAGTTTTAAGAATCATTATTTCATTAATGCAGTGTTTTGACTCGAAAACTTTATGTTGTGTGACATAATTTCTTATCTGGCATGTGTCTCTCAACCTATCACAGTGAGCTGTGGTGTTTCCCAATCTCACCCAGGCTTCCACTGTTTTACTGGATTGCGCCCTCTAATGATCAAAAAAACCTTTAGGCAGCTTCAACTGTTTTTAACTGACCTTTAAAGTCAATTTCTGAGCATGGGTGTGTCACATTTTTAATACCTTAAAGTACACAGGCTCCACCTTGTGTCGAAGTGCGTGAGCCTTGCCCACCACCTTCAGCACCGAGGCCACCTTGTCGGCGTTGTCAAGGCTCTCCACCATTGTATTGAGGGCATTCATGACTCTGCGAGCGTGCTTCCTAAGCTGGGCGCTCCTCTCCAGCTCCTCCGACTCCTCGATGTGCTTAAACTGGCTGAAGTACTGCTTGGAAGAGGGGAAGTTCACAAACAGTCTGCAAAGGAGGAAGGCGAGTCCGAGTAAATGAGAGATATGAGTATGAGCAGCTGCTGTGAAGCTCCGCTAATCTCATCGCCCTTCAGCCTGCACTAGCTCGATCCTGCAAACCCACGTTCAGTTTTTTTTTCTGAGCTGGCAAGATACCATGAGTAAATATCAGCACTGACATGAGAGTGCTGCATATTTTCCCTTTAAATGTTTGCTTTAAACTATTATCTGGGTACAGCGTGTATCCCATACATTTGAAAGGAATTTCAAAAATGAAGGGAGAACATTCAGTTGCAGGGAAATTATGACATGAAATGGTTTAATAACTATGTCTTGTAGACATTAACACACAGTAGATTAACACATTTGTTTGATGACTTTGCAGGTACATCCTCTTCTATCATAACTGACTTTTTCTTCTGCATACTTTGGCTCATGAAGTGATTCAGTAGCAGGCGTGATAAGCTCTCTACTGATAAGTTGACCTCTTATTATTAATATTTCCTCATACTTTTTTTCTTCAGGTGATTATATAATTAAGTGCATAGGACACATTTTTCCCCTTTCGTTATGCTTATAAATCATTTAACATGTCACAGTGTAGAAATAAATCTTGCAGCATCAGATAAATGTATGTATATTTCTCCTGAAGGTTTATCTAACTCTGATAGTGTCTGGGAGGAATTCTTGTTTTACAACTGTGGTGTTGATAAATGCATGTATTAGTCTCTTCAATTTAATCTCAGAGTGTGTACACTGGTAGAAGTTGGTCCAATCCTTTACTAAACAAGGGCAAATTTGCAATAGCTGGGATGATATACGCTAGGGTACAGGCATACCTTTGCCCCCCCTCAGTGCTGAAACCAAACCTACACCCTTGCACGCATGCATCTATCCTTGCCCCTTTTTGTTGATTGGCATGAGCAGTTATTCAGATATGTTTTGGCTCATGACGAATCTCTCCAAGTCATTAAATCTATTTTATGTGCTACTTGACGCAAGGGGTCACTTGTTAGGCAACAAACTACTTGGTTAAGATTCGGAAAAGATTGTGGTTTGTGGTTGACGCGACTAATGACTCATGTGATGACTGACTGACTAATGAGTTACTAATGATGACGTGACAAAATAACTCAACATTGACTTGTAGTTCTACAAGGGAAATGAACACCAGTTTCCTGGGTAAATGTCCTGTGCTTGTTGAGCCCATCGTCCTATCCTCCTACATGCCTTAAAGGGATAGTTCATCCTAAAATTCAAAAATACATATATTTCTTCTTCCCTGCAGTGCTATTCATCAGTCTTGATTGTTTTGGTGTGAGTTGCTGAGTGTTGGAGAAATCGGCTGTAGAGATGTCTGTCTTCACTCCAGTGTAATGAAACTATATGGCATTCAGCTTGTGGTGTTCAAAGCGCTAAAAAATACACTTGATAAACTCAACAGCAATGTCTTTTTTTTGAATAATCATGACCCGGTTACTCAAGATAATCCACAGACCTTGTTGTGAGCAGTTTCATGTAGGAGCTACAGTCTGTCTACCAAACTACACCATACCACCATAACACTGTGCAGACGTTGCATCTACTGCTAGCTCACCTAGCACCACTCAGCTAGCTAATGTTGTATCACAGCCAAGAAGGATGAGGAGCACAAGCCTCTCGTTCATGAGTAGATACTATTGAAAAAAGACTCGATGACAAAGGATCGATCTGCGGCCTTGCAGGATTTTATTGTAGACGAAGAGTACAACTTCACAACGCACAATGAGACAGCCCTCGAAAGCACTTTACCAAACACTCTTATACCCTTCCTCAGATAGGCATCAAACCTAACTTTCCATGTGCGTGCAAGTGTGTGTGGGTGTGATTTCCTGTTGTTTCCAGAACATGCTCCTATTTTTGCCTGTTTTGGCGTTCTACCATCCTGTTGTTCGGCCCATGACATCCTTTTTTTCTAATCAGCATGTTTTCTACCTCAGTGTTGGACAGGACACCCTGTTCCAAGACCCCTCCCCAAAGTGAGACCAATCAAGGTTTCTCAATTTCTGATAAACATGTTTTGCCTAATACTTGATCTTTTCACCACCTTTTGTGTGCTAATATGGTCGGAGGGTGTAGTTTGGTAGAGAGAAAATAGTTCCTACATGAAACTGCTCTCAACAAAGTCTGTGGATTATCTTGAGTAACCAGGTCATAATTTCTGGAAAGAGACATTGCTGTTGAATATTTCAAATGTATTTTTTTGGCGCTTTGAGCACCACAAGCCGAGTGCCATCTGGTTCTACTATATTCCAGAGAAAGCAGACATCTCTGCGGCCGATATCTTCAACACTGGCAACTCACACTCAAACAATCTAGACTGATAAATGATACCAAAAGTAAGACAGCACATCTGTATTTTTGATTCTGGGGTAACCTGTCCCTTTCAGCTCACGTTCCCATTAATAATAATACCTGGGGTTAGGTTTACACTGCATCGTATACAGATGCTGAAGGGTGCATTGTGCATCTGATGGTGAGGGCCATTGCCCGGGCAACATTTTTTTGATGCCCTGGAAGTGACACTAGTCTGAACTATCCGAACCACTGAGCTTTAGAGCTGCTGACCACAGCTAATAAAGCAGAAAAATAACATCCTTTGCCACTCTGCACTTTCTGTAAATGAGTACAGGATTTATATAACTGGGTCTGTAACTGAAAGCATATCGTGCAGCAGAGATTTGGTCTCTGGATTCACACAATCTTGTTACTATATGTGGTCCCCCCTTGTGAACCTGTTGGCTCAGGCATCTGACTGGTTCTGTACTATGGTTCCTGTCATACCTCAAAAATAGGGCCCAGGATCCTGCATGAGTTCACAATTTCTAACAAAAGGTGAAACGTGCTAATTAGAGAGGGCGAGATGAAGAAAATGACTACTCGGGGAACCATGAGCACTACTGAAGCTGCCTCTCTCTTACTGTATGGCTGAGAATTATTATTACAGCAAAGATAGCTCACATTACATGTTTCATTTGGCATAAATATTATTTTTGCTCAAGTTCCAGGTCCATTTCTTTGCACATCCTTCTCTTTCTGAGAACAAATACTCAGTTCAAAGACATTTCCTTTGAATTATATCCCGGTTTGACCCCCAGAGGTATCATAGAGAATTAGCAAAGAAGAGCCTAAAAACTCCCCCCCTCCCACAGTCTGGGAAGAGGGCCAATGCATCTGGTTGCTGGCTATCTCAACCTGATGTCCCATCTCCCACTGTCTTTGCAACAACTAGCACAAAAAGGAAGCAAATATTTCTCTGTTAGCTCTGAAGCATATGGCTGGATATTAGTTTCACATGTCAATTAAAATGGCTGAAAAGGGAGGAGATGGAAGGTGGTGTCTCAATCTGTCACCTCTGGGTGAAGGGCCTTGGCAAGTATGAGGAACCATGGTGTTTAATCTTTCTTTCTTGTAATTACATGACCTGTGGTTGCATATAAATAGCCTCATTAGTATTTTATATATATATTTTAATCCCTCCTTATCTAGTCTTCAAGACTAATCGAAAAGCTGATTCCAGTGAAAGTTTCTAATTTTAGACAGTGTCAGAATTTTGGATCTTTTGACCTAGAGACATTTAATTTGAAGGATATAAGTTGACACTGAGGTTCAGGTAGAGTGACAATGACCTGCTCTTTACTGCTGAAAGGAGAATTTAACATGGTCATGCTTATCGATCAGTCCTCATTCCTCAAATTCCTTAAGGTCGTAGGGTCTTTGTGAAGGAATGTGGAGGTAAAAAATAAGGGGAAATTGAGTTCAGTTAATTGAGTTTTATCATAGAAAGAAGAGGAAAGGGATTCTGATTTGTGCCGCAGCTAAATCCTATTAGTCATTCATCTAACTGTACAAGTGTACTGCGCCCTGCGTTTTTGCTAACCTCCCTCTCAACTTTAGCACCCTGCAATCAGAAAGGATTATAAAGGCACGCTGTGTCATGCAGCGAATCTCGTCACACGTGGAAGGACGTCAAAGCCCTCACACCAACATTTCTAGATTCCCTGCAGATGGTTGTTTTTAGAGCTGTTTCTTCTCGCTGATTTCAGAGTAAACACTAAAGCGAGATAACAACAGGGGTGATAACAACTGTAGGAACGCTCCAATGGGACTGCACGCTCGCCTTGAAATGTATAAATGACGGATGAATAACATTCAGCAGTATTTATAGTGATAGATGTTGTGATAAAACTCTGATTGCAGAGACGTGAGGGATATTTTAAAGGTCTGACTGCAGGTTGCCCTGGCCCTCAATACAAGCATTCAAAACATTGACCTGCTCCAGGGGAGGAAACCCTTTTGGTGCCAAGGATGTCTGACTGATGGATTATAATGTTTATCCTTTGCCTCTAGTATTTCATAAATAGGATTAAGAAAAAGGAGGAGAGGTGAGAATATCACGTGCAAATATACGACTGACTGAGTTCCAATGGACAGAGTGGAAACTTGTAAAGTCAGTGAGATCATTTGATTTTAGCACCTGAGGGAGGATAATCCCACAGCCTGGATTTAACTTGATTTGGTTAGATTTCTGAGAGAGAAAAGCATCAGTGGCTGGAGCAGGTGCAGTGATATTACTGAGGGGGAAGAGACAAAATGCAAATTTGACCTTATCAGTGGTGAACTAATTAAAGTTGCAGAAATAAGGAGAAAATTGATGAAAAGTCCCAAAATAGAATGAGATACTAAGCAGTTTTGTGTGGCATGCAACTGCAGTTTTCTCTCTTCTAATTATACTCAGCATTTATAACCCGTTCTACCATGATTTTTTTCTCTGTCAGACTATGAAATATCTTCCTAACTCTGCATCAAACAGGAGTAGATCTAGGAAACAGAAATACCTGACAAGTATGGCCACCCCGACATCATCACAGTTCTGGTAGACTTTTGCCCAGGAGTCCTGGATCATCACCCTTTCCTTGTCAGTCAGTGGGCTTGGCCGCTCCAGGTGGTCCACCTCTCCCTCTCCTTGCATCCTCTCCATCTGGGAACACAGTTGTGCAGAGCTGAGCACGTGCAGAAGAAGGCAGGGCTGATGATGACAGTACCCCCCCCCCCCCCTTCCCTCAAAAATAAACACTACCTTTATTTCTTGGTTGTGTCTCTTATTTTGATGAGAGAGGAAGAAAATCTGTTTTCCCTTCCCCCCCTTTTTCCCAGTGAGAATCTTTGCTCTCCACCTCTGAATCTCTGCTGAGCGAGAGTGTGAGTGAAGAACAGGCAGAAAAAACACAAGAAACACACGCAGCGAACGAGGAGGAGCCTCTGTACTCTCTCTTCTACACTCTCCCTTCCCTCCCTCTCTCTGTCTCCCTCCGTCTTTCTCCCTCTACCCACCTCACCTTTGTAGGTGGTGTTTGATGAAAACATGATGAGATAGAAAACAAATCCTTAATAAGAGTGTCAGATATATAATACATGCAATGGGTGAGCATGGATGCGATGTCAGATTATGACGTTGGAATAAGATAAAAGAGCACGTACCCTGACCTTTTACCTCTGTCGTTGTCGTCACCATTCCAGACTATCCAGGAGATTAACCTGTAATATTGAATTTCTCACAAAGCTCCGCCAACGTAAATGTAGAAACACAAAATTAAACAGTATGACGTCCATCAGAATTAGGGCAGGCGTCATTCATCTCTGTTTGTTCTGTGCTTCTGACAAGATTCAGATTATATGACCGTCCATTTTTTATTACTTTACCCTTTTCATTATATCTGCACACCATCAGGAGAGCAACACAGTTCCCAGTGCACTTTTTCAAATGCATACATTTTCCACATTTGTTGTGGCATAGGTTATCAGCGGGAGTTCATATCTCGCTGGTGTTGTGGCAGCTGAAAACTAGTGAATGCTTTTAATCAAGTTTCAGGGTTGGGCAGGGCAAATGGGGTCAATTACTCAGGAATCTGTGGGTTAGCCATCAAAGGAGAGCAAACAGAGGAGCAGGGACATCAAATATTGCTAGAAAAGCTGGATTAAGGTGATTTACTACCTGAATGAGGAGGTTCAATGTACAGTAGGTGTCAAGAACGTATGGACCCATGTTAAATATTGACAGAGTCTTTGAAAGTATGCCATTAACAATCAAGTTGGGGAACACAATGTGCTAAAGGTTGACACATCTCATATTTCTAGGATTGCTGTGTCTCAGATATCACAGAAGAATAATCTGTGCAAGCTACTGTACCACCTTCCCCTGCGGCAGAGTTACAGCCACTTATTATACCAGCTGATCAGACTGTAAATATATTAACTTTGGTGACTATTATTCAAGTCCATCCCAGGCACTCCCAGTTAAAAGCAACAAGATCAGAGTCCATGTATTGTCCCTTTCACTGTACAGGTTTATGAGTATAAATGTGGCTGGTCCAGGATCAGATAGTTATGGTGAGATTAGGTTGTTATTGATCAGACAAACATGGAGACTTGGTCAATGATTGATCGACACGCTCTGCTTGTTTATGTTTCCACAGAGGGACTCTGATACATTTTGTAATGCTTTATCATCATTCTCCTGTCTGTGCACCCACACTAGCAAATTCAGACTCGTTCACATAAATACTGTTACACCTTTTACCCACTCTGCTCAGAAAAACAAAGATCCCATGATCTCATTTTGCTACATCCAAAGACATAACTCTACTCAGCAGGTCCAGGGCAAATGAGTGATGACATCTAGTGGACAATTGCAGTAATGCAGCTTTTTAGCTGCTGCCAGACATGCACTGTCCCAGGTGAGTGACCTGTGGAAAGCTCGTATAAATTATTTATAGTAAAGTCAGTCATTAATTATGTATGAGACCCCCCCCCCCCATCAAAAACTGAAGGCTAAAATTATGCATACAGGTTTTTGGTTGGATTACAGAAAGGCTACCTGATATTATCTTGTCTAATCACTGACACTTGAAGGGTAACTTTGATTTATTCCAACTTGGACCCATGTTTTTGTGTCCAACTAACTAATGGGAACAACGATTCTGACAAAGGTCCAGTACTGAACGAGAGGGCTGCAGCAGTAGCAAAACAAGCTGCTATGTAATCCCTGTGGGCAGTTGAGCACCATCGATGTATGGTGCTTGTTTTTGCCACTGACAGGCTCAGATTGTTATCCTAAGTGCCTGACACATTATGGAAGGGAAGGATCCCAACAGAGAAAGATCTTTTTATTTAAGTGTAAGACCCCAGAAACAGCCCCCTACTCACCATCACCAAACCCACCAGACTCCATTTAAATTAACAATGATTTATGCGTGTATAGAGCCAGCATATTTTCACATCTAACTGAGTGAATTAAGGGTTTATTTCAACCAAACCAGAGTTGATGTTTGCTGGAACAGCGGAAAGACAAACAAAGACAGTCTTTGTGGGTTGTATTTTGCTTCTATCGACTTTGAATGAAGTGTGTTTTGCACTGATAAAATAACTGTATATTTAAATGGAGTCTGGTGGCTTTGGTGAAAGCAATTTAGGGTCTGTTTCTTGTTTGAAAAAAGGATTTTACTTTTTAACACAAAAGTTTTTTCTGTAGGGATCCTTTATTTAAAGTAGTAAAATACAACCCACAAACACTGTCTTTGTTTGTCTTTCCACTGTTCCAACCCTTTTTTGGTTAAAATTAATCCATAGGGATCCTCTCTTTAATGTTGTCAGACACTTAGAATAATAATCTGAAAAAAAAAAAAACCCAAACACTTTAAATGGATTTAAAGTGAGGGTACACAATTGCCCTGAGTCATAACATTGCAGTCTCTTATGCAGCTGCTGTCTGCAGCCCTCTGGCTCACTACTGAGCCAGTTTCAAGAACTGTTGTCTCCATTAGATACTTCGAAACAAAAACATGGGAAAAATAGGGTCCAGGTTGAAAAATACCAGAGTTTCCCTTTAAAATGTGATAAATCCACAGATCATCAGATGTCATCCTGTTAATTAGGATAACACCCGCCTAATTATATGGTGATAAACAAATATATATGTTATTTCAAATACACGCCATTTTACGAGATAATGCATGAAAAATAAAAATTTAAGTCTGTTTTACAGTAGCTACACTCATATTTTCAGTCACATTAACAGTGTAGATTAAAAAATATATTTAAAAAAATGCACGTGATGCATCATCGAAATGCATTTACAAAAAAAAAAAACATCGCTATTAACTTAAACTTGCGTTTCTAAAACGTTCATTAAAAGTGAAATATTTCGACTTTACTGTACAACAAAGACGAAATCACACAGTTAACCTGAAATGACTCACCATTACTCACTACCCGCAGAGCGCAGCTGGCAAGATTGTCCTAAAGGGGCATCCGTAGTTTTAAACGAGGACCGTTGTTAGCAACAGTACCACATAAGTTAGGTGACAGGTACCAGCTGTTAGTCCGTAAACAGTCGGACAAATTACCAGTAAATAGACAGTAATGAATATTTGTTCTGTAGCTATGCTGTAGCTAAGTTTACGTCGCACACTGAAGGTCATTTCGTGTAATTAGCTTAACTAGCAGGCTAGTGTGCGGCAGGTAGCTAGCTAGGTAGCCTGCAAGCTAACAGCAACGTCATAAGAAGAAAATCGGAAACTAAGGCGGTGGTGAGCTGATAAAAGGTCCCGCTGCTGTCAGTGTCCGAGAAATTAACCACCAGCAGTGCCAGAATGAATGTCCCGAAAAGTGGCTATCGCGTTTTTTCCGCTAACTCCTCCGTAGCATGTACAGAATTGGCCAAGAAGATAACAGAGTAAGTACAATGGGACATTTCAGGCATTTTGTCCTCATGTTACTGAGTCAATAATGTTGTTCAACAGCTGTTTGAGTCGTTTTTACCAGTGAGAGTCTGTCTGGTCTTGAATTGGTAAATGGTGTGCTAAATATCTCATGTGGTCGTGGTAATTGTTTCTCAGATATGGGTAAAGTCTGTAAATGTGTGTCATTGTTTAACAGGCGGCTGGGAGTCGAGCTGGGGAAGTCTGTGGTCTTTCAGGAGTCTAACAGAGGTGAGGAGAATACTGTGGCTTTATAGGGTACATGATAGATGAACATGTCAGGTATTTATCTAGCTACCCTTTAAAACAAATCTCCTTAATTTGAGTTAGGGTACCTGAGTGCCCTGCATCTATATTACAAGAGCAAGGGTTGATTTGGGAGTAGCATCACCCTTTACACCACCATAAAATGTGTAAAACATGAAGGAGTGACACAGTGTTCATTTTGTTTCTTTTTTATTTACACATAAAAAATGACACAATACATAACTTGCATGTGAAGGTAAAGTCCCTAAAAACCCTCCAGGGTCTTAGAAAGTGTTGTTCTCCAGGCAGCATATCACAGGAAATAATTGAAGTTATGTAATATACAATATTTGTTTGTATCTGTCAATAAGTTAGGCATACTAAAAGATAAAACAAAGACATAGGTTGTCATAGTACTTGACAGCAATGCATCCCTAAAACACCCATCTTATGCACAATACTGATTGAGACATGCTTAAGAGACCCACCTGCACACACAGGCACACCAAGAATTTTCATTCATACACGCAGGTTTTCACAAACAGTGTCACTGTCATGATATGGCTTAAAGTCAGAACGATCCTACCCCAGAATCTGGGGGAACAAAGTCAACATGTGCATGTTTACATTGATGTTTTTAAGATGTTTTTGGCCATGGATGACTGTTGAATGTTTGAGCATGGCATGGAGATTTATTCAGCATTATGGAAAATACCCTTGTCAATTAATCAAACAAGGTATTCGGCCATACAATTTAAAAATGCATAGTATGCACTGCATTACACACAACAGGGTAGGGCTGGGCGATATGGATAAAATCAAATATCACAGTATTGTTGACCACATACCACGATATAGATATTGCGACAGTATTGTAGCGTTGACTGTTTTTGCTTTTCCAAAATATTTGTACAGTGAGATTTTCAATAAATACTCATCAGTAATGTGGGTTTTGTGACTAAGTGTGTAAATAGAACAGCTATTAAAGCTGTTAAATTCACAGTAATGCAGCTTTTAAAACTAGAAAAACACAACTCTTATGGTATTAGTATATCCCATATATTGCTCAGCCCAACAACAGGAAGTGCCTAATTCAAAATGTAGTTATTTTACTTCAGTCGGACTATCAGATAAATCACTATATTTTGGGGATTATGAAATTTAAAGTTCTGATAAAGCACTGAACTGAATAGTTGAACACCCAGCAGCTGCCACCCCTCCGCCAACACAAACACACACTCGATACTTGTCACTTTGTACCTCACCTCACTTTACTGGTTACCTTAGCCTGTCTGACTACCTGCACTTCATTTTTGTACCTTGTTTTGCATTCAGTTTTGTTTATGCATAGTCTGAATGTTGCTTCACTCCTACTGAATGTTGCATCATTTATTATTTTTCTTTGACACCGGGGGGGACCAGGAGACACAATTCCATTCCTCTATTACTTTATCTTATGTACTGTACTGGACTTTATACAGATGAATGACAATAAAGTCTCTCTTATCTCCTATTTGTTAATACATGCTCTATCATTGTTAGTATTTGATGATGAGTGGTGCGTTTCCTGTGAAGGGATATAGTTACCGAAAACATGCAAAAAGTCATCAGAATAAGAAAGTATTTAAAGATGCAGCTTTGCTAAATTAATAAACTGTCATTTTTTCCTTGACGACAGAAACTAGAGTGGATGTGAAAGAATCAGTTCGTGGACAAACTATCTTCATCATCCAGACTATACCACGGTTAGTATCATGCTTAAGTTCTGGACAAATCCCCTTTTGCAACTGAGATCTTGTCACTCATTTTTTTTAAGATTATTTCTCACTAAAGTTTACACTTCCTTTTTATTCTTTTTTTATGCACCCAGAGATGTCAACACGGCCATCATGGAGCTGCTGGTTATGGCCTACGCCCTCAAGACCTCTTGCGCAAAGAACATCATTGGAGTCATCCCTTACTTTCCCTACAGCAAACAGTGCAAGATGAGGAAGAGGGGCTCAATAGTGAGCAAGTTGTTAGCTTCAATGTTAGCGAAAGCAGGTAAAGAGAACAAAATAAATCTCACACAGAATGTTCACACATAAAAATTTATCAGACTGTTATAAGTATGTACACATATATATAAACAGTCAACCATGCTATGAATCTGTCAATTAGGATTAACACACATCATCACCATGGACTTGCATCAGAAGGAAATCCAGGGCTTCTTCAGCTTTCCAGTGGACAACTTGCGTGCCTCTCCTTTCTTGATTCAGTACATCCAAGAAGAGGTGATAATCCCATTCTAATGTCTGTCTGTGCCTGTTAAAGTTTAAACATTGGTCACGCCGCTGAAGTCAATCAGTTAGTCTGACATAATCATTGACCTCTGTTTTCCTTTGTCCCGTCAGATTCCTGATTACAGAAACGCCATCATTGTGGCAAAGTCCCCGGCAGCCGCTAAAAGGTAACTGATGGATAAAAATAAACATATTTTACCTCTCGATGAAATTACATATTAAAGGTCCAGTGTGTAGGATTCAGGGGGATGTTTTGGTAAAAATATAATATAATATAATGATATAAGAATCGTGTTTTCATCAACATAGGAAGAGCTGTTTCTGTCTGCATAAGAAGCAAGTCCTGGACCACTAAGTCCACCATGTTGCACATATTTCTACAGTAGCCCAGAATTGACAACCAAACACTGGCTCTGGATGGGGTAATTTGTGTTTCCATGTCTGCCACCATAGTTAGCAGCCCCTCCGTGTTGAATAGCATCGGAAAAATTTAGTTTTCCTACATGAAGCTGTGTCAGTATTCAGTATTTTTAACAGCTTGAATCACCCTGTCCGTTTGTTTTGGAGCGGATGAGACTTCAGCTCTTGCTAAAAACCTCCTGAACAATGACAGCTGAAAGAATCCTAACTGGGAGTTCATACTTTTCACATGGGAGAAGTTTCAGCTGGTTGCTAACTGCAATCCTGACCAATAGATGCCACTAAATCCCTCTAAATCTTACACTGTGTTCCTTTTTGTTGCCTTGGTTTTATGTATAAATATGCTCCAGTCTGATTATAAGTCCTACACACTGTTATTTTAATGATCTCAAAACAAAAACATTACATAATGCCGGATGTAATCAACAATACAGGTATTTTTTAAATAGTGCTCTGTGTCATTTGCAATGTGTGTGACTAAATGTGTGTACGTAAAATTGTTTTGTCTTTTTTTTTTTCCCCTCAGGGCTCAGTCCTATGCAGAACGCCTGCGTTTAGGTTTGGCTGTGATTCATGGCGAGGCTCAGTGTTCAGAGTCTGACATGGCTGACGGAAGACACTCCCCACCATGCGTACGCAACACCACAGGACACACAGGACTGGAGCTTCCTTGTAAGAACACACATTTTTGTAGAGGGCTGTTAATTTGTTTTTGTTTTTGTTTTTTTGCAGGTTGTCTTTTCAGATTAGTAGGTCTAACGCTTAATAGATTTTACCTCTACAGAAAGCACATCCCTATTTATTGTTTCTCACAGTTAGACTCCTTTTTATTTGTCACATTGTGGTCAAATTCAGCAATAAATGTGTTATAATTTCTGCTAGTTTAACTAAATCCTGTCGACAACCCAATGCAGCTCTTATTTGTTGCTAACCTGTTTCAAGCTGATGATTCTGCTGTTTCCCACTCATGCCATCAACCATACTCCAAGAAATTGATTTTCTGTGTCACTGCATGTTTTGATTCCACAGATACACTACTTCTACTCATGCTGCATCCTCCGCAAGCTACTTACAAAGACTTACAAACTTACAAAGAGTGACATGCTTAATAATCATAGAATATATATAGTCCCTGCCTTTTTTTTTTGGCAAATGCCTTAATTTTAAAATATTAATATTTGCTGACTTATAGTTCTTAACATATTTGCAGTTTTAATTCCTGGTAAGGCCAGTCTAATGGTTCGGTGTGAGAAAATATCAAATGATTGTGTCATTGGCAAATGACTCCGACGTATTTGCGTCCAGTATTCACTTTATTATTTAGTAAAAGATATTTCTATTCTTACTTGTGTTTCTATTCTCACCCTTGACTTAAAAAATCCTCCTTTTGGAACAACTCAGAAATTGCTTCAACCATAAGAAGACTTAAATTTTCAACACAGTGAGGCTGATTTGTTGCTGTGGAATATTTTACATTTGTGTCAACCTAGCGAGAGGATTTTCCAAGTCTTGGTATCATGTGTTTGTCATGTCAAATATTTGTGCATTTGTGTTAACGTGGTGTTTATTTGTTGGTAATAGCAGGCAAACAACAAGCTCCGTTCCCTGGCATAGAGCTCCCAAGTACGACCGTAAACATAACTTACATCTGACTATGAAATGATTCCTCTTCAAATGGTTCCTCAATTGGTGCATGTTTAGAAAAAGGGTTTGTGTTGCATCTTGTGAAAATACAGTCTGGATTCAGGAGGTGCGAAAAAATGCACAAAATGAATGTTAGTGCCCAGATTTGCATTTAAAAACGTTTCCAGGCCAATCAGCTCCGGTGCGCTACATACTATGTGCTATTTGCATGGCATGTTTGACTTGAAATCAGCAGCTGACATGTTTACTGCACCTTTCTAAGATTCCAGACCGTTGTTCTACAAGATGGCCAAACTCTTCTTTGTTTTGTTGTGTTCTGATTTTATTTTGAAACCCATAAATCAAACCAGAACCATGCCAAACATTATTTTATTTTATTTTTTTACTTAAATATCTGGACTCATCTTGCCAATCAACACATGGTGCACCCATATTAAACCCGCTCTCTAAAACCTGATTAACTTTTGGTCATAACTGCATGTGATGATAACAACAAAGCATGCTTTTGAAACCTAACATCTAATGATGGGAAGAAGAAGTCTTATGAATGGAATTGTTGGTATGCTTAAGCATTAAAATTAAGTTAAATCAAAGTTTTAGTTTGCTGCTTCAGCAATAATACCAGAACTTATTTTATCTACAATAATATTTAGTTTACACTTTTATTTCTATAGTAGAAGTTTCTGTAATGAAATGCCAACCTGTTGTTGAAATTAATGAAATTGTTTAAGCTATTCAAATCTATCAGGATCACGTTGATGACTGGATTTTTATTATTTTATCTTAAATTAATTTCAAGATATCTGACCAAACATTTCTCAGGTAGCTTGTTGCAGTATCTCAGCAAGCTGTAAAAACAACATCTTTTTTTTGAGAAGTGTGTGTACTGCTAACAACATGGCTTTTGCTGTTTTTGGTTAATAGTGATAAAAGTCTGAATGTGACACTGCCAGGTTTTCTGATGCTGTGGGAACTCACGGTATTCAGCAAGTGTTCTGCAAGGCATGCTCCTCCTGTCTCTGCTTCTTTATACTTTCTCCTTCACAATCGGCTTGGCTGGCTGATTGTTTACCAGTTGATTGTTTCCTTATACCCTCTGAATGACTACATTTACATGCACAACAATACTTCAGATGCAGCTGTTTTTTTAACAGGCTGTGTATCCAAAAACTACTACTATTACTATATTGAATCTAATCCCAATCTAATTGAAGTTCCCAAGCAATTTATTTTAGTTGTATGTAAGCACATATATCATATTAAAGGGACAATTTAGATTTTTTTGAAGGGAGTTGTATGAGGTAGTTATCGATTGTCAGTGTATTTTCTACAGTATACGTCAGTCGGCACACTCTCAGTTAGGAGAAGATGGCTGGAGTACCCCCACGGAAGCTCAGCAATGTACTGCTGTCAATATCTGTTAAAGTGTATGCTATATTTAGAATATCTTACCCTCAGACAGCGATTTCCGACAGGGAATTAAAGTTGTTATATCTGTCTCTTCCAAGCAAGGCTCCATTAAGAAAAACAGTCATTTAACATTGCTGACTACAGGAGCTGCTGGTCTGTTGCAACACTGATCAGTTATTTTGTTCATCTTATTGTGTGAGTTTGGCGTCTAAAGGGTTTAGTCCAGACTCACCAAAGTCACACAATAACACAAACAAACCAACTGACTGAGGCAGCAGTGGACCAGCAGCTCAGTTTTCAGTGAGCTAAAATTACTGTTTTTGTCAATGGAGTCTGGTCGCTTTCACGAGAGCATAGATGGGAAACTGAAGCCGTTAATCGCTTTCTTGTCAGAACTGGCTGTCTGACGGCAAGGTAAAGCAGAAAAAATACTCTCAATTTAGTGAACAGTTACACTCATATAGCTTTAAGTAGGTGTGAGTTTCTTTTAGGTGGCTGAAATATGTTTTTCTGCTGCTCCCGTTCACAGCAGTACAAAGCTTTGCTTTCACATCAGTGCTCCTGTCTGCTGCTTCTCCAAACTGGTGGCGTGCCGATAGATGTCTACTCATACAACCCCACTCAAAAATATCTAAGGGGGGACCTCTAGCTCACATGGTAGACTGTGTGTGCCCCATATAGACTTAGTCCTTTGCAGCGGCCCTGGTTCGATTCAACCTTCGTCCCTTTGCTGCGTGATATTCCTGCTCTCTCCCCACTTTCCAGTCACTATAAAAAGGTAAAAAGTCTTTAAAATAATTCTGTTTAGCGTTTGTTGTAACAGTTTCTATATGTCTAGCAGATTTAAAAATTAAATGGTTTTATTTAAACCAAAATTACATGACACCAGGATGTTTACAGCTTGTCAGGAGTAAAGTAGTCAGTCCTGCCCACAGCCTGGAGGTGGAGAGGATTGCATCAGATGCATAGACCCCATATTGTGAAGGTGGACAGCAACCTGACTCAGCTGTATTCACAATAACAAATGAAGCTTGTGTGATATTGGCTCTAAAGATACAGCTGTTGCATCTCCTGTCATTGCCCTGTGAGATGCAGTCGGATTATTGTGTGCACGTAAAAGTAGTCGCTGGCAGCAGTGATGTTCGACTGAGGACTGACCCCAGAACATTGGCAAGTGTGTATGAAGAAACTCTCATCAGTGCTTGTCAACCACTCTTGTCCTGTGTGAAATAAGACTGTCTGTTGCATATTGGTTCATATGCAGACTGCTGCCATATGCCTGCCACAGCCTGGGCCTGAGGTTGTGTGTGTCCAGGCAGTTGCCTTCTGATTGGGTATCCTGGGCAGAAAACCCTGTCATTTGATTTTGCATGGCATGTGCTGTACTAAGTTTGGCATTTCAGTTTAATCTCCAAGGGGTAGGTGGGGTACAATGGGGGGAATTTTTTTTTACTTTTGATTGCCATTTTTAAATTTATTACAGCATTGTATTACTCTAACAGAATTTCTACAAATCATTTACATCATCCAATAACGACCCCATAATTCGGGGTGCAGATTTGCCCAAATCACAAAACATTTTCTCAACCCATTTTACCCAATCTACTGAGATTTATTTTTGATTAGGTGAAATACAGTTCACACAACCTCCTCAGAGTGCTCTCATAGGTAACAGTTTCTGCTTTCCTTTGCAGTAATGATGGCCAAAGAGAAACCTCCCATAACTGTAGTCGGAGACGTGGGAGGGAGAATTGCCATCATTGTGGTAAGATGCTGTGAATGCACTTTTTACAGCCTACATGGTTGAGCTGTCTGTGTCAGCTGTTCTGCCATCGTTGATTATAACTCATCTCAAAGCATTTCAAGTGGTTTGCACTTGTAAACATATTCATTTATTACCACTATAAATGCCTCATTACTAACAGCATGGTTTTAGAAATATAACTTGCTGGGTTTCTGCGGATTTTTAAAGTCTTAAAAGACATTTAATTACTTCATCTAAAAAAAGAGGAAGGATTTAATGAATCTTTTTTTTCTGATGTTGAACTGTAAAATCTTGAAATGATTGATAAGATGATTTTTTTCTAAATTATTTCCCACATGCATCTGGCGTCAACATCACTCAGTTCAGGATAGTGGAACCAACAACACTTAAATTTTGTTTTCATCGGGGAAGCTCAGAGCAGAGGATCCACTGTTTGTGAGCTAGCTGTCGTCGCTGAATCCCGTACAGGGCAATGCATATGAGGCTTGTTGTACTTTATGCAAAAAGATTTGCTAATTTAGCATGACAGGAATCTAGGCGGTGGAGTCCCGAATGCAGAGTGACAAATACAAAATTGCCAACAAGCACCAGGCATTTTCCAGCTCTGTTCTACCCTTGTCTCCAACACGAGACAACAAAGTCATGTTTTATGTTTCAGTAAACATTTGAGCAAAACTGAACCAGAAGTGATTGATATAAAATTTTGGTGATGGTAAAACTTTGTTCCAAGTGACATTAAATGTCTTCGATTAAATATGAGCTGAACTGTTCATGCTTTTTGAGTTGCATTTTTGAAGTGAAACTGCAATTTTTTAAAAAAGAATTATTAACACTTTCTCCTGTTAACATGTAAAAAGTTTAATCCACAACAATAAAACTCACAGATGCTTAATTCAGTGAACACAGAAGTTTTGCTATGACAGCCTAATATGTCAGCCAATGCTGGCTAGGCAAGGCAAGTTTATTTATATAGCACCTATAACACACAAAGATTACTCACAGGCAAACGATAACAAAAAAAGTTTAAGTATAAAATCAGGTAAATAAAAGTTTAATAAAAATACAGACATGTTTAAAACCAAATCAATAAAAGAAGAGTACCATAAAAACTGAATAATACAAGGCTGTGGAAAAGAGAACAATCTATACCTTAGCCTTAGCTCAGGCTAACCGTAGATAGTCCTGTATAACAGACATTGTTGAATCAAGTCAGTTGTATAGTTCTCCGTTGTGGCCACATAGTGGTGCTCTCATGATCCTGCCATTACCCTCCACAGATCAGATCAATAATGCTCTCACCATGACAAAGAAATTACCAAAGAGCAAGAGACAGGATGTAATCAATAAGTATTTGCTGTCAGTTGTATTGTTCCTCTCTCTTTCCTCCTTCAGGACGACATTATAGATGATGTCGGAGACTTTGTTGCAGCTGCCGAGATCCTGAAAGAGAGAGGAGCCTATAAGATTTATATCATGGCCACACATGGCTTACTGTCTGCTGATGCGCCACGCCTCATAGAGGAGTCTGCCATTGATGAGGTGAGGACACCTAAAGTTTATAATTTCATTGTGATTTGCTAGTTAAATGAATAGTATATTTAAGTTTGATCAGTAAAAGTTATTATTGAGTTTTAACAGAATCCTTGTGTGTCACACCTGCATAATATAAATAAGGAAGCTAAAGTAACAGTAAGAATAAGAAGACAATACCAAACTGATTTGAATTAGCAGAAAATGTGCTCCCTCATTAGTTCATGTATTCTTTAAAAACACAATGTTAAAGACAATACTTTCTCCTACTTGAAGGTTTTTCAACTGAACTGTTGTGGCATGAAATTATCTGTAACTAGAACAATGAAAGGATCGTTATACCCACCAGATGCATTTCTGTAAACTGCAGGTTTCAGTTTTCACTTCCTCCTAACTGTCCAGAAAACAGTAGTTACACTTAAGTATTTTCTAAAATGTATTCATGTGATGTAATATATCTGATTCAGCTTGATAATATTTGTTTTACTTAGAACATAACACGTATTGAGTTCTGGGTCAAAGCTGGTATCAAGTTGATGTGACAAAAAGTTTGTACGCAAATATAGTTTCTTTATGGATTATATTGATGCCACATTTAGAAGAATATTGAGTTGTGTGTTTTTTGGACATATGAGGAATAGTTAATATTTCATATTTCTTGAAGGGAGTTTGGTTTAATATTTTCCAGCAGGAGCACGATGGGAAATAGTCTCAAAAGGAATCTAGCTGTAATCTATAATCTGTAATCTCTAATAGTGACTCTGTAAGATCATCAGTCCTTGCAAAATGTTTAAGTGTAAGAGGGTGTCAGACTTTAGTCTTTTAAAAGTAATTTTTAAGTCTTCTGATGTGTGGTTGGCATAAGTCTGAGCATGATCTCTGTGATTACTCTGCCCTCAGGTGGTCGTGACCAACACAGTCCCCCATGAAGTACAGAAGCTACAGTGTCCCAAAATCAAGACTGTGGATGTCAGCATGATATTGGCTGAGGCCATACGCCGCATCCACAACGGAGAGTCCATGGCCTACTTGTTCCGCAACATCACCGTGGACGACTAAATAAGTGTCAGGGAGGGTGAGGTGGGTGTGATGGAGACTTAAGGCAGGCGCACTCCTTCTCTGTGCTGTAAAAACATGCTAATGCCATGTTCCATGTGTTGTATATGTCAGGATTACATGTATCCTAATTCTGTGAAAGAAGTTTAAATAGTAAGAATTATCCAAAGTTATTTAACTTCACATCAAAAGGTGTAAAAATATATTTCT
The DNA here is from genome assembly GCA_029783705.1 of Chaetodon striatus. Taxonomy (NCBI): domain Eukaryota; kingdom Metazoa; phylum Chordata; class Actinopteri; order Chaetodontiformes; family Chaetodontidae; genus Chaetodon; species Chaetodon striatus. The sequence goes on along the minus strand of JAPZEB010000009.1, from coordinate 19,048,341 downwards.
TTGTTGAGTTGAAAGATCTTGTTCTTGTTGAGAAAGGATAGAAATAGCAAAAAAGTGACTTTGACCCCGCCTCTCCTCGCCTTGCTGCTCTTTTTGCTTTTCAGACTTGAACAAAAGATGCTTTGTATTTAAAAAAAAACAAAAAACAACAACAACCTATTTTGTCATAAACTGCGGTACCTCATATCTAATGACTGAGCTTCAGCTGCAAAAGACAATAGCAAACTGTCTGCAGTAACAGGACTTTATGCTTTACTACCCGTGTTCCAGACGCTCTTGCTGGACCTCATGATCAGGGCTGCTCAGCACTGTGATGTCTTTGCATTTAATGGGGTGTTGTTTCCAACCACACACACAAGACTGGTCAAACTCCTGCTTATTGGTGCCCAAAACATATTTTTATGCAGCTTTTTTTGCACCATTTATGGGGATGTTTGGTAAAATGTGACAAAAGAAGTTTCTCAACATCTGAAGAAGTGGATCATAATTTAATATTGTATATATTAGGGGGTCAGTTAAACTGAATTATAACAAAATATATTTTCCACATTATCACTGTTAGTATTGAGGAATCGTCTTTTATGGTTCCCACTGTTACCCCAGTACAATGGAGGCCAGTGTAATTTCATTTATGGTCCCTAAAGTGTTGATATACTGTGTTGGGAAAAAGTGTAATGTGGGGCTCAAACAACTGAAAGATAATAATTGAAAAAAGCAGGATTAACTGCAGAGTATCCTGAGTAACTTTGACATCACTTCTGGAAAGGCAATTATTCAAAAGATTTGTACACCACAGTTAAAAATCCACTCACTTCCATTGTATTGCACCTGCAGCAGTAGTCTTAAGGCCGAACCACTCTGCAGTCTGTAGCTGAACGACACACGTGAAAACATCTGCCTTTATTATTTTCAATGTCCAACCCTCACTGGTGGCACTAGACTGCTCCCGTGGCAACTCGACTTCACTCCTCACCTCTGGTGTCACTGTATCTCACGTGTGCAAAGAAGGGATGAGGAGAGACTAGTTATTGAGGTTGAGAAATATCTCGAGCTATACGACCCGTAGTCCCTTCATAACGAGACAGTGGCAAAAAGATATTGCCATGTGAGCCACAGCTCTGGAGATTGACTCTACAGGTGAAAATTGAACTTCAAGTAGTAGGTGTCCACACGTGATGAAGTCGTCACTCATTTTAACATCGGGGAAAGTAGGAATAACTTGTGTGGATGTGTGAGTCCTCCTATTTGGGGTAGGGGCGGCACTTTGATGCCGTGATATCGCACGCCACAGCGGAGGCAGTGAGTGGAATTTTTTTGTCATTATTGCTATTATTTTGTTGTTGTTTGGACGGGCTGACCCTTTAATATACTCATCTTTATCGCAGTAGACTGAACATATTAAATCCAATTTAGTTCTTATTTAAATGGTAATCTGACAGTGAAATCCCATTACATACGAATATACAATAAGGACCATCTTTGTTGAAGCCAATGAACTACAAACCTAACACCTAACATTACTGCCGACTGTTTTTCGAAGCAGAGTGAAGACGTTTTTTCATGTATTTTGTTTGTTTTTCTAAGCAGTCAGTGGTTTCCTTTAATTTCAGTTTGCTATGAAAGTCGACCTGCAGGACACCGATCACAGTGAACCTCCTTCTTCGTTTTCCTTTTCATCTCTTTACAGTATTGATATCTTCGAACATGACTGAAAGTCTGATGGGCACGTGTGTAGAGAGGTTCCGATACCACTTGTTGCTTCTGATACCATTGCGTTAAAAATAAATTTAACAGCTGCATACTGCTGACCCTGTAAGAATGTGAAATGATTGTTATTGTTGTATGGCATGGCTCAGGTTAAACGCTTTGTAAAACATGAACTAATACAGAGAATGAATGCCATAGAACTTCTTTATGCAGTGTAAAATATTGCCAAATTGCTGACATTTTGCCAACGGTTAATGTAACACTGTTTACTAGAAATCACTTCTTCTTCACTGCTCTAAAGCAGTAGCTGCACAGCGCAACTTGCTGTGTGGGCTACTGTTTTGGATCGGCCGAGAAGAATTGGTGATTTCTGGGAAAACTGACGTTTATCCAAAGTGAAACAGCTTTAAAGTTTATCAATAAATGACTTGCTATCTGAAACCCGATCCAGCATTTCAGACAGTATCAGGAGCATTTCCAAAACTGGTATCGGAACACCTCTCCTCCTCTGCTACTTTAGCGATATGTTGGAAACAAGTCTCCAGTTGCAGGTTAGCAACACTTATCCACACCAAGTCCATAACCTTCTCAAATAAAAGCAGCAGCCAAACTCGTAACCTGTTTTTGTTCGTTTTCCCCCCTTTGAAGTCTTGAAACTTGAGCGTTATACCAGCACTTGAATGTACCAGATAAGTGGACTTTGATTTGCTCCATTTTTTGTCACTTTACAATGACACCTTTTTACAAAATTTATTATGAACCGATGGCTGCTGCCTGGAAGATAGGAAGATGTGTGCACTACAAAAAAAAAAAAAAAAAAAAAAAGAGAGAAATAGCCAGCAGTAATGTAAAATATGTGTGTTTTTAGTGAACTGGCAAAAACACCAGTAAGGTCTATGAATTACTGTGACGATTCCCCATAAAACGTGATCTGAACACACACACGCACCTTTCTGTGCTCTCTGAGTGAATTTCCAAGTGATGCTTCAGAGGGAATGAGTGTATTTCTGTGCTGATGAGTCTTTTGCTCAGGGAAATACACTTAATAAGCTGATGCACAATTATCTGTTCTCGTGTTCTAGATGCTTTGTTCCAATGTCACATGTTGAAAACGTACGTCTTCCATACAGCAGTACTGTACACATTATCTTTGTACCCTTTGGTTTTGTCATAGAAACTGTACTTCTCTGGTCTTTGAGAGCTAGATGCACTTGTTGGAGTTGTGTTGGCACAGAGTTGGAGGTTGTCGGTATCAAACGCTGTTGCTATGCAGGCTAAAATTTGATCTGTTGTTAGTGTATACCATTATGTCTCCTCTGTATTCACTGTTCCCCTGACTTGTCTGTGACGCTGAGGGCGAATGATTTAAACACTAACTCTTCTGTCCAGCTCTACGACATTTGTCAATGTGTATGAAAATAAAACAGTTGCCTCCTGCTGTGCCTGGTCTCTACCAAATAAGAAACCATATTGTTGTGCTCTGGTGAATGGCCTTATGGGTAAAGACTAAGACAGTTACTTAATGACAGTTAAGTCATTTTTTCTTTTTCTTTGAAGAGTATCCTAAACCAGTGTCTCTCTGTAAAGTCTAGGTAGATATTGTGCATTTACCTGACAGAAGACAACTTTTTAAATGTCAGACCATTACACATTACTGTGTTATGTGATCTTAATTCATTAAGATATTGATTTTAAATCAGAATGTTTAAGATTTCAGAAAGATTTCAGTGCAGAAAAGTTAGCTTTTCGGTTTCATTATAGGTGTTAAAGGAATACTTCACCCACAAACTGTTCACTTGTACATCAGTTGCTCGCCCTGTGCTACTTTGAATGTGTGGAGAAAACTGTTTTTGTTGGATGCATCCACAGTGAACAAAGGATAATAAAACTGAAAATTATTGATAAATTGAAGTCACAGGGATCTGCATTTGCGGACCCTTATGACTTCAGTTAACTTCAAACTGATTGCAAACTCTCACACAACTCACGCAGTACAATCTAAGTCTCATTTATCCACTCGGATACTCAGCACTTCCCAAACACATGCGCTTTTGTTGAAACCTTAGTATTTAAAACACTTTAGCGGACTGCTTTACTTTCAATCACATGCACTTACCCAGGGGCACTACTCTTCAGCGCTTGAAACTCTTTATGCAAAAGTGCTTTAAATCACCGGTTCCTAACCCTTTTCCCTCAGGGGACCACTTTTCTATCATTAAGTTAAACTGATAACCCCTGACTAAGTGACACTCTAGGGATATTACATATCATATGTCATGCATTACAGTCATGGAACAGAACAACTACTAATCTGAATGATTAACCCAAACAGTGAAGGCATAACTGCAGGAAAGTTGTGTAAAATGAGATTTTTGGATGGATTTTTTGGAGCTTTTTGTGACTTTTTTTAAAATTTAAAAACAACGTAACATATTTAATAGGCTTCTTTATGATAAATGAAGTGCTTTCTTCTTCCTGTCACTTGGCCTTTGTTCTGTTTGCTCTGTGATTGTCTCAACTGTGTGCTTCTCTAATGCAGGACAAGGTGTTAAAGCAGAGTGAAGGCTCTGTCGATAAAGCTTGTGTTCAGTTTTTAATCGTGCCCTCATCCTTTTTTAAAAATAAATTCTTTGAGAATAATCTAAAGTTTAAAAATAACCATTTCATTTAGTTTTCTTAACAGAAATGAATGAAATGCTGAAATTAGGTTCTTTTTTTTTTTTGGTAACCACGTATTGGGATCCCAGGTTTGGATCCACAGGGTGTCAGCAGGTCCTTTTTAAAAAGTCTTAAAATATCTTGAATCAAATTTTAAAAATACCAGCCTTTTTTTGTGATGGCAGCCATCTTTGCCAAGTCAGTCTGCAGCCGATCCTGACACAAAAGTGGACAAGGTCCAAAAGCTGATCACATTTTATGGTTGAAACTTGTTTATGTATGTTTAATAATGTTTGAAGTTTGATATGGCAACAAGTTTGACCAATTTTAACCACAGTAATAAGCTGAGACGCTTTAATCAGGAAGTGTTTGTTTGAAGACATTGGAACTTCATAATCATTGGCAATATTAAGTGTTTTATACTTATCAGATCCTATGATCCCAAGTTGCTAGGAGAAATTTAAAATTTAGTAAGTAAAGTAAAGTAAGTCATGACTTTGTGTGACTGAAAGTCCAAATTTCTGCCGTTAACAACCTCTAAACACACCACTGAACCGACCACAAAATGAAGATTAACCTAACTTGCCTACCTCTGCACGGGACCACATGTATAGGCTACTTATTGTATATTTGTCCAAAAATCTGTCTTAAATTTAGTTAAAAATCACCTTGAAAGGTCTTAATAAGCATTAAATTTAATAGTCTGATACCTGTAGACACCTTGATCTAGTGTTTTAAATGGTAAGGTTTCAGCGAAAATGCACGTGTTTGGGAAGAACTGAGCGTACGACTGGATAAATGAGTTTCTAAACGGATTCTTTTACAGTATAGTTTTGCTGTTGTTAACTGCAGACCCCTATGACTTCAATTGATGAAGATTTTTTTCCGTTTTTGGATTCTTCGTTCACTGTGGAGGCATTCGAGAAAAACGGTTTTTGGATCTTGTCCTCTTCAGATTGAATCAAAGCTCAGTTTTCTAACCTTGTTTTTCTTAAGCAATCTTTATCTATATTTGATAAACATAGCTACAAGCAGAGTAAAAGGTCATAGAAAAATGAAAATACTGTACAAATGTGTGAGGAGGCCTAACTTTAAGTTTGACACGCAGTACTACAGAGAGTCATAAGTTACAACACATGATGCAGTGACAGTCAGAGATCCTGTACTCGTTCAAAACTTCTCAGGTACCTTTCCAACACTGAGGAGCTTTGACCAAGTCCAGGAGCAGAGACAAACCCAGACATCCAAAACCACAGAAACAAGCTGGCTTCAGTCAGTCTCTGGAACTGACTACATTTCATAAAGCCTATCTGCCTGTGTTTCACTACAACCTGAATGAAAAGTTAAGTCCGCACCTGAGCTCTAAAAAGGACGATCTGCCTCTCTGTGTCCGCCCGTGTGCCGCTGTGGTCCAACTGAAGACAGCCGTGAGTTTAAACAGGACTCAAAGAGGAACCAGAGATCTGACAATCACAGATCACTTCCTCATCTGATTCTGGGGAAACAATGCACCTTGTCTGTGAGCGTTTTTTGAAAGAGGAAGCACACCTTTTTCTCTCCCTCTCTGGAGCCTGTGGCCTTTTGACAGACGGGAAATGTTAACAGTACATGAGAGGAGCTCTAAGAGGGCATTCAAATGTCATAATGTCACGTTAACTGATCCATTTCACCAGTCACATCTTTTTTCATAGACTGAAGTACTGAATACTTTTAATTGTGCATCTTCAAATATCTGCAGTATCTCACATCAACTTATATAAGTAAGTTACTGTAAAGTTTGTGTTCTTTCCTGACTTTCTGTCATGTATTGTAGGGTCACTGGAGACAGAAGTTGATGAGGCATTTACAGTTTTTTTGGTTCCCTCATATGTCATTTGCTGTATTGTTTGAAAAGAGCTGCTTCCTCATATTAACCTGCAGAGAGCGTTCATGGAGCTGCTGCAGTCGGGTGATAATGACCACCAGAGGGCGATACAACACAGAGCAGAGAGATCATGGGGTTCATTGATTGTGTGCGAGAGAGTGACTGTGTATCAGAACAATGCAGTAAGTCATAACTGACTTTATTTCACCAAAATAATCCTCTCCTCACCAATGGCTTTAAACACAGACAGGTTGGTCAAGCTGTGAAGCAGTCATTCTTCTCAGAGCTTACATTTCTGGTCAGACCAGCAGTGTTCTCAAGAAAAGTCAACACTGTGCAACTTGGAGTAGAATTACAGTCATTTAATACGTCATTTAAACAACAAATACCTCTGTATGCTGTGACAGACTCCATTTATACAACTGATAAGACATGTCTTATGTCTGTACATCCAAAGTGTGATTATTATCATGTGAGCTGCTTTCACACGAGATTTTAAAACATACTTCCTGTCAGGACTTGGTGCCAGCTTTATCATTCTTTCCTTGTTCTTTCCCTGTGATAACTTACTTTACATACATGCTTTAAATTTTTTCAATACGTCTATACGCCCCCGCAACCACACACACTCTCACACACACACACTTTTTGTCTGCTGTCACGTCAAGAACAGTTTTATCAGTAAGAATTACAACATAATCTGCAAAAAAGCTAATTAATGTGCAGACATTGGATGAGATAAGCTGTTTTATTTATCTTAAAATAAGCTCTGAATAAGAACGTCAAACATCACCTTTGTACTGCCATCCAAATTTTCAAAAACAAGGCAAACACCCATTAAAAAATTAAATGACAAAGAGACGGAGAAACACCAGTATGTTTTTTTTTTTTTAATGTTTTATATGCAGGACAGGCTGCACAACAATTCACAACATATCTATCAAAAATATAAACCCCGCCTCCGTTGTTCACTTCATGAAACTCTCTCATGTAAACACACTTTTACATAAATACCCATCACTTCACATTTATTTGCTCTTTTAACACCAGTGACACTAAAATCTAAACATGATGTACATTTAAAGGAAAACTGAGCATATGACACACACAGCTGCACAAGTTTTACACCATCATTTTTGACATTCACAGTTAGCAGTGTCTGTGCACTGACGTTTTTTTCCACTCAGTTGTTCAGCCACATTCTTTCACATCTTAAAGGCGTTTTCATGGTTACGTGTCCATCCTCACTGTGGCATCTCTGCACCCCCAGTGCTGCTGCGGTGATAGATGCAGTTCTTTCAAGCCTGATGAGTACACAACATTTACTGACTCAGTGTTAAGTTAGAGTCTTTACACATGTAACACTGTCTCTCAGGGTGCAGCTCCGCACCAGCGAAGCCCTTTCAGTCTCTTTTGGGCAGTTTTCTGTCAGTCTCTTTAGATGTCGCCCTTATGAGATGATGCAGCTGTTGGCCTTGTTCAGAGGAGGTCGTTTGTTGCTCTCCTTGGGGAAAGTCTCCCGTCTGCGGCACAGTGCCGGGCTGAGCCGACTGGGCAGGTTGGCCTGCTGGAGCAGCTCTCTGAAAGCCTCCAGCACGTTGACGTTGTCTTTGGCAGAGGACTCCAGGAAGCTGTGGTTCCAGTCCAGCTCCACCGTGGACAGCACGTCCTTGCTGGACACCTGACGCTCGTTGTGGCGGTCTATCTTGTTGCCTATCACCACTATAGGCGTGTACTTGTCCTCTTTGACCTCCAGGATCTCCTCTCGCAGACTCTTGACAGCCTCCAGGGATTCGGGGTCATCCACGGCATAGACCAGGGCGAAGGCATCACTGCTCTGGATGGAGAGCTTTCGCATGGCAGGGAAGGAGTAGCTGCCGCTGGTGTCCATGATGTTGATGGTGACTTTGACACCTGCCACCTCGTACTCCTTCCTGTGGAGCTCCTCCACTGTGCGCCGGTGCTTGGGCTCAAAAGTGTCTTCGAGGAAGCGTTGGATGAGGGCTGTCTTCCCCACTCCTGCTGCTCCCAGAAACACCAGACGCACCTCTGTCTTCTCCTTCACTTCAAAAGACATGTTTCTGATGCTCTTCTTTTCTAAAACACCACTTGAAAGAATCTCTTCTTTCGCCTGTGGATCCTTCTCTGAAAACTCTCTTGAAGTCAGTGATGGAGCTGGATGTAGTTCTGTTGAAGAGGATGATGACAGCAGATGCATGTGAGTGTGCCTGTTGAGGCTGAGGCACTCTGTATATATCTTCACAAACAGCACCTGCCCCCTTCTGCTTCCAGCCAATCAGGAGAGAGCAGTAGCTCCCTCCTTACAGTAGCCAATCACAGACACTCATGCAAATCAAGAAGAGTAAGAGAAAAAAACAAACAGAAGTGATTTCAGTGGAAGTTCTTTGTGTACAATGCAGAAAACATTTCCAGCAGAGAGCTGTGGTAACTTTGTGACCTCTGCTGCAGATAAAATTAGTGATGCTACGGTCTGTGTTCACGGCAGAGAAGCAGAAAACTTTTTTTTTTTTAATGATAAAAC
>JAPZEB010000009.1:19002992-19014403 GCA_029783705.1 Chaetodon striatus | reverse complement strand
GAGTGTGGGCTTTTGTCGGAGCGTGTGTGTGTGTATAGGCTTTGATAAATACCCTGTATTTTTCTTTTTTTCCTCCAGTCAGGGATGGAACATTAGGACAATGTGAGATTCCTAAAGATCCCCGTTATCCAGACTGTCCCAGCAAGATGGATGTAAGTCTTCATATCTCACTTAAGCCCAAACAATTTCACACAGAGAGCGAATACCCGCTGTCCTCTCTTGGTGATTCACCTTGGTGCAACATAAATTTTTTACAATACGATACGAGGACGTATAAAGGCTGCTTGTGCAGAACTGGGTTGTCTGAGTGACAAAGAAAAACAGGATGTAGAAAAGAAAAAGACAAAGCCTGCTTTTATAAACACACTGTGTATACGGTATATATATACATCCTATAAATTACAGCAGATAGCAGCAGTGTCCACAGCAGAAAACTGCAGTGTGTGCAAACAGGCATAAACAATACAGCATGTCCAATGTGTGCTTCTTTCTATTAGCATGTGTGTGAAAAATATGCACCCTCTGTTCAACATATATATCTGTAGCTAAGAGGTTTCTTCCACATGTATAAATAAACATAGCAAGTGTAGAAAAAAATCATGTGCAAGGTGCACCATTGTTTATTCTTTGTATCACAGTCATGTTTATGCATGAAAGAGACCTCCGTAAATATGCCAGTCAGGTCCACACCATATGAATGCACTACACACACATAATATGTACAACTTTGACAGCGTTCCAGTAAGTGTTGCATGTACAGGCTGCCTGCTTTGGTATATCCTCACAGATTCAGGGGGGTTTGAACAGAAAAAGTTCTGTCAGCAAAACCCTGGAGGGAGAGTAAGATGGATGTTCCTTTAGCTCCCTGCCACCTCATGAAAGCCATCCAGCGTAATGTTAGTTCAGCCTTATAACAAAACCACACACCTTTACTATTCAAGTATCCTGTCTGCCTTCTCCCCTCGGACGTCCAGTCTTTGCAGTGCATGTCGGAAAATTAGCTGACCCGAACGTCTCCGACAAAACCTCCCCTCTCTCGTCTTTAATCAAGTTAGCAGGCTGGATGACCTCGTCACACTGTTTTGCTGACTCCACCTGTAAGTGGAAAGCTTTGGAAACTCTGGCAATTATCTGGGCTACTTGACCACAGAACATCAAAGGCTCATAGTCAGCTTGACCTAAATAACATCTCATTAATAAAGCCAAGGACTTATTTCCTGTGCATATACCTCACAATAATGGACCAGAGGCATCACACTGAAGTTAAAGTTGATATGTGAGAGTGAATAAGATGACAGCAGAGTGCCCAGTCAGGTTTGCTAATACCTCTTACCTGTAGTGCTATTTACTGTATCAGTCTAGATTATCTTGGTGTGTGTTGCCGAGTGTTGGAGATATCGGCCGTAGAGATGTCTGCCTTCTCTCCAGGTCAATAGAACACACAATATAATGGCACTCAGGCTTGTGGGGCTCAAAGTACCAAAAAATACCTTTGCAATATTCAAAAGCAGTATCTCTTTTCAGAAATCATGACCTTATTACTCAAGATAATCTACAGAACAGTGAGCAGTTTAATGCTGGAGCTTTTTTCTCTCCACTGAACAACATCCCACACTATATTCCAGCCCTCACCTACGGTCATGTGCTTTGGGTAGTGACAAAAGGAATGAGACTGTGGATACAAGCGGCTGAAATGAGTTTTCTTTACAGGGTGGCTGAGCGCAGCCCTTGGAGATAGAATGAGGAGACACCCGGAGGAGGCTCTAAATAGAGTCACTGCTCCTTTGTGTCCAAAGGGGCCAGGTGACTGGGTTCAGGAAGCTGATCAGGAAACTGATCAGGATGCCTCCTGGCACTTATAGTTAGAGGTTTTTCGGGCATGTCCAACTGGTAGGAGGCCCTTGGCCAGACTCAGAGCACGTTGGAGGGATTATATATCTGGCCTGAGAACACCTGGAAAGTGTTGCTGGGGAGAGGGACGCCTGAAGTTTTCCACTCAGCCTGCTGCCCCTGCGACCTAGCCAAGATCAACAGGATAAAAGTGGATGGATAGATAAACTACACCTACCAACTGTATCACCACGCAGAAGGAAGCGTACATCAGTTTTTCAAATGTATTTTTTGCTGCTTTGAGCGCAACAAGCCAAGTGCCATCTAGTTCCATTATGTTGGAGAGAAGACAGACATCTCTAAGGGCGATATCATATTGATTTGGGAGTGAACTGTCCCTTTAAGAAATGTCCTGAGACTATATGTTACATTTTTGAGAGACGACAGTTTGCGTTTTTGTCTTCCAGTGGATGCGCGCTCGTTGGACCTCAGACCCTTGCTATGCCTTTTATGGTGTAGATGGCTCCGACTGCTCCTTCCTTGTCTACCTTAGCGAGGTGGAGTGGTTCTGTCCCCCACTGGCGTGGAGGAACCAGACTGCTACACCCACACTGAAGCCTCCACCCAAGAGACAGGTAATTTTTCCATATCAATTGCTTTGATTCCACAACAGCACAGGTAGCTGAAGGAGAGAATAAATAGGAACAGAGCACAAGGCAGCAGTTTGACATTGAGGTATAATAATCACTGCAGAGACTTTAGTCCAAGTTCCTCGAAAGCACAGCAGTCAGGGACACAGTTGCCTGTTTCTCAAGTGGGATGCCAGCGAGGGAGCTTGTCCCCGTCTCTGCACGGGAGAGACTGCTGGTTAGTCTCACATCTGTTCAGTGTGAAGAAAAGATCCTGGGGAAAAAGTATGAAACTCTGTTAAAATTTCAGCTGCAAGTGAAAAGAGCCAGCTGACGACTGCAGAGCCAACTGAGGAGACAGGTGGTAGTCTTCACTCTTCACACGCCAACAAGGGTGTCAATCATTTAGGAGTGACAAGGAATCTGGTGTTAAATGTGAACACTGAAAAGAGAATTGAGAATGACAAATGCTGCACATCAAGGTGCTGCTGAAATGCTGCTACTGTAGATTTGGTAGCTTGACACTGATGCTCCAGAGTGCCTTTAACTTATTTCCCAAGTTCATTCAGAGCATTTATTACTTCATTTTTGAGCAATAGCTCCTGGGAGATTCTGAGGCCTACCCAACACCGTTTCTCACAGGGTGCTGCCTGTCATTCCCAGTTCTCATCGCTGTTTGCCTTTCTGCATCATTTGACTGTTATTTTCAGCATCAACACATGATGCGTTGTGCTTACAGTCACTCCTCAAGGTCTATCCCACCAATCGCCCCCACCCCTCCTCCCCCTATCTCCCCAGAGTAATGTACAGCCGGGCCCTGATGTGAATTCATTCTGCAGTCTACCTTCTGCTCTAATTGCCAGCCTGTATTCACTGAGACTAATCCCAAGGCTTCCCTTGGGTACTCTGCATTTTGCTGTGCCGCACACAAGTTGCTCTTGAGAGCAATAATTCACCTGCATTGTGAGAGTACAGTGCACCTCTGCATATTGATTTTTGTCTTTGAGAGGGTCTCAGTTTCTTTCACAGTGCATGTGTGTTTGAGAGAGGCAGGCAGTCTGTGTTTGTGTGCACCAGTTTTCTCTTCTGTATATTTCTAACTCCTTTGTGCAGAGCAGTGCAGTTACTCCATTGATTAAAACTCGCATGCTGGTATTTGGCTGCGATGCAGTGATTATAGTGGGCAGAGCAGGAAATGTAAAATGAGAGCAGACTACTTATGCCAATGATCGAAGGAGTCCCTCAGGCAGCCTGTCTGAGAGGCCTTGCCCCAGGGCACAGCTGATATCAGGATACAGTGCTGCCAGAAAGTTTGTGAAACCTTTAGAATTTTCTGTACTTCTGCATAAATGTGACTTAAATGTTTGATCAAACCTTCATTTATGTCCTAAAACTAGATAAGGATATACACAAAAATATAGCCTACTTATTCATGCACTTATTTAGCAAAAAATCTCATATTCAATTATTATCAGTTCATTTAAAAGGGTCATGGAGTCAGTATTTCAATCTGCAATTAGGTGTAAGTTTAGCAGCAGTCCTTGCCCTACTGAAAGAACATAAACCTGCTTCCCTACTATCAAAGTGCGGTCTTCACTATGCAGATATATGGAGGTGTGCCATGCCACCATCAAAGGAGATTTTGGCAGAGCTCAGACAAAAAGTTGTGACAGAACCATTCAAAAGAGTTTGGCCTTCATCAGTCCACTCACTGTCAAGCAGATAGTTTACTAATGGCAGAAAGTGAACACCACTGCTACTCTCTCTCAGCAAAAATAACTCAAAGAGCAAGGCGTGTAACACTCAAGGAAGTCTCAAAGAACTCCAGGGTAACATCAAAGGATCTACGTCCAAGGATCCACAGGCCTCACTTGCATTACCAAATGTTTCTACCATCAGACGAACACTGAACAAAAATGGTGTGTATGGCAGGATGGTACAAGGACTGCATTTATATGGCACCTTACTGGTCTTAGCACCACTCAAAGCACATTACAACACTACTATATATACTGTACACCATACAAGCTGCCACTGGCTCAGATCAACATTCACTCGTGCTCACACGTGCAGTTTGGGGTTTGACAAGCAGATTGCAACGGCCAGGGATTGAACCACTAATTGGCAGCTCTGGCCGCTTTTCCCACCTGAGCCACGGACGCCAATGGCAAGGAGAAAGTCACTACTCTCCATGAACAACACTGCTGCCCATCTTAAGTTTGCCAAACCCTACGTGGATGAACCAGAGGGCTATTTGAAGACTGTTTTGTGGTATAACTTAGAAGCCTTGTGCTTGGTGAAAATCAAACGCTGCAAGCACGGCGATGGCAGTATCATGGTTTGGGGTTTTGGTTTATTTTGCTTGCTATAGCCTGACCCCCATTAACCTGCAACAAACTGATTAATTTTTAAGGAGGTGCTCTCCTTTTACTCTGGTGCTCCGTTAACTCAGTGAACTTTAGTTTCACATTTTGAAGCGCTATCCATTTAGAGGTGGTGGTTTTTAAATGTTTTGTGTTGTCAATGTAACTTTTATTCCACTTTCTGTTGGCTTTGCTAACAGATGGCTGACTAGACGCGTTGACATGCAGAAACATGATGCCAACTGCCCTGCTAACCGCTCTCCACTGGTTAGCTAGCCCTGGTGGCGCTGCATTACGCACCACCATTTGTGATTACTGCTGGTAACACAGTCTCAACTCATGGTGGCAGTACTCACCAAATGAGCTGTGCCGCTAGCTAGCTTCCACCCAACCAAGGTGGTGTGCAGTGCAGTACAGTAAACACAAGAGTAGCAAGGTGAACCTGTAGACCAGGGATATTTAACGTGATTTGCCGAGGGACCACTTCTGCAAAATGACAGGAGGCCGTGGGCCAGTTAATAAACAAACATTCATAGTATTTATCATTTTCTTAAATATAGTAATTGTGAGTTGTATCCAGGGGCTTTTTCTAAGATTTGAAGACATTAAGGGCTTAATCCAGATCTCTGGGTCCGAAGGGATCCACCTCATTCACTTTTTTTTTTGATAAGCAAGCTCTATTAAATTATTTACCTTATTTACCTTATTTACCTTCAAAGTACAAAAAAATCCCACTGTTGATAAGTTCATTTTCCCTGTGTATGAGGAAATGGCCTCCGGGCAACCCAGCATCCTTATCTGTCCCAAGGGCTGTAAGTTGCGTATCACTGCTGTAGACCAACATACGTAACTGATCAAAAATATTTTTAGCAGTTAACCGATTACCAGTTAACCATTGACATCCCTAGTTCACATACTTTTTCCAACAAAGATAATCACTATTGAATAAGTTTGTGTACTAAAAAAAAAAAAAAAAACCATGATGCTTTTTGTGGTATTTGTTTTACTGGGTCCTCTTCTTGTATTCTTTGGACATCTGATCACATTTGAGATCACATTTATGCAGAAATAGAGAAAATTCTAAGGGGTTCACAAACTTTCTGGCATCACTGCATGGCAGGGTCTCTGTGCTCTGTACTGACTCCTCTAATAAAAAGAGTTCCACTTGTAGAGAATAGTATAATGACGTTTTTCAGTATCTCACCCTTTGTGCTTTAGGCTAAGTTATAAATCCTAATATCAGCCTGTTAGAGATCCACATAAAGAAATGAAGCATTGGCTTATAAAAACATCAGAAGTTCTTAACACTTCTGATCCTTTCTGGTGATTTTTATTGCTCCTGTCATCCAGGCTGTTTTCCAGTCTGACATCGGGGCTCTGCTGGAGCAGGTGGGCACCGGGAAGGAATCACTGAGCTTCATGAAGAGACGCATACGCAGGATGGCAGCACAGTGGGCCTCCGCTGCACGACGGCTGGATGACAAGCTCCGCAACCACTGGAGAGAGCAGAAAAGGGTGAGTATGAGGCACACAGGAATATGCTTCTGCACACACTGTAGGATGAAAGTGTAGGATAAGAGAACAAGTCTGTGTTGTGGTTTCATCTTTTCAAAGCGTTGCGGTTGCAAACAGACTGCAGATGACGAGCCAGTAAAAAAGTGCTTTTCTGAGTTTCAACGGATTTTTCTTTCTTGTTATTTTCTGTAACTCTGGAAACATATTCATCAGCTCCTAATTTGCTGTGAGTCAATCTGTTTAGGCTTTAAAGGAGGGGAAAAAAAACTCTTAGCACAGGATGTTTTGGATCAAACATCAGAAAGCAAGACAGTCCTTTAATGCCCACATGCTAAGCTGTTATGTTACCAGAACAGCTGTGAGTTTGTTGGACTAACTTCTTTTATCTTCAGCTCCTCTCTATGTGAACTGCACAGTGTTGAGTTACAGACATAAGTAGATAATGATGCAGAGTCACTTCTAGCAGGCATCGATTGGCTTTAGTGCAGTTTCACCACTGGCATTTACAGGGACATTTCCACTGAGTGTCAAAGAGCACTGGCTGCTGACGTCTGAAGAAATGACATTAGATCCCTTCCAGCAATATGTTTAAGCCTTTACAAGCTACTATAACTTGTAAGGAATCAACCCATAAAAAGTATTACAGTGGGAATAAACTGCAACTGTTCAATGTATATCACTGTGATTTATGTAACTTGAAATAATACTATATTGTGCACAACTTCCCACACTCCAAACTGCTACACTTTCATCCCTTGATTGCCGAGTTATTTTTGCCTCTTTGTGGCTGTTTGATATGTTGATGACACATGATGATTTGTTTGGTGTTGAAATGTTCTCGTCTTGCTGCCAGTGGGGTGCCAGCAGCTTCTTTCGCTTTGAGCTGCTCAGTTTTTTTGGTCCTGAATATACTGGTAAAAATAACCCGGTGTTAAACTCTCAGCCAATCAATCAGCTCACTTTTCTTTCAGACCCGCAAAGATTACAAGAGTAAGAAATCGTCTGAAATCACTTCACCACAGTGTGTGCAGCTTTTTTCTACCTTATCTACTCTACACTTACAGCATAAGGCTCCTTGTCACTGCCTGACATCCTGGGGGCATGTAGACTGACAAACATATGACTAACACTGTAAAATCCTGGCACTCAAAACTTGTAGCAACACTATTTTTATACCCACGCAGGTGAGCAGTAAATGACAGCGTACAGTAATGTAAAAGACGGAGAGACACCTGTGAAATGTAGTGTATGATCAAGAGTATTCACCAGACAATATATAGTAATCATATTCATGATATATACAGTAGCTTTACTGACTATTAAAGGGACACTCCACCCATTTTACACATCAAGTTCACTGTACTGGTCTCAAAACGTATTAAGCAACCAATGAAAACACTTGTATAAGGTATTCTTTGGCTCTGAACCCAGCCAGCATTTGTATGTGGGGCCCATGTGGGAAGTACAAGGGTTGCAAAAATGGGCCCCACATGGGATTGTCCATGGGTTCCATATCGGCCCCGTGCCAGTTGCCCACATCAATGGCTTTACCCAAGTGGGCCCCACATGGTTATGCTAGGGCTACCTGGGTGTCAAGTGGATATGGGTCCAAAATATCTTGGGTAAATGGACACATGCGGGCAAATGGCATGGGGCCGATATGGAACCCATGGACAATCCCATATGGGGCCCATTTTTGCAACCCATCTACTTCCCACATGGGCCCCACATACAAATGCTGGCGGGGTTAAGATTGTTTTATGACCTGTTAAAAATTCTTTGTAGTCGCGTTAAATTGCAGTCCAATGATATGCAGGTATGTTTTTAATGATTCATTTCCTGTGTTTAAACGTAAGTTTAGACACAGACTAATCAACTAATCTAAAAGTAAGTAAGAATTTTTGATTTTCTAATTTAATCTATAAGGTTTAACATTGTACAGAAAATATTATTACAATTCGGAATATTTTGAAAAAATGTTTTTGCCATTTAAAATTGTTAATTACATTTTTCAATAACCAAATTGAATTTAAATGCTTCTGAAATATGTGGCACTGTATCTATAAACATTGCATTATGAACATTACACATTATTTCACAAGACATGACAAAAACTCACTGAATAAAATTGAACAAATAACATTTTTTAAAAACATTATTCTTTAGGAAAATAAAACTTTGTGAAATGTGCATGATTATTACAAAGACATTTTCACTGGGTGCAGAAAATAGTACTAATTTTAACCAACTAGTATTTCTGTGTCCAGCTAGCAAGGGGAGCAAAGGTTAACTAGTCGACTAACTGCACACATCTCTACCTCCTTGTTTTGGTACAACTGATGTTGGGACCTAATCCATACTGTGAGTGAGTAACCATGACCCATACTGGAGATCACCCTTGTAAATGGACTCGGGCACCAACGGACATGCCGTGCCCGATACAGTACACAGTGTTCCTACTAATCAAACGAACTGGACTTTGGGGTCAAGTGTACTTGGATCTAGGCCTGAGCTCCTGATGTGAAAGCCACTCAGTGTCTGTTCAGGGCCTCCACAGTACAAAGTACACCAGTGACTCCACCGCACACTTTGTGTCATCAGCACACGAACAGAATAGAAAAAGCTAAGAGTGTAATATAACGTCTGTGTCTGAGCCTGCTGACTCCTCCCTTGTGTTGAAACAAACTAAACTGTTGCCAGGACGCTTTTAATCTGTCGACAAGCAACAACTCATGAAAATAAATCAAATCATCTTGAGTCTCACTCCTACTTAGCAGTCAGGATGGAGTGATTCATCTGCAGAGTGAAACTCCACTAAACCATTAAATGGCTTTTAACTTTGCTCGGGGAAACATAATCACTTGATATTTTTTTTTTATGGATTCCCAAAATGGCTTGTGTTTTTTGAGAAAAATAAATGAATCATCTGGGTATGATTCAAACTAAACACTCACTGACATGGTTTTGTAATGAGATTTAATAACATACTTTAATTGAAGTCTTTCATGGGAAGAGGAAAGAATATGATGGACAGATGTGGCCTTGCTGGAGAGGAGATGGGTTTTATTGCATGGCTAGATTTTGAACATGCACTTAAAGAACGAGCCAAGGGGGGAAACATCAAACATCAAATCCAAGACTATACACAACCTAAATTATTAAAAAGTTGAATAACGAAGTGTGCTCTGAGGTTACTAGTTTTTTTTTGTTATTCAGGTCGGTTTTAATTACTTTGAGAAGAGCAGCATTACTCCCACATCACAACATGTACCAGGAGAAAATGCCAGGCACGGCGCTCTCCAGCAATAAATAACCTCTTCAGCCTGTTACAGGAAACCAGCAGAAAAAAAAATCCAAGGGACTGACACACACACACCACAGCCTTCTTCTCCGCTGTCTTTATCATTGTCAGTGTCTCACACACACTCTTCAACCTTTTCTTCTCAGCCAGTCTGTCACTTTTTCCCTCTGTCATTAATTTTTTGTTATTTTCTGCTGTTATATCACTACCTGAGTGCTCTTCAGTCCAGTCGCAGTCTGCTCGACACTGCTGTCGCCAGATGGTTTCTGCTGTAGATTTTAGGGGAATTGTTGAGTCTGTCCATCATAGCTAAAAATAGTCAGACCATTCAGAAGCTATAGGCTGTATCACTGTGAGTCTACAGTAATGTTTGGGTAGAAAACCCTGGTGTCATGTGCATAAAATGAAATGGCCCTGAGTTAGTTTTTAGCCACCAAAAAAGTCTGGCGGCATGGTGGAGCAGTGGTTAGCACTGTTGCATCGCAGCAAGAGGGTTCTGGGTTCGAACCTGCTGGCCAACTGGGTCTCCTCTGCGTGAAGTTTGCATGTTCTCCCCGTGTCAGTGTGGGTTTTCTCTAGATTCTTTAGCGTCCTCCCACAGTCCAAAGACAGTGGCACGAATGGTTGTCTGTCTCTATTTATCGATCCTGTCGCAGTCTGGCAACCTGTTCAGAGGCCTGCGCTACAAAGCTGGTTCATCTTACCCAGGATATCTTTTGTTATCTGGCTTGACTAACCCTAACATCGGCCGTCTGGATAACCAGTGCTACGAAGCCGGTCATCAGCTAGTTCAGTCAACACTGGGATTTTCTATCTAGCCATGAGTGCATTCATGTGAAAGAGGTGGGGGTGTTAATTACAAGTGACATCATCAGAACGATGAATGAAGCAATGAAATGATTCTCCTGACCTATAACAGTATACAGTATAGGCTCCTCTTTTTTTTACCTGAGACTTTTTCGTTCATGGATACTTTGTTCCTCAGTGATCTGATTTGTCAGAGGTCGTGGTGTTGACAGGCTGTGATCCAATACCCTGAAGTTAACATACTTTGGAGCAGCTTAGCTGTTCAGCATGCAAGTTGCCACGGTGATTTATCTAGGTAAAAAGAGAACAGGCGCCGTTGTACTGAAAACCCAGAGTTAACCTCAAAGTTACGTCACTAACTTCAAATGTCAACTGGGGTAGGCTCCAGCCCCCCTGTGATCCTGTACCAGCAGAGGCAGGTGCAGTGCTACCTAAAAAAAAATCTGTATCAGTTTAAGTGTACACTATATTCAGAATATTTTCATCGACAGCCCTTTCCAACGGGGAACTGCACCTGTAATCTCACTGGACTCCATGAACAGAAAAAGTCATTTTACTTTGCAGACCACGGCAGTTGCTGGTCTACTGCTGCCTCAGTTTGTTGGTGTGTAAGGTAACATGGAGAAAATATTCCAAATGTAGTGTACAGAAACTGATTGATTTTCTTAGGTGGCTAAAATACGTTTTACTGCAGTACACAGTTTACCTGCTGAGTAGGTGGATTTGGTTTATCAATCATGACTGCCATGTGAGTTCTGGAGCTTTTGATGACATGCCATGATGTTCATCAGCTGAAGGAGTTTACCTGCCGTCTGATGAAGCCATTTATTTTCAAACTGCTTATCCTCTTGAGGGTCGCAGGGGGGCTGGAGCCTATCCCAGCTGACATTGGACAGGTCACCAGACTATCACAGGGCTGACACATAGAGACAGACAACCATTCACACTCACATTCACACCTACGGA